>CM074816.1:1589023-1594023 GCA_037447605.1 Zygnema circumcarinatum
AGGGTGAGAGGGGAGGGGGGAGGGGGGGGAGAGTGAGAATGGAATTCGAGAGAGGGAGAGAAGAGGAGATTAGAAAAGGGAGGGGAGTGGAGAAAGGAGTGGGACGGTGGGTTAAGCGAGACAGAGAAAGTGGGGAGAGAGAGTGCGCGAGAAAGAGACGAGAGACGAGAGAGATGCAGAGAAAGAGAGGAGAGCGAAGACGAGAGAGGATCGGGAGAGAGGAGAAAGAGAGAGCGAGAGAGTGGGAGAGAGAGACAGATTAACCTCCTCTTATTCTCTTTTCGTTCTAATTTTTTTTTTTACCCTTCCCCCATTTTGCCAATTTTAATTTCAGTTGTGGCCCTCACTTTTCTGCCTTCTGTTTGGGCTCCGCCGCTTTCCTCTCCCTCTCCTCCTCTCTTTCTCTCTTCTCTGCAGTGGCAGTTGAGATCATATCATCAAAAGGGTTCCATAAAACCTGCAAAAAAGAGTATATGAGAACAAGATAACACGGTGAATCGTTTTGCTTTCCATGTCCAATTTCTCTCTCTCCCCCACTCTCTCTCTCTCTCTCCCTCTTCCCCCCCAGTCAGGCCAACTCTTTAATGAAATAATCTTTTGTTGAGTGAAGATAAAGTCACCCATCAGACAGTAAGGAAGCTTTTCATAAGCAGATGAGCAGAGGGAGAAAAAGAGAGAGGGGGGAGAGAGAAGGACAGAGGGAGAGAAGGCGAGAGAGATGAAAGTTCTCTTTTTTCGTATTTTTTGCATATTTACCTCCACTGAATAAATTTTTGGCGGGTCCAATGGGCGGTCATCTTTGTCTATTTCGACCTCTCCCAACTTCATTGCATTGTAGATAGTGTCTCCTGTCACCTGCCGCAGCCAGAGGGAGAGGGAGAGAGTGGAGGGAGAGGGAGAGGGAGGGAGAGAGAGAGGGGGCGAGAGAGAGATGGAGGCGATAGAGAGTGAGAGTGAGGAAGGGGGAAAAGAGTGGGGGAGAGAAAAAGGTAGTGAGAGAGAGATGGTTGGGGAAGGAGGGAAAAGAGAGAGAAAGAGATAGAGAGAGAGAGAGCGAGAGAGAGAGAGCGAGAGAGAGAGAGAGAGAGAGAGAGAGAAAAAGAGAGAGGAGTGAGAGAGATGAGGGGAGGGGCCGCAAAAGCCACAGGAAGATCAAGATTGAACCTCGGATATTTCATTAAGTCTTTCAAGCTCACACATAGAAGTACATAGACATAGACTAAACTTACAGAGTGTGTGTGAGAGAGAGAGAGAGAGAGAGCTAAATTGTCTTCAACTCACTTTCCCAAAGATTGTGTTTTTTTTGTCGAGCCAATCGGCTTTGTCGAGAGTGATAAAAAACTGCGAATTGTTCGAATTTGGCGTTCCGGCATTTGCGCATGCAAGCAGACCGCGGTGGTTGAACTTGAGCCGCGAGTGAATCTCGTCAGGAAAAAGTTCGCCATAAATCGATTTGCCACCTGCAAGCGAAAAATCGAACATTCTCACAACCCTAAATTTCTCTCTCATCGCTTTCACAACTTTTACCCCTAACCCTACATCCGACAACGACCCCTAAATTTAAAAAAAAAAAAAACCCTAAAAGCACCCTAAAATCCCAAAAAACGTCTGAAAATCCCAAGAACTGTAACGTTATGAAACCCTAAAATCCTTCCAAAAGAACTGCAAATGAATGGACATTGTTCAAATTTCGAGCGAGATGACTGCGATTAGGGTTCAGGGAGGCAAAAGGGTCACCCTTCCCAGTTCCGGTGGGGTCCCCTCCCTGAGCCATGAAGCCCTTTATGATGCGATGGAAGATGGAGCCATCGTAGTAACCATCCAGACATAACTGCACAAAGTTCCGAACCTGCAAATACAAATACTGAAATGTGTTATCACTGCAGTCACTCATCTACAGAACAGTGTGGACAGAGTCTGCAGCAACGTCTACAACATGTACAAAACGATGCATAGAAAAATGTGTGGAACAATATCTAGACTTGGTTGGACTACTTTTGTTGAGTTTGGGTTTTTAGGGTTTAGGGTTTAGGGTTTAGGGTTTAGGGTTTTCAAGCTTGTGGGGTCTGGTAGAGTCTGTAAAGCCTGAAATCGGGCACCGATTGCCCATTTAACTGCGAGATGAGTCAAACTATTGCTCAACTTCAGACCTAAATTTGCTAAAAGTTTCATGTTCTGAACCTCCCATCTGAATCTTCTTCCCAGAATTGTTTGAACTGGTTAAATGTGTTATCTTCCAGTTTTCCTTGACTTTATGAAGTTGTTGACTTTATGAAGTAGTTGATTTTATCGAGGACCGACCGCCTTGGGCGCCTCTTTGGGCCAAAGTTCGATGTCGATGTCGCCCGCGGAAGTGGAGAGGACCACCTTCCCACGTGTGGGCGGCTCCAACACGTACACGCTCGACATGGGGAGACCAGGGTTTAGGGTTTAGGGTTTAGGGTTTTTTGGGGTTCAGGATTTAAGGTTAAGGTTTCGAGTGAAGGGTTTAGGTTTTAGATTTGAGGGTTTAGGGTTTAGGGTTTAGGGTTTAGGGCGGTTTCGAGTGAAGGGTTTAGGTTTTAGATTTGAGGGTTTAGGGTTTAGGGTTTAGGGCTAAGGGTTTAGGGTTTAGGGGTTAAGGGTTAGGGTCAAGGATTTAGGGTTCAGGTTTCGAGTGTAGGGTGCAGGGTTTAGGTGTTAGGGTTTCGGTTTTAGGGTTTAAGGTGTAGGGTGTAGGCTTTTCAGGTTTAGAATTCAGCGTTAAGGGTTTCAGGCCCAGGGTTTAGGGTTAAGGAGTAAGAGTTTAGGGTTCAAGTGTTTAGGGTTGAGCGTTTACGGGTTAAAGGATTACGGTTTAGGGATTTAGCCGCTACGCGACAAGTTTCTTTAGGGTTGTGAGGGTTCAGAGTTACGGTTTCCGTTTCCGGGTTTTTAGCGTTTAGGGTTGGCTTGTTTCATTTGAAGGGTTTGATGTCCTGCGGGTTTTAGGTTTTCCTTATTTCAGGGTTTTAGGGTTTAAGGGTTGATCAGGTCTTTACAGCTTTCGTTCTCGAGGATTTGAGGGTTTTTAGATGCTTATAAGGTCCCTAGGGTTTAGGGTTTAAGGTTTTAAGCAGGGTTCCGGATTCAAAATTTGAAGGTTTAAGTTTTGGGTATAAACATCTAACGTGGACTGAGGGGTTTAGGCCAAGCCAAGTTTTTGGGGGATAGGGTTCGAATCTTGAAGTTGTTCGCAGATTAGGGTTTAAGGCTTCGAGTTCAAGATTTAAGGTATAAAGAAGTTGAAGGGATAAAACTAGATTCAGGGTCTTAAATTTTGAAACTAGATCTTCAACATTCAGAATTTAGAATTTTAGGAAGGTTAGGGTTTCAGCGGGCTTGACGGCTTAGAAGCTTCTTAGGTATTGAGGTTCTTGAAATTTAGAGTTCAAGGTCCAGGGTTCAGAGAGTGCGAATGTCTCTCGATTCGTCTGAAATTAGGGTTGGGGATTTTCAGCTTTGAGGTTCAGGATCGGAAAATTTAGGGTTCTGTCACTTGTGGGGAGAGAGAGAGCGAGCGAGAAAGAGAGAGAGAGAAAGGGGGGAAGAGAGAGAGGGGGGAGAGAGAGAAAGGGGGGGAGAGAGAGAGAGAGAGAGAAAGAGAGGGGTGGGGAGAGAGAGCGAGATAGTGGGGGGAGAACGAGAGAGAGGGGGAAAAGTAACGGAGCGACAAGGGGACTGGAAGGCCGCGAGGCAGCCGTACAATAGTCAGCATGACGCCAGGATCGTCAACTTTCTGACGTCGGCAATGAACCAGTATTGTACGGCCCAGTTCGAATTCCGGTACGGTCACTCTTTCGGTTGCCGCGTCGGACCGTCGCCGCCACGACGTCCGTCGGCCAAACTCGGAAATCTTGTATCGTATCGTACCGTATTGCATCGTACCGATGTCAGTAAAAAACTGGAATACCTGCGGGCCAGTGAGAACTAAGCGGCAAGGATCTTTTTGAAAAAGATAGGAATCTACTATTTACACACCTTTTTTGGCTATTTTCACACCTTTTTGCTTAAATAAAAACCCTAAATATCCTAGAAACCCTAAAATCTACCCGGCGGAAAAAGATGTGATAATAGCCAAAAAAGGTGTGTAGATAGCTTCTCAGAAAAGATAAAGACTCTTCGTGCTTTGACCAGGAACAATAATTGAATAAAAAGAAAACAGCATAAAATTGAATAAAAAGTGTTCCTCGTCGACAATTTACACAGAGGAGCCCGACCGCGACAGAGGTGACCGTGGTGGCTGCGGTCGCCCGCATAGCAATGGACACGTGGAGGCCCTTGGTAGGCCAAGTATGAAGGCCAGAACGGCGCTCGACCCTGAACCCTCAGCGGCCAACGCAACCAGTTTTCGTTTCTGTTTGACAGTTGAACGGCACACATGGAACATGGACATGGAACCCACATGGCGTGCGCAGCCGTGCAACCGAAACTGAGCATGGAACGTCTCTTATTATATTCTAAGCACCCTTGGGGCCCTTTGTCTCTTTTTCTAAGTCCGCAGCGTTGGTCGGAGTTTGGCAGAGCCTCTCTCTCTTTCTCTCTCTTTGGGTCATTCCTTGTCTGCGGTGAAGTCAGGGAAGGTTTCGAGCTTGAGAGGGGCACTTTGGAGGACACTATAGTCGACTATGCCCTGCACCCATCCATCCATCCATGGATCCATGAGGAGAGAGAGAGAGCATTACTGGGCGATGACTCACATGCATCCTCATGCGCAGCATCACATGCCATGACGGCATGCAGTAGCCGAACGGGCTGGGACATAGCGGGAGGCAGGGAGGGGGGGAGTGAGGGAGGGAGATGGGAGATGGAAGGGTATGGAGGGAGCAATGGGGGAGGGAGGCAGGGACGGTAACCGAGTGGGGGAGGGAGGGGGGGAGTGAGGGGGGGAGTTGGGAGATGGGGAGGGTATGGAGGGAGCAATGGGGGAGGGAGGCAGGGAGGGGAAGGGAGGGGGGGAGTGAGGGGGGGAGTGAGGGGGG
>CM074816.1:1599023-1609579 GCA_037447605.1 Zygnema circumcarinatum
TTTAGGGTTTAGGGTTTAGAGTTTAGGGTATAGGATTAGGGTTTAGGGTTTAGGGTTTAGGGTTTAGGGGTTAAGTTTAGGGTTTAGGGTTTAGGGTGTAGGGTTTAGGGTTTAGGGTTTAGGGTTTAGGGTTTAGGGTTTAGGGTTTAGGGTTTAGGAGGGTTTAGGGTTTAGGAGTATAGGGTTTGAGAGTTTAGGGTTTAGGGGTTTGAAGCTTTTAGGGATTAGGATTCAGGGTTTAGGGTTTAGGGTTTAGGGGTTAATATTTAGGGTTTAGGGTTTTGCGTAGTTCAATAGCAAAGGATTCACTTGCTCAATCGCCAGGGTTTAGGGTTTAGGGTTTGGGTTTAGGGTTTAGGGTTTAGGGATTAGGGTTTAGGGTTTAGGGTTTAGGGATTAGGGATTAGGGTTTAGGGTTTAGGGTTTAGGGTTTAGGGTTTAGGGTTTAGGGTTTAGGGTTTAGAGTTTAGGGTATAGGATTAGGGTTAGAGGTTTAGGGTTTAGGGTTTAGAGTTAAGTTTGCAGGGGTTTTAGGGTTTAGGGAGGATTAGGGTTTAAAGGTTTGGGAGTTTGGGATTTAGGGGTGGATTTAGGGTTTAGGGTTTAGGGTGTAGAAGGTTTGGGGTTTAGGGTTTAGGTTTAAGGTTTCCCCAGAGGTTTTGGGTTTTAGGGTTTATGGTTGAGTGGTTGGGGTTAGGGTTTAGTGCTTAGTGTGGTTTAGGGTTGAGGGTTTAGGGTTAGGGTTTAGGGTTTAAAGTTTAGGGTTCAGTGTATAGGGTTAGGGTTTAGGGTTTAGGGTTTAGGGTTTAGGGTTAGGATTTAGGTTTTAGGGTTTATGGTTTAGGGGTTAGGGTTTAGTGCTTAGTGTGGTTTAGGGTTGAGGGTTTAGGGTTAGGGTTTAGGGTTTAGAGTTTAGGGTTCAGTGTATAGGGTTAGGGTTTAGGGTTCAGGGTTCAGGTTCAGGGTTTAGGGATTAGGGTTTAGAGTTTTGGGTTTAGGGTTTAGGGTTTAGGGTTTAGGGTTTAGGGTTTAGGGTTTAAGGTTTAGGGTTTAGGGTTTAGGGTTTAGGGTTTAGGGTTTACGGTTTAGGGTTGAGGGTTTAGTGTTAGGGTTTAGTGTTTAGGTTTAGGGTTTAGGGTTAGGGTTTCGGGTTTAGGTTTCAGGGGTTAGGGTTTAGGGTTTAGAGTTTAGGGTTCAGGGTTTAGGGTGGTTTAGGGCTTATGGTTTACGGTTTACGGTTTAGGGTTTAGGGTATAGGGTCAGCGTTTAGGGTTTAGGGTTTAGGGTTTAAGGTTCAGGGTTTAGGGTTTAGGGTTTAGGATGGATTAGGGTTCAGGGTTTAGGGTTCAGGGTTTGAGGTTTATGGTTTTGGGGGCCACATCGCTCTCATTGATTGTCAAGAAGTATATCAAGTCAAGATAAGTAAATTCACCGAGTTCTTTCTCTCCCTCCATCACTCTCGTTCTCTTGATTGCTGCCTCACCCTCCTTTCTCTCCATCCGCAGTACATCCTCTCCATCCTTAATCCGTTGAATATTTGCCTGCTCTCTTCTATTGAAAAATCAAACTACCAAGAGCTCACTTTCCAGCCCGACTGTAGATTTTCACATCCACTAATCTCCAAGCAATTTCCAGAATAACGAATCGAAAGTAAAATGAGAAAACGGTTTGTATCTGTAGAGAAGAATCTCACAGATTGTAACCTTACCTGATTATTTTTGCAGGTGTGAAATGCGTAGTCCCATCTGTACGCATAATTCCGTACTACTATTGTGGCATCGCTCTTTTGGACCTTGTCCAATGAAGGTCCGCCGTTGATCTGTACGTTGTAAACGGAAGCGGGATTTTCAGGATGACTGGCGTTCCACGCTTGCCAGCCTCTCATGAAGGTCTCCCTATCGATAAGGGGAACGTAGCTGCATAAAAATTGACCAAAAACGCACATGGCTCAAAGTCATTTGTGCCGATCCCCATACACACAGTCAGGTCGCTCCAATCGTTAAAGAAAATTTGTAACCATTTTCCTACTCACATTGGTACTTTGTGCTTATCTCCAACATCATCATTTCTTTTCCCGTCCTCGTCTCCTTATCACCATTCGCTTTATTACCTTATCATCATCATCATCATCATCATCATCTTCATCATCTTCATTATCACGGACACGCCACCACTCTCATCCTCACCCTTCACTCGGCTGCTCGCACTCTCTGAATCACACACAGCGGCAGCACCTCTTGATGTACTCCCAGTCGAAGTACAGCCCGAAGTTGGTGACGGCGGTGCGGCCATTGTTGTGCAGGCGGTGCACGCCCTTCTTGTCGTCGAGCACGAGCACGCGGCGAAGGAAGAGCGCCTCCGCCGCCATGCAGCTGTGGCTGATCTGCGAGTGGCGGACGCCCGCGAAGAAGTCGTTCCAGTTCCGCGGGTACAGCAAGTACCGCGCGGCGGGGTCGAAGGAGGACTCGCCTAACCGCCTCTGGGTACACCAACCACGCAATCATGGATGGGATCATGGTCATGATGATGGATGGTGATGATGATGGATGCTGGATGATGGATGCTGGATGATGATGGTGGTAATGGATGATGGTCATGATGATGGATGCTGGATGATGGATGCTGGATGATGATGATGGTGATGGATGATGGTCATGATGATGGATGCTGGATGATGGATGCTGGATGATGATGGTGGTGATGGATGATGGTCATGATGATGGATGCTGGATGATGGATGATGGTGGATGATCATGATGATGGATGCTGGATGTCAGGTGGTGATGGATGATGGTCATGATGATGGATGCTGGATGATGGATGCTGGATGATGGATGCTGGATGATGGATGCTGGATGATGATGATGGTGATGGATGACGGTCATGATGATGGATGCTGGATGATGGATGCTGAATGATGATGATGGTGATGGCTGATGGCCATGATGATGGATGCTGGATGATGGATGCTGGATGATGATGATGATGGTGATTGGATGATGGTCATGATGATGGATGCTGGATGATGGATGCTGGATGATGATGGTGGTGATGGATGATGGTCATGATGATGGATGCTGGATGATGATGATGATGGTGGATGACGGTCATGATGATGGATGCTGGATGTCAGGTGGTGATGGATGATGGTCATGATGATGGATGCTGGATGATGGATGCTGGATGATGGATGCTGGATGATGGATGCTGGATGATGATGATGGTGATGGATGACGGTCATGATGATGGATGCTGGATGATGGATGCTGAATGATGATGATGGTGATGGATGATGGCCATGATGATGGATGCTGGATGATGGATGCTGGATGATGATGATGATGGTGATTGGATGATGGTCATGATAATGGAAGCTGGATGATGGATGATGATGAGGGTCATGTCGATGACTGTGAACCATGATATTGATCTTGCTACTATAGAACAATAATACCAAGGCTTTGGAGTTTTTGAATTTGCCACTCAAAAAAATCAGGGTCTAACGTCCCAAGTTTGATTGATTACGTCATGTTGACTTAAAAAGTTGGTTAATGTACCGTTGGATCTGCTGGGCCGGGTAGGGGAGGGGGAGGGGGTGAGGACAATGCGGAGAGAGGGGGAGGAGGGGGAGGAGGGAGGGGAGGGGGAGGAGGGGGAGGAGGGGAAGGAGGGGGAGGAGAGGGAAAGGAGAGTGGGGAAGGAGCGGGAGCAGGGGAAGGGAGAGGAGAGGGAAGGGAGATACGGGAAAGTGCGGCCGTAGAGAGTGGGGTTGACGAGGGGAAGGTGAGTGGAGAAGGGGCGGGAACAGAGAGACGAGGGAGCGGGCGGGGAGAGGAAGCGGGCAAAGAAAAAGAAGAAGCATCTGCTAAATCCCGCTCTTCCACGTCTCTGTTTACAGTTCTCGATCCTGTTTCCGTTTCAGTGTCAATTTCCGTTTCAGTTTTCGAACCAGCATGTGGCTGCCCCTGATGGCGCTCCCCCCCCCCACCGGGCAGCGATGGCCGCGCGCGAGGCAGGAGAAGGAGAAGGCACAGAAGTGCAGCGGCCGCCACCATGAGCCGCCAAAAGGAAAATTTGCGCCACGTGAATTCGGCCATGGATCGAAGCGTGGCTTCCCTCATTCCTGCCGCATCGACCTCAAGCAGAGGGGGGGAGGGAGGGAGGGAGGGAGAGACCAAGCGAGAAGAGGGGTGGGAGAGATCGAGGGGAAGAGAGAGGGAGGAAGGGAGGGAGAGACCAAGGGAGAAGAGGGGAGGGAGAGCCAGAGGAAGAGAGGGAGGAATGGAGGGAGAGACCAAGGGAGAAGAGGGGAGTGAGAGTTCGAGGGAGAGAGAGAGGGAGGAAGGGAGGGAGAACCACGGGAGAAGCGGGGAGGGAGAGCCAGAGGAAGAGAGGGAGAGGGAGGACGGAGACGGGGAGGGAGAAACTAGGGTTGACTTTCCCGAGAATTGAATATTTGTCGGCTTTCAAACAATCGGATCCAAGAAAGTAATTTTAACACATTTCAGTTCGGTACAAACGAGTGTACGGACGGACGCGTACGGGTGGACTCGTACGGACGGTCGAAGGGGCAGGAAGGCGGGAAGGGTCACCAAGAGTAGGGATGGCCCGCGTTATAAATTCCGAATATATTATATAATTTACAACGGGTTTAAAATTAGTAATATATTACAAAGTAAAACACTTTATTACATATATTATACCCACTCGTTTTGAACACTTAATGGCCGTATGACCGTACGACCTTACTCGTACGGTCGTACGGTCGTACTATATCAAAATTAGGTCGTTTTGGCGTTGGCGTTGCGAAATGCGTTCGTCTGGTTTTTTCTGTCTGCTCGTGCTCGGGCCGCATAATACCGTACAGTCGTACGACCGTACGATCGTACATGTTGTAAAGGCGTTGTAAATTAATATATATCAGCCGTTATCTATTCGTCACAGTTGTATAATATAATATATAATATATAATCGTAACTAATCCATCCCTAACCAAGAGTCTTGGTCCAAGACAACAGACGCCAACGACCTGGAAGATATGTGACGTCATGTGACGCTAGGTGACGTACATTGACGTTAAGTGATGTCATATGACGTAGAGTAACGTGAGGATACGTGACGTGACGTGACGTGACGTGACGTGACGTGACGTGACGTGAGCCTCTCGCAAGAAGCGCCCAGGTGTCGGTCAAGGCCACGGAAACTTCGCTGAAACTTCTGACACGTGCTTTGCTTTGCAGCGAGGGTGTACGGACGATCCTCACACGAACGATTCTCAGGGCCGGCATAGGGCAGCCAATGGTTGGCAAACCAGTGGATGGCAATGGTTGGTCTGCAATGGTTGGTCTGCAATGGTTGGTCTGCAATGGTTGGCAACCACTGCAATGGTTGATCCAACGGTGTGCCCTGTGCGCTATTTCAATTCGGGTAATTTAAATTTCAGTTCGGGGGCGCAGCGGGCGGCAGACCTGTACTTTACGGACACATGTCCTTAAAGCAAGTGCAAAATAAAAACTGCCTTTCATGTGCAGGAGGGCGTCCATCTTTCTTCCCAAAAAATCACTTTAAACAAGTAGCTTTAGTTGATTTTTATCAGGGCTATTGCACAATTTTCTGAATATTGCGCCCATGGTGTAGCGAACGCATTTTGGCTCAAGATGTTGTGCGTGACGCGACTGCTACCGAGCCACTGTGTGCCCCCTCGCCCTGAGTTAGCCCTCCCTCCCTCATGGATGTAATTTTACGGCCATCCCTAGTCGACGGTCGTCTCCGTTCGGTCGTCGACCAATTGGCCGCGGAACGTCACGTCACGCACAGAGAAGGCGGCCAATCACCTTGTGCCGTTACACGTGCAAGCGTGTCTAGTTACCAAACCGCAGGTGCCACGTCAACATGACGGCTAACAGGGAAGCGTGAAAATGTTGAGCTATAAACGGGCGGCGAACGCATGGACATGGGAAGGGCTCGTCACCCGTACGGATGATGACGTCCGGATTTTTCCACAGTGAGGAGACGAGAGAATTTTAGCGGGAGGGAGGCACAGCGAGAGAGCGAGAGAGAGACAGGGAGTGAGAGAAAGGGAGAGGTAGGGAGGCAGAGAGAAAGAGAGAGGGCGAGAGAGAGAGAGGGCGAGAGAGAGAGGGAGTGAGAGAGCGAGAGAGGTAGGGAGGCAGAGAGAAAGAGAGAGGGAGAGAGAGAGAGAGGGAGTGGAGAGAGAAAGAGGTAGGGAGGCAGAGAGAAAGAGACGGAGAGGGAGAGAGTGAGAAAGGTAGTTAGAGAGAGGGAGAGGGAGAGGGGTAGGAAGGCAGAGAGAAAGAGAGAGGGCGAGCGAGAGAGAGGGAGTGAGAGAGCGAGAGAGGGAGAGAGAGGGAGAGGTGGGGAGGCAGAGAGAAAGAGAGAGAGAGGGGGAAGTGCAGATGTTGGAGCTTTCGAAGCAGAGGAAAAGAGATGTGAGATTTTTAGGGTTTCTGCTTCTTCACTTGCAGGCGTTGGTTTGTTAAGCGCGGGATCATCCTATTTTTATGTTTCGTTTTCATCTTTGCGATCCTCGCTAATCTCTGGTTCGAAATTTTTGATGCAGGGAGGGAAAATATGGAACTACTGATTACGGAACTGAGATGAAAAAGTCAACGGACGGGAGTTGGAAGTGGATGGAGCCTTCGAAATGGGGATCAGAAGAGTAATTTTTTAGGCATAAAAAAAACTTGCAGATTTGATCTCTTCGTTCCTACACTGCTTTCGAAATAAGACAATTATTATTATTAATGTCTTTTAATTGATGAGAAATAGAAAGATTTTGCCGAGATATCCAATCTATTGATGAAGCTGTGTTTCCTTTCTCATTTTAGGCCTTTCTTTTTCGTTTGAAAATTCTTTCGCTTTGAGTGCCCGCAGAATTTTGGATTCGTTGTTGGAGGAAAAGGCTGCGGAAGAACAACGGAAACCGGAACAGCTGCTGCGCATGGAACCGGACACGGACATGGACAGCGAGTCGGACGGCGAGGAGAGGTCGAAAAAGGTCGAAAGCATCCTCCAAATGACGGAGGAGTTGTTCAACAAGGTGCCATGTTGTGATGTTCTGTTCCATGCTTTACATGTGCAGCCACATTTTATTCATCTCCAATGTTTGTCTCCCTATGCGCTTCGGCCCCTCATGGTCGTCCAATGTTAAGGTCACTTCCTCCTAGCCGTATTACGCCTTACAAACAACAATTTTCTGTTGATTCTAGCAGCCCAACACGTCTAGACAGTTCATGGTTGTTGTGGCGCATGCTCTCATGCCCCAACAACATGCTCTCATGCTCAATGTTGTCATCGCGCGGTGCAGCTCGACGAGAACATGAACATGGTATCAGCCACGGCCGGCGGTCCGTACAGTCGGCGGCCGTGGGCGAATCAGCGGCGGACACGTGACGGTCGGCTAGTGGTCGACGGCAGTCCGCCGACCGGTTCCGTACTGCCGGCGGATTTTGACGGCTGGGAAACCGGCGACGGCGATTCGGGCAGCCGGCCGGCATGGAACTGCCGGCGCCGGCGGACAAGTGTCAGCCAGCGAGTGGGCGATCTCGAGCTTGGATAGCCCTGCTAGCCCTGACGTGGACACGTGGCAAATGCGGACGATTCCTTGTGTAGAATTTGTCTAATAATCTTGTTTTGCAGAGGAATGCAGTGGACTTTGAATTTTTTTTGGAACATTTTTTTTTTGTATAGGAGGTGGTGGAGTTTTCCTTTTTGAAGTTGTTTTGGCCATATCGATAAATGTGGACTAGTTGTGGCTAACACGTGCCAAGTGACTAACATGTATGACTAGAATTTTCATTTGGTGACTAAACATAGCTAACAAGTCGTAGAATTTTCCAGCACGTCCAGTCACCGCTTAGAAAGCTACATGTTCAAAATTGCGTCAAGATCCGACGGAACAGATTTCACGGAGCAGCGTAAACAGTAACCGAGGGGCGTTGGCTGTCGAGCAGTGACCTAGAGGACAAGGACTTGAAAGGGTTTTGAGGGTTTTTAGAGTTTTTAGATGCCAAAATGGGGAGGGAGCGAAGCGCAGGAAGCCATGGCACGTCCGGGGACCATCCTGGAAGGCGACGAGGAGGGGCTCGCGAGTGGGAGGAGGGGCTCGCGAGTGGGAGGAGCGTGAGGGGAGAGACGAGAGGGAAGGGAGGGAGGAGGGGGAGGAGAGGGAGGTAGTGGGGGAGAGAGAGGAGAGAGAGGAGATAGAGGAGCGGGAGGAGAATGAGGCTGGAGGAGGGGGAGGGGGCACTAATGCTCGGCGCACCTAATGGTCCCGAGGAGGTAGGCAGGCAGCGCAAGGGCTCGCCCGGCCGCCCGAATGCGCAACCCCGTGCGTTGGAGCGTCGGACCATAGGATCGACCATGGAAGAAGGACCCGCCAACCATTGGCAATGATTGCTACAAGTGGTTGCCGATCGTTCAATCCATTGGTTAGCGGCCCAGCAACCACGGGCAATGGTTGGTGAACACTGTTAGCCAATGGCTGCCGAACCAATGCGCCATGCTGCACTTCCCGCCGGCAGCAGGACCTGGCTGACACCGCATGAGAGGAGAGGAGGATAGGGCGAGGAGCAGCGCGAGGAGGGAGACGGACCCTTCTCATTCAGCGATGCGCATCACATCATGTCAGCACCTGCTCATGTTCAAGGGGGTTATGACAAGTTTGGCACTCTTTCCCCCCCTCTTGTTTTTTGCCTTTCCACGCCAAATCGTCCCCTTCTAAGCAGGAGCAACGCACAAGCGCATGCAGCCGACACCACGCGACAGACACTCGCATTCCACGGCAAACTACTCACGGAACGTAGCCAACAATTTGATTACAAAGACTAATGCATTGGAACAAACTTGCTCAGAGCGACAAGGGTGTTCAGCGTCCCGGGCTCCATCACCTTGGATCAGATGCCAAATCGTTGAAAGTTTCGAGCCTGGTTTTGGCAGAAGCAACAACTTGATAGTCCTCGATTCCCCGCAGTGCGCAGTCGCAGCATCCGCCTCTCTTGGTGAGAACACGACCACACGTGCGGGCCAGCCAACCAGTCGTAGCGATCGCGCAAGCGTGCGAGCAGGAGGCAGAGGCGCACAGGATGGCCGCCGCGCTTTGCTCGCAGACCGTACATATAGCACAGACAGACAAAGCAAAGCCTTCCAGGGAGAACGACAAGATGCAAGGAAAGGGTCCAGATGGTTTTTGGCAGTTTCACCTTCTTCAGCTTACCTTCATTGCCCCGTCGAAGGTGGGCAAACCTGTTGGGCCTAACACTTGTTCCGTGGACATGGACTCTTTAGATGGGAAACAATGTTGGGGCTTGCGTGGACATGGACTCTCTATATGGGAAACAATGTTGGCGCTTGCGTGGACATGGACTTTCTAGATGGGAAACAATGTTGGGGCTTGCCGAAGGGTTGGGAGTACAGGATGGGACCGTACGACCGCACAGTGCGCGACCGTACAAAAGTCAGGTCCTGCCCAAGCCGACTCAAAGTGGTTCCGTACAAAAGTCCGGCAGTTTAACTGGCATAGAACTGTAAGAGGACGAACTTCCGTACGGTGGTCTGAAACTGAATTGGAACTGGAACGGGACTGGGAACAGAAGGCCGTCACATGGAACTCGACCAAAGGCTACTCTTTGTCTGTGACCTCTCCGCCTTTGAGATGTGCAAACTATAATATATTTATTTATTTCTAAAATTTATTTTTTCGAGGACGGATTTTATTAAATAGGTAAATTTATTTCCAGTTCTGCGCCGATGGATTCCGGAAGATCAAAGCGACCTCTGCATTTGAAAAAAACTGAAAATTCGAAAGGTCCTGAAAGCCCTAAATTCCGAAAACTGGAAACTGAAAATGGGGAGGCGGAAGCTCGCTCCTCCCGGGTAGCGAAATTTCGGCTGAAAAATTTGCAAATGTAGGCCTCGAGAATTTCATTCGTTTACTTCAAAAAAAAAAAAAAACTAAGAAAAATTGGGCGCATGGTGTGATTTTGGGTGGCAGCCAAAGTCGTTAGGGTTTAGGGTTTTACGGTTCGTTTAAGGACTTTTGGCTTTTTTAGGGTTTAAGGGTTTCAGGGTTTTAGGGTTTTAGGGTTTTACGGTTTTAGGGTTTTAGGGTTCTAGGGTTTTAGGGATTTTCGGGTTTCAGCGTTTTAGAATTCTAGGGTTTTAGGGATTTCTTGAAAGGAAGCCATATTCCCTCCCACCTCATTAATTTATATTGAACCTCATGGGCCGAAAATTTGATCATTTTTTTTCCGTTTTTTGAACAAATCAGGGACCCTCTCTCAGAATCGAAGTCGAAAATAAATCAGAAAAAACTGCCCCTGAATTTTGAGCCTTCGAAAAAGCGGAAAGAAAAGTAAGTCGACCTTCCTTACTGAGGGAAATCTTCATAGGTTAACTTTATCGGGGGGCACGTACCTTGATAAAGTCACGACTGTAAAGACACTCCTCCATTTTTAGCCTCTTTTTGTAAATGCTTACATTTATCGTCGAAGTTGTTTTTTTTTTTTTTTGGGGGTGGGGGGGGGGGGGGGGGGGGG
>CM074816.1:1628642-1647028 GCA_037447605.1 Zygnema circumcarinatum
GTTCCTTTGATCGAATTCTCCTCCGCTCTCACCCTCATCACCACCTCTTCAAGCGTAAGTGGATTTTTGACGAGCAAGGTTTTCAGGGAGTTGATGGTGGGTGCAAACCGGCTCGGCAAACCTCTGAGGAAGCTCACAATTTGATGATCTTTCTCGATTGGCTGATGGACAATCACGAATTTCGCCATCAGTTCGTCGAATCGAATCACGTAGGTGGTTAGCTCCTCGGTCTGGGCCATCTTCATCTGCACCAGCTCATCGTAGAGCTCGAATTTGACGTTGATATCGATGGTGTCGTAGATGTTGGCGAGCTTCTGCCACATCTGGTAGGCAGACTTCAGCTCTCGAAGCATCTTTGCAGGGTTCCCTCTGACGCTTGAGGCAATGAGCAGCCTCACTTGTGCGTCCTTCTTCGTCCACGTTGCCAATTCGTTGGCCGCCATGGTCGAATCATCTGCCGGTGGTTTGATCGTCCCATCTACGTAGTGGACCAGATCCCTGGTCTGTAGGAGGGTGATCATCTGCCACCGCCAATCCTTATAGTCAGTACCTCGAAAGATAGGAAGGTTGGGCCGAAAATCGTTATCAGCTCTGATACCACTTGTTGGAGATTCCACCGAGGATCTCCTTTCAACAAAGTCTCCTCCACTCTGTCCGGAATTCGTTGACATCTTCAGTGCAGCAGTTCACGAAAGGAATGCTCAAGACAGATGTGCAAGAAAAGAACACAAGGTAGAGAAAGCCCCACCGGGCATAAAACTCTGGTTTTCTTTGGAGTGAAGTACAACAGATTGCAGCAGTGCCTCACTACTGAATGCAGCTTGAACTACCCCGCTTTTCTCCTATTCCCTTACAGCCACACAACCTCTGACTAAAGGTTCACCTCAGCTCGCTACACACCCGCTTGGTGTGAGTATGAGAGTGATGAGAGCTTGCACAAGAGCGGCTTTATGTAAGTGCATGCAAGGCGCCGTGATTTCCGCCCTGGGTCTTTCGACGACCGCTCACGGTCTTTGGTCTTTGGTCTTTGGCCTTTGGCCATGGCCTGCACCCCCTGGCGTATGCCCCTCTTGACACTTAACCCCTAGCCTTCACGTCCGCCCTTTGTAGCTCCATGTGCCGTGCGGTCAGGTACACTTACCGGAACACAGCGTTTAGCGCCCTTGGCAGCGTCCTGCGTCGCGTCCGCATCCGTCACGGCAGAAATATTTATTCGCGCCCAGCGCCTTGGAACTTGTGTCAGCGCGGAATACTCGAGCTGATCGCGTCCGCGGTCCCCGAGCTTATCGCGTCACATTGTTCGCGCGACCATCCTTGTCGCTTCATGTTCGCGTCTAGTTCATTATCCGCTAGAGACTATGCGCCAAACGTTGTACGGCCTCTAGACCCGTACAACAGTTTCGACCGAGTCTTCCTCATCTGACAGGTGAGTGTGTAGTGGGGCCGTCTCCGTCGATTTCTCCGGCTCCCCTGCTTGCGGCACTTCGGGTTCGACTCCCGCCTCCGCCTCGACGTTCGGCATTGCTCCTGAGTCAGCTCCTTCGCTCTCCGGCATGCTGATCTCCTCCAAAGCCGGGACCTGAGAGGCTTCAACGCCTTCTCCGCTGGTCTCCACGTCCTCATACACAATCTCCAATCCTGTCTTTTGGGGCTGGGTCTCACCTAGCCGTGTCACCGCCCCTTTCTCGTCCACCGTGATGTCCCTCGAGCTCTGCACTTCCTTCGCTCGCGGGTTCCAAATCCTGTAGGTGCGACTGTCCATGTTGTAGCCGAGAACATATCCTTCAACGGCTCGCGGGTCAAACTTCCTCTTGTCTAAGCCCGACGCTTTATGCGACCCGTGATCGCTCAACCGAGGTGGGAAAGCGGGTGAACTTTCTCCCTCCACCTCCTGGGAACACGGTCCTTGAGCGAGAAGATGGGCATCTATTCCTAAGGTAAGCTGCGGTCATCACCGCCTCTCCCCAGAAAGAAGCCGGGAAGGGGGAATCTATAAGCATGGTCCGCGCCATGTCCCCCAACGTCCTATTTACCCTTTCAGCAGCTCCATTACTTTGAGGGGAGTAGGGAGCAGAGAATTCATGCCTAATTCCACGAGTCTTGAGGTACTCGCCGAACTCCTTCGACTTGAACTCCCCTCCGTTGTCCGAGCGCAGAGTCTTCAGTTTTTGTCCGCTCTCTCGCTCCATCTGAGTCTGCCAATCTCGAAAGGCTCCGAACGCCTCAGACTTGTTCTTGAGGTACACCACCCAAATTTTCCTCGAAAAATCATCGAGAAAAGTGATGAAGTACCGAGCTCCTCCACTCGTTGCCGGTGTCACGGGGCCACAAAGGTCGGTGTGAATCAACTCCAGTTTCTCCTGCGCATGGTACGCCTCCTCTCCGCTCCTCGCGAATGGTTTCCGATGCGCCTTCCCCTCTACACACTCCTTGCAAAAGCCGAGCTCCTTCTCCACGACATCTACGTCTAACCCACGGACCAGCCCTTAGCAGCTTAGTACATTTGCAACCCGATGGTTAAAGATGTCAAGTCTACGATGCGAGATTTATAGCGGTTTCAGCCCACGACCATCACATCTTCATCCTCTGTCCTTCTATAATGAAGATATCTGAGGCCTCCCTTCTCTCGCCTTACCCTCAGCGGCCGCTTCCCGTCAACTGCGTGGTAAGTACAAGACTTCTCTTTGAGCGTGATCACCATTACCCCCTCTTACACACCTGGCTAACAGACATGAAGTTCTGTTTCAGCTCGGGGGTGTGGAGTACATCACCGATACACAAACGCTCCTCCCTCTCCTCTTCGTAGATGACAGAGCCGTCTCCGAGAATCATCTTGACTACTCCCCCCTTCGTGACTGTCACTCCCTCTCCGGTTGCCGAGTGAACAGATCGAGTCTTCTCCAGCGTATCCAACGTGGAGAACATCTGCCCAATAGCCACACGTGTGTGTGGGAAGCGCTGGTCGATCAACGGGGCCGCCAGGATCACGAGACACGGATCTTCCCAACAAAGTCAAAACCGGGCCTTTCAGCCATATCCAGATTTGGTCTCATTGACCCTGCATTACGATTGCTCTTGTGACCTGCGCTTCTTGCACTTGAAGCGAATCCCTTGAAGCCTTTCTTCTCCTTCTTGCCGAATGCCGGCGCGCCTCCTCCTCCTCGATCTTGGGGACTCTTGTTCTTATGCTTGATCTAGAGTAGTGGCTAGTCTTGCCACACGTGTAGCATGCTCCCGCAGGACGTTCTCCTCGGTCCGACTTCGGCGCACCTCCTCTTCGGTCTTGTCGTGAGTGCAGCGCTAGCACCTTCTCCTCGGTGCTCCCAACGTCTTGGACGGTGTCCTCCTCCTTGATCCTCCGCTTCACTTGCTCAAGGGTCATTTTCGAGTTTCATTACAGGGCAGATTGGCTGACTGGCTGCTACATCAAATCGAGGTCCCGATCCCCTAGGCGGGCGATCTTATGGTCACTCTCTAGCGGTTTTACTGTGAGAGCTATGAACTCTCCATCAAGGTATCAGAGCCACAGAGCCATATATTCACTCGGTTTCTCATCGAAGTCATCTTCATCTTCCCAAAATTTTGCATGTAAAGGCTCACTATCGTGGCGTTATCCTTTACATCATACATCTCTTAAGCACCTCCACATAGCATGTGTGAGGTCTTGAGATCATCACGGCATGGGCGAAGGACTTCCCTCTCCGCTCTCATGGCCGATCTGGGTGGCTTTGTTGTCCTTGGCACTCCATGCAGCGGCGCCACTTTGTGTTCGGCTGCTTTGCTCGCGGTGGCTCCCTCGGTAGCACGGTGCCTTGATGATATAGCGTTGGCGTACCCAGCAGTCCACGCCTTGCTGAGAGCAAAGGAACCAGCCGCCATCTCCACCCCTTGTAGTCTTGGCCCAGGTAGTCTTGGGAATCGCGCGAACTTCCGTGGTCTACGTCGCCCACCGTGGCTCATTATTACCGCCTTATTTGGAGTGGGGATCTGCTTGCTACATTGCTCGGCCACCTCGCGTGTCGCCCTCCCGACTGGAACTCCGGTTCCCCACCGGTGAAGACATCTTCACTCTCTCTCACTCTATCTCACTTCACTCATAGCCCACTTAACTCCTGAGAATGAGCCTTGAGGCGAGCCGCGGTGAGGAAATCACACGAGAGTATAGGAGAAAGCTCACGGCTCTAAAACTCCTTTTATATGATAAGAATGTCACCCACATGAAGTTCTCCCCCTCTCACTAGCTACTTCTCCCCTTACTCACTACCTTGCGACACAAGCACGGCAGCCCAGCAACACGAGCAGGCACAGAATAAGTCACGGGACTACAGTAGTCTAATGAGGGTATCCTTCATAACAAAGCTAAACCCTATATACCGCCATGGCCGTGTTACGTGACATCTTCCTTGTTGACCCGATGTCGCGTCACGGCCTTTCCCTCATGCGTTCGGCCGACCAGATGCAGCGTTCAGCGGCCGGCGGCCTTGCGTAAACCTACGGCGGTGGCAGGCTGGTCGGATGCGTCCGTGCAGTTCCGCGCCCATCGAGGCTCGTTGTCCGTCCACGGCCTTGAGAGTCTTCCGCCGCCCGTCGCGATGCAGCGTCCATGCGCCCAGCGACAAAATCTCCGTCGTCACATTTAAGCGCCCGTTCACATACGTCACGTGGCTGCGACTCGGTCTCCTCCGTAGATTGACACCATTCAGTCGCGGACGCACTAAGAATTACGTAGCGGATTCGCCATTATCGTAGGCATTCTCAGCGCCCGAAATGCGGGCCACCGACATTGGCGAGCCATATTTCACAGGACTACTATTAGCAGATCTCATGTTTCCCAACTGAGGACCACAACAATGTTAGTGTGAACCCATACTATGTCTAACTATAGCACACTAACACTAACACCAAAATCCGTCCTTTGACACCACTTTGACTTTATAGCCATTACAGCAGCCATCCGGGGAACAAAAGGATCACCCGGTATACCCCTCTGAATCATGCATGCGAGATGAGAGAGAAGCGGGAGGAGTTGGCTAAATCGCGGTGGAGGGATCATGACAAAAGCATCTCTTTGGAGGCGAGGAGACTTCGTGTTAGTGTTAGTGTATGATAGATTAGACATTGTATAACGCCTACTGACTAATGCAGTACTTTCGATTTAATAGAATGCGCTAAGCATCTCTTGATCTAGTAATGGCCCGTGCTGGAGAAAAGCTTTTGTTGAGTCTTGGCTAGCAGTCTTGTAGTCTGGCAGTGATTGGTGGCCCGGTGACACAGGCAGAGGTAGATGTGAGCGGCGCAGCACGATTGGTGGTAGCGTGTGTGAGTTACATGAGGAAATCTGGGGCCTTGGCGACTCTGATTGGTCGCTGACGGCGGTGGCCCGAAGCGGGCAAAGTTGCTGGCGGGCGAAGCTTGACATATGGAAGATATTTGGCGGCCCGAACGGAATGCGCCACGTGGACTACTAGTATGGGTCAGCGAGAGTTGAGTGCTCTTGGCCCGGATGTCGGCGAGAAGCTGAGAAGGAGAGCTGGCAGCTTGGCTATGCGAGACGGATGTACGATCGCGGGCAAGGCTGATGCGGCGGCGAAGGTAGGTTCACGAGGCGATTAGCTGTAGTCCACTATTCACGAGAGTCGCCAGTTCGGACTCGGTCATGGGTTTGCAATGGCGGACGCGACGTGACATGTGTGTCACGTCACAGACGCCATATTATATAGTGCGTAGTTTTACTATGGGAAGTAATCCACCTACACTACTCTGTCATAGTCTCGGGTCTTACTCAGAACCTGCTCGTGCTGCTAGGTTGCCTACACTTGTGTCGTGAGGTAGTGAGTAAGAGGGACCTTGAAGTGGTGGGAGAACTTCATTGTGGGAAGACAGTTTTATTATAAGGAGTTTTAGAGCCGTGAGCTTTCTCCTAACACTCTCTCATTGTGATTTCCGCTGTGCTTGTCTTGTAGCTTCATTGTTGTTATGGGCGATGAGTGAAGTAAGATAGAGCTTTGAGTGTTTGAATGTCTTCATGGTAGAACCTCGAGTTCAATGAGGCTGACACAGGGTGGCGCCGGAGGTGGGGGCACCGAGACCCACTGCTTCAACAAGTGGTATGTCCAGCGAGCCCAAGGTGGCGAGGGAGGACCACACGTCGAGTTCTTCCTCCAGTTCGATGGATTGGACTACAAGGGGTGGAGATGGCGGCTGGTTCCCTTGCTCGTGGGCAAGGGGCTGTTGGGGTACGTTGACGGCACCATCAAGGCACCGGTGCAGCCGGAGGGAGCCACGGCGGAGCGGCAGTCGGAGTTCGACACAGCGCTCGCCAGATGGAGGACCAAGGACAACAAGGCCCTCACCCAGATCGTCATGAGCGTGAGGGGAAGTCCCTCTTCCATGCTGTATGACCTTAAGACTTCACATGCTATGGAAAGGCATATATAGAAGGCATAACATGGCGTAAGAGACTTTCGCGTAACGACATAGTCGCTGCCCACGCAGCAGGAAAATGAAAATGTCACCGAGGAAAAGAAGGCGGTGAATATAGTCCGGAGGCCTGACTACTGTGGAAGATTCGCCTTAGCGGCTACCATGCGTTAGAGAACCAAAAATCAGCACCGATTTCTAGAGGACTGCCTGGCTGATTACGATGTAGCGATTCGCGACTTTCTTAGAACTTTGTTCACAACAAGCTGCCCGTGATGACAGCAGGCAGGTAACGGAAGAATCCAGGAAGGCTGCTTGTCCCCGAGCGTGGGGAAACACGAGGAGAAGGTGTTGGCAGCTGCACTCCCGCGACAAGTTGGCGGCGGAGGAGGAGGTGCGGCGGGAGGCGTGGGGAGCGCCCCTGCGGGGAGGCGTGTTGCGTGCGGCAAGGCGGGCCACTTCACCATGCGGCCGGTACAAACGAAACACCACCCAAAAGATAGGGTGGGGAGCATCGTCTCCAGGTCAAGAAGGAGGATTCAGGGAATGCAGCTTCCAAATGCAAGCGAGGCCACAAGAGCACAGATTGCAGAGTGGCGGTGGAGACGAATCTCATGCTGACTGAACATTCTGATTTTGTTGGGAAGATCCAGGTTGCGGATCTGAAGCGGCCATGGCTGATCGACTCTGGCGCTTCCACGCACATGTGTGGCGACAAGCCCGAATGTTCTCTGGCTGAACACCTTGGGAAGGACCAGATCATTCACTTTCGGCTTAGCCGGAGGAGAGGTAGCCGATTCTGAGGAGGTAGTAAAGATGATCCTGGGAGGCGGCTCTGTCATCACGAAGAAGAAAGAAGAAGAAGCGATTTGTGCATAGGTGACGTACTTCACGCCCACGATCACGAAGCGAACTTCATGTCGGTCCCGATCAGAGTATGTAAGAGGGGGTACGAAGTCACCTTTAAGGAGAAGTCTTGTGTAGCTACTCACTTGGAGTCGGGGAAGCGGCTGTTTGAGGGGTATGAGAAGGGAGGCCTGTATTACCTTCATTATAGGAGAGAAGAAGATGAGGGTGTGATGGCCGTAACTGAGGGTGCAGTAAATCTTTGGCATCGTAGACTTGGTCATCTAAACCATAGGGGACTGCAACAGCTTGCTGCAAGGGGGCTGGTCCGCGGGTTAGACATTGACATAGTTGAGAAAGAGCTAGGCTTTTGCAAAGAGTGTGTAGAGGGGAAGGCGCATCGGAGACCCTTTTCGAGGAGTGGAGAGGAATCATTTCACGCGCAGGAGAAACTGGAATTGGTACATACCGATTTGTGTGGCCCCGTGACACCGGCAACGAGCGGAGGAGCTCGCTACTTCATCACCTTCCTCGACGATTTTTTCGAGGAAAATTTGGGTGAAAATTCTCAAGTACAAGTCACGAGCTTTTGAGACTTCAGTGCTTGAACTTCGAGATGGGCGAGAGGCGGTCGGCGAAGACAGCTATGCCTTTCGGACAACGGAGATTCAAGTCGAAGGAGTTGGCGGGTACTTGACTCGCGGAATGAGGCATGAATTTTTGCGCTCATACTCTCCTCAAAGAAACAATGGAGCTGGCGAGGTCAATAGACAGGGGGACATGGCACGAACCATGCTGATAGATTCCCCCTTCCCGGCATCTTTTTGGGGAGAGGCGGTGATGACTGCAACTTACCTTAGAAATAGATGCCCATCTTCTGTGCTTAAGGATCAGGTTCCTGAAGAGGTGTGGAGTGGGAGGAAACCCGCGATTGTGTCCCACACGAGACCTTTGGGCTGGCGGTGTGATCTTGGCCGAAGAAAGTTGACCCCAGAGGCGTGGAAGGTACCTTCACCGGCCTGACATGGAGCGATGCGCACCTAGAGATTGTGGAACCCTCGAGCAAACAAAGTGCAGAGCTCGAGAGACGTTACGGTGGATGAGAAGGGGGCGGTGACTCGGCTAGGTGAGACCCGCACCCCAAAGGCAGGTTTGGAAATTGTGTACGAGGATGTGGAGACCAGCGAAGAGGGCATGGGCAGCCTCGAGGTCGGCTTGAGGAGGAGATCATTACTTGCTTGAGGCGAGGGAGGCGGCGGGAGCTTAACGCCGAGCGTGGAGGCAGTGGGAGTTGAGCAGGGGGGAGCATAGCGGGGGAGCGCAGTCAGCTTGAGGAGCGGCACCACTACACACTCACTGTCCCGGAGCAGGGAGGGAACTGTGCATGCCTTTGCATGGGCGGGGAGTCACGAGGATTTGGAGGCGGGCGAGAAGGCTATGTTGTAGGCATGCCTCAGGGTTGAGGATTTTCTTCAACACGAGGGCTAGGGCCTTGAGGACCTCCGAGGAGGAGCACGTGTGGTGAGGCCTGATCACTTCTGAGGCCTTCGCTTGAACTAACACAAAATGCGAGGAAGAGTGCCCTCACAGGACTTCCCCCGGACCTGGCGGGGCACTTGCTACATTTTATGATCGCGAACGCAAACCTTTGAGGCGGCGAAGTCGATGGAGAGAAGTGGCGGCGGCTGATGTCGGCGGCCGAGTGGGGTCTGGCGGAGGAGGAAGCGGCCGCGCGTGGCGACTTGAGGCTGCCGGCGGGCATTCGGATGCGAAGTGGTGTGGTAAGGTGAAGCGAAAGGCGAATGAGGAGCGTCGGCCGTTACCATGGCGTCACGGTGGCAAAAGAGGCCCGACGGGCGTCTCCGGAATCGACTACACGAGGAGACGCCACCGCGCCCCGTGGTGAAGTTCAACTCCAGGTACTGTACTTCGATACGATGCGGCGGATCTGGCGTGCATCAACTTCGATATCAAGACGCCAGCGTTTACATCACGAGGAGATCTGGCGAGATCTACATGAGTACGGCGAAGGAAAGTTGTCGGGGCAAGAGCATCTCGTTTGTCGTCTTACAGCCCGAAGAATGCATGCAGGGTGAAGCGAGGCGCCCGAGTTGAGTAAAGAGAAAATTGATGACCTCTTGAGGAGTAACGGATTTGCGCGATTCGAGACGGATCATTCCGTCTACCGACAAGGGGAAGAGGCGGATCTCATGTACGTTGGGATCTACGTGGACGACCTCATAATGGTGAGCCTCTCATTGGAGAGAATCAATGATTTAGGCGACTTTTGGAAGTAGCTTTCAAAATGTCGGATCTAGGGAGAGCCGCGATATCTCCCCTAGGAATCTGATTGAGAAGAGGGGCAGGATGACTTATTTCTTTTAATGAGGAAAAGAATGCGCGCTTGAGATATGCTTTACCGGAGTTCAAAATGGAGAATGCGAGTCACTTTGCTCGAGGATTACGATGGAGATCCCGGAGCAGCGGTGTCGAAGATATGATGCGGCGGTCGCGGAGAATGCAGGAGAATATGCGAGTTCGTGCGGTCATTGTCCGGGGAGTTTAATATCGATATTGATGATGCTTCGTCGACTTGGCTGGCAAGTGAGCTTCAACAAGTCGGTTCATGGAGAATCCCGGTCCTGAACATTGGGAGGCCGTGAAGCGGATCTTCAGATTCGTGAAAGGGACCTTGGATTACGGCCTCAGGTTTGAGAGGGGGCCGACTAGAGTGATCGGATACACCGACTTCCAGTTGGGGAGGTGGCGTGGACTGCACGTCCGCGATCGGCGTGAGTTTGTGTTCACGAGCGGTGGCCTCATGGGCACCGAAGTTACAAGATTGATTGGCGTAGAACGCGAAGGAAGTACATGGGGCGTGCAGCGTGAGAAGGAGGGATATGAAGTTCGACATTTCTTTGATGAATGTAAGCGACCACAAACACCATTGACTCTTTTTACGGACAACCAGTCATCTATAGCTCTTATCGAAAACCCTGTATTCCATAAAAGAACCAAGCACATTAGGGTGCAATATCATTATGTGCGGGAGTTGGTAGAGGAAGAGATGATAGTGGTGAAGTTTGTAGGAACAAAGAGCAGGCTGCAGACATGTTGACTAAGGGAGTCAGCGGGGAGACACTACTAGTGAGCAATGATTGATTTGGGCTAGGGCCCATGAGGCCCGGAGTCCCAAGAGGGGATTGTTAGTGTTAGTGTATGATAGTTAGACATTGTATGGCACACACTAACTTGTTGTGAGGTACTTTCGATTTGTAGAACATGAGATCTGGCTGAAGTAGTGTCTCTTAGATCTAGTAATGTGGGGTGCTCGACTTTGGTGAGTCTCGCGCCCTTGAGAGTGCTTGTGAATGCGAGCAGCTGGCTGATTGGTGGCGGTGACACAAGTAAGGAGTGGAGTCTGAGCAGCGCAGCTTTGATTGGTGGCCTTGTCTTGTGGTGCTTGTCTGGGGCCAGCGGCGACTCACGATTGTAATTAGCGGCAGCGGCCAGCAGCGGGCATATAAAGTTGTGGCCCTTGAAGCGACATGGAAGATATTTGGCGGCGGCCCGGAATGCGCCCGCGTAGACCACTGCAGCGATGTGGAGTCAGCGAGAGAGGAGGGATTCGAGTGTGCGGCGAGATAGCCGGCCCGGGCTACTTGAGAAGGAAGCTATTTGGCGAAGCGGCGATGGACGGATGTACGATCCGACAAGAACTAGGTCGGCGCCGCCGTAGGTTTACGAGGCAGCTAGCTAGTCGCTATTTCTGAGTGCGCCCACTCAGACTCAGTGCATGGGTTTGCAATGGCGGACGCGACGTGACATGTGTGTCACGTCACGGACGCCATATTATATAGTGCGTAGTTTTACTATGGGAAGTAATCCACCTACACTACTCTGTCATAGTCTCGGGTCTTACTCAGAACCTGCTCGTGCTGCTAGGCTGCCTACACTTGTGTCGTGAGGTAGTGAGTAAGAGGGACCTTGAAGTGGTGGGAGAACTTCATTGTGGGAAAACTTGATTTTATTATAAGGAGTTTTAGAGCGTGAGCTTTCTCTAACACTCTCTCATTGTGATTTCATTTGTGCTTGTCTTGTAGCTTCATTACATTTGTTATGGTGATGAGTGAAGTAAGATAGAGCTTTGAGTGTTTGAATGTCTTCATCGTGGGAACTCAAGTTCGATGGAGAGCTGACTTACGAGTGGCGCGGGAAGTGAGGAAGCGGAACCCTGCTTGACAACTCGGGGTGGCGGCCCCTCACCTCTGTCATCTCGTTCCACCAACACTTTCGAGTCGGCGGCCGCACCATCGGGCAAGATCACACGAGGCACTTTACTTCGATTAGATTACGCTGCATTCGACGCCGGTTGATAAACCCCGCTGGCGGTCAAGCCTTTGGAGGAACTGAACCCGGCGTGCTACTTTAAAACGAGATACATTGGGTTGAGAAGGCGTCGGCCAGGCGGTGAGTGATGACAGCGTGACGCTTTCGCCCCCTCTAAATAGCACCGCCGTGTCATCAAGGCGTGGCCTACTGCAAGCAGTTTCTGTTCTGCTCCCGCATATTTTCGCTCAGCGGGACTCATTTTTCGTCTTTCATCGGCTAAATATTGGCCATCTTGAAACAAGACGGCACCCAAGGCGAATCCTGAAGCATCACAAACCACTTCATAAGGCTTGGACGGGTCCGCTAAACGGAGAGTGGGTGCGGTAACAAGTGCATGGCGCACACCTTCGAATGCATCCTGGCATTCAGGGGTCCATGTAAAGGGGAAACCGGAACGTGTCAAATTAGTCAAGGGAGTAACCAATTTACTAAACCCTTGGATGAACTTACGAAAATAATTCGCAAAGCCCAGAAAAGACCTCAACTGGTGCAAGTCAGTCGGTGGCGCCCAAGTTTCCACCGCTGAAACTTTGGCAGGATGAGGCCGAAGGCCCTGATCATTCAGGATATGCCCAAGATAAAGCAACTCACGTTGCATGAAATGACACTTCTTCCTCTTGGCATAAAACTGGTGTTTCCTCAGTGTAGCGAAACGCTATACATGGGTTGTATGGCCTAGTACTTACATCCGCGGTTGCCTTTTAATGGTAAAGCACTGGTGTGGGTACAGGGAGGTCTTGTGTTCAAACCCTGCTGAGGTCGGGTTTGTTACATTGGTATCAGAGCCTAATGCCCGGTATTTGTAATCCACCCTAAAAACACCGTGATCTCTGAGCATGGTACGGTTGGCCAGAGGGTTTGAACCGTACATCCCATCATGTGTTGAAGGAGCTTGAACGCTGCTCGTGAAAACCCTTGAGTGCGCTCGAGGACGAGCCCGGTTTAGGTGGGGAGGAATGTAGCGAAACGCTATACATATGTTGTATGGCCTAGTATTTACATCCGCGGTTGCCTTTTAATGGTAAAGCACTGGTGTGGGTACCGGGAGGTCTTGTGTTCAAACCCTGCTGAGGTCGGGTTTGTTACACTCAGGGTCTCAAACACTTTGCGAACGTGTTCAAGATGTTCCTCCTCCGTCTTACTGAAGACAAGGATATCATCGAGGTAAACCAAAACAAACTCGTCCATGCCGATGAACATCTCGTTCATGACAGCCTGGAAAGTTGCCGGAGCATTAGTCAATCCAAAGGGCAACACCTTATATTGGAAATGACCAATCGGCGTCCGGAACGCAGTTTTTGGCACATCAGCTTCCGTGACGCGGATCTGATGATACCCCTGAGCAAGATCAAGTGAAGTAAACACTTTGGCGCCGTGAAGACGATCCAACAGATCATCGATACGTGGTAAAGCAAATCGATTCTTTACGGTGATCTTGTTGAGTGCACGATAATCAATGCACATCCTCAACGAGTCATCTTTCTTGCCAACAAACAAGACGGGCGCCCCAAAAGGGCTTTGGCTGGGCTCTATCCAGCCCTTGTCCCGTAAAGTAGTCAACTGCTTACGCATTTCCTCGGTTTCCTTCGGACTTAACCGATAGATCGGCCGCCAAGGCGGCTTTTGCTCAGGCTCAAGAGGGATTGTGTGCCCCACCCCCCTAGATGGTGGCAACCCTCTTGGAAGGTCGTCAGGGAAGACATCCTTGAATTCATCCAACAAAGGTTGGATCTGGGATGGAACAGCCGAGAGCACATCCGTAGATGTGATCTGCCATTCCTGATCTTCGTCATGAACATCCTCAGTGGCTGCCATGACATGCACCATGAACAAGGTGCAACCCTCCTTAACTGCTTTGGCCAATTGCATAGCCGAGCAGAGATAAGGAGTATCAACCTGCGTGATAGCAGTGGATGTGGGTTTGCCAGGGTGCAGTGTGATGCGCCTATCCCCACTGTGCAGAATACAGTGTGGGATGGAAAAGTCCAATTGGGCTTTGACCATGGTTAACCAAGCACTCCCTAAAATAACATCCGTACCAGAGGCCAGTTGTGTCAGAAGACACTTCACTGCCCCGGAGTAGGATTGGAGCCTGATCTTGAGTGTGACGATGCCAGAGATCTGGCCCCGGCGGCCATCCCCGAAAGTAACACTTTCAGAATGGGGATCTGTGGTCAACCCAAACCTTTGGGTGAATGCAGAACTAACAAAGTTAGCATCTGCCCCAGTATCTAGCAGTATAACTGCTGGGTGGCCATTGGCTGACCCGGTGAAGGTCATGGCACGATGGGCAAGATGGAACATAGATCGCACTGTATGCGAGGGTTGAGGACGAGCCGTCCTCCACACCAAGGTGTAGGGTGACCCAACCAGCGAACTGGTGGATCCTTCCATCGTCTGCACCAATTTGTGCCCTTTCCTCAACCGTTGGACCAACCGCCAAATGGCGTTGGGAAAGGTGCGAACTGCCATGTGCTGAGGAATCAGCACATGCAGCCCAAGGACATGGGAGGTGTTTCCCATGACATGCAAAGCATCCATGGCACATTGCATGAGAACATCATCGCCCATGACATTGAGGATAAAGACATGCCAATCACCATTCATCACTACATCCATAAACCCAAAAGGAGTCACTACAGTGGCAGGGGAGAGGGAAATGGAAACAGGGAGTGCATCACACACAAAGAGATCGTGCATTCCCAAAGGTCTGCCAACCAATTTAAGAATGTCCGAGGTTCTAAGAAACAAATGTCCCCTAGTCCTGGCAGCAGTCTCCATCCCTCCCCCTAACCTAGCATGTCCACCAGCAACGACCCCTAAGCCGCTGGTGGTTGGGGTTTTTCCTCGCCCTCGCCTCTTCTTGTCCTTACGCTCGTGAGGGCAACTTCCGGGCCTTGTGCCCTCCTGCGCAAATGAAACACTTGTTCTCCCCACCGCATCTTCCATTTCCTCCGAGTCAACTTCGCGCCGGGTAAAGGTGGGCGGGCAGCCACTCTCCGTTGCTTCCGCTGTTCTTCCTCGCCATCTTGGCAGAGGCCGGTCCCGCCTTTCCACGACCCCGCCGTTACGCCGCCCACCTCCGCCGGGTCGGGAAGGGCCTGCATCGCCTGCAGGGGCGGTGTCCAACTGAATGGCTGCATCAAAGAACAGCTCAGAGTCAGCGGGGTCCCACGGTTTCAGAGTCCGTGGGTTAGTCCTTAGCTGCTTCCTCAGGTGTGGCTTCAAGCCATTCCTGAAGTGGAAAAAGAACTCAGCCTGTCCAGGCTTGTGAGTGGTGATTTGAGGCACCACTTGTCGCAGTCCGCGTAAAACTGCTGACACCCGCCAGCTTTTGGGACCATGTTCAAACTTATCCTGGCCTCCCGCCGATCCAAGGCCCTGTAAAGTGTTTGATAAGTTCATCTCCTCTAACTTATCCCAATTGTCCTCACCATCGAGAGGCCCCATACACCCGTATGCCGTTCCTTCAGTGCCGGTAAGCAGCTACCCATCGGAGGGGACGCTTGGTCGCCAAAAGGTAACCCTTCACGGCTCCAACCACTGCTCAATCGAATCAAATTGCAGCATAGGATGTTCGGCCTGTGCACAATTTCGGCCCGACCTGCCGGACATCTCGTGAGGTTGGGCGGAGGAGCGCCGAGGACTGATCTTCTCCGGCCTCAGCCGCCTTCTCGGTCAGGTCCCCATCGCTGGTGGTTCTCGGCCACTCTGCGACTTCCCGTGGAAAACCAGGGGGTTCGATTCTCTCGCTGCCGCTCGTAGCCGTTAGTTGACAGACGACGCCCCCGAGGGGTTTGTTTAACCTCTTTCCCCGTGACTCGCCGTATCTATCAGCTTCTACAACCGGGGTTCGGGCATACCTCGGGATCCTCCCGAGCCTGTCCGGAAGGCCCCTAACTCCATTTGAGCGTGTCCACCAGGCGGCGGACCGTGAGCTCCATGTCGTCCATCCTCCCAGGGTAACCCCTGGTGTCCGCGACGACCTGAGTCACCTCCCTCCCCAAATCTGCGATCCTTTTCCTTAGGATCGCGCCAGCTCCCACAGTGATGAGCGTCTCATCCATGGGGAAAGACGCGGGAACTTCCGCCGCTGCTTGCATCGGCGGCGTGGGGGAAGGGGCAGGATGCGCCGGATGGCCTGGGCTATCTGCGGGTTCGACTGCCCCTTCCATGGGGACGCCGCGGCTCTCTCGAAGCCTCTCCATCACCTCGCCCCGGGGACAAAGTGTGGAGGGCGGCCCCGCAGGGCCCCGGTCCTCCGCCCGGCGAAAGTGGTCACTATGACCAGGTTCCTTCCCCAAAAGAAAAGAAACCTGGCTCGACACCAAAATGTCACGGGCCGAAATCTAGCTCCTTCCGCGAATAACACACCAGCACTCGTGAGTTCAGCCAGAGGCGAGCAAGAGCGAAGCCAGCTCGTGAGTGGAGCAGCTCTGTCAGGGTGCAACCTAATGCCGGGTATGCTGGTTGGGTGACCACAGTCACCCACGCCTTTACGCCTTCAACCTCTCTACCAAAGACATGGAGGATTGAAGCAGGCCGCCCACGGCGTATCGCCACGTAGTTCCTCTCTCTCAATTCAATGGGTCAGAGGTGTAATAACGCACAATCGCCACCGCATTCCCGCGCGCTGCTGCCAGCGACGCGCGCCGGTGACGCGCCAGTGCACGGTCGGATCCTACGCGCGCGGCGCGGGGTTCGACTGTCAGCTCGTCCGTACCAACGGTGACCCGTAATTGTACGGACGACGGTTACGTTCCAAAACGTAAGGAAGATGTGGTCGGGATTCCGTGATCCCTCGACCACATCGGCGACGCGATACATATATGTCTCAGTATACCGCGCCGCATCGAACCCTTGCAACCTTCGCAAGGTTCGATCCCAGGACCCTTCCTGGTCCTAGGTGGTCCCCGACGCCTTGGCCACTCGGCCCGCGCCCGGGGTGAGAGTACTAGGACGGAGCGCGCCCTAAGTACACCTCCCGTGGGTGACTGTAGCGTTTCGCTACAGAGAGAGAGTGAGAGTGAGTCTTATGATGGTAGACAGTATGTGTTGATCTATTTTCTCTCTTTCTCTCCATCTCTCCCTCTCTTCTCTACTCTACTCTCTCTTTGCAAATGTCTTTACGAAAGTTGGGCTGATGTGTGAGAAGGAGAAAACAAGGGGGGAATGTCCAAAGTAGGGGGCGGGATATCCCAAAAGTGTAGGGGGCGGAATAGCCAAAATGGGAGAGTGGGATTTAAAAAAAAGCAGGGGCGGGATAACTAACCCAAAAGGGGGGCGCGGTATATAGTTCTCCTTTTTTTATTGTGTTCTTAGGTCCTTTGCGACCAGTTTCTTGTGGTTCCCCATGTTGACTTCGTCCATGTTCATTTGATGGCCTCACCAACTTGAGATCAATGCAATTCCCCTTTTTTTTTGTCGCACAATGTTGGAAGTCAGTAGTGGAAAGGAGAAAACGAGGGGGGTGGGATATCCAGAATATGGGGGTGAAATATCCAAAACAGGGGGCGGGATAACCAATATGGGCAGGCAAATTTTTCAAAAAGGGGGGGCGGAATAACCAACATAGGGGGGTGCAGTAGCATTCTCCCCCAACAAATTGATTTTGGCCGGCACGTGTGGTATCATATGGTAACTCCCAAGTCTGCGTTGTTGTTGTTGTTGTTGGGCCTAGAAGCAAAGTCTCGCTTGTGGCTTGTTTGGTTGGTCCCAAAGGGCCTTTGTGGAGAGCATGTTGTGCATGTTGTGCATGTTGTTCATGTTGTCGTTGTTGCCATCGTGAGTTCAATCAAACATCATTCTTAGCTGTACCTTGTCGATTATGAAGTGTCACGTCATAGCATGCCACGTCACGTCATGTCAAGTCATGCCAGGGCACAGCATTGGTCGTACGGCAAGGTACAGGAGTTTACTGTACAGTAGGGGGTGTCAGACTTAACAAAATGTTACGAATATCGAGTTTTTAGTATTACGAGAATCGAGGTTACTAAGTACTAAAAATCATCGCGCCCCCAAACCTAAATTGAACCGAACGGAAGTCAACTGTGCTAAGTCAACGGGTCAACGTTGCGAAGATTGACCCGTGGGGTTTACTAAAAAGGGCACTTCTTCGTACGATTTTGTTCGCACCCAAAAGAGGCGCCGAAATGGACGTGCGAAAAAAATACTGGCGAAAATCGCGTCAAGTGACGTCATGGTTGTTTTCCCGGCTTCCCGCCCGCGCCAGCGCCCACCCGTGACACGCAACACGACACAACGACAAGCGGTCTCCGCGCGCCGCGCCGGCGCTGTTTCTAAGGGTGGGGGTCCATCAGCGATTTTTCGCCGACGTGGAGGTACAGGCGTTGTTTTGGAGGATGATGTGGCGCCGTCGTGGCGCCGACTAGGACCGACGTGGAGGTACAGGCGTAGTTCCCCAAAACATACCCGCTAAAGTGAGTTCTGGGGAACTACGCCTGAGTTTTCCAATCGTGCGCCGCCGCGTGGCGTTGAAGATCCGTTCGAGATGCCACGGGGGTACGGCGGCCACGCTGGCGCACAGCCGCCAACGCGCCTTTGGCGACGCACGTACGGTAACCGCGGTGGGCCACGGTGGACGAGTAAGTGTGTCCACGTGGCGTCCGCTGATTGGCTCGCGCGACCTCTGATGGAACCCGCAATTCTCCCTTCATGACTCGTGATCCGATGTGGCGGTACAGGCAAACGCTGATGGAATCCCACCC
>CM074816.1:1671560-1674060 GCA_037447605.1 Zygnema circumcarinatum
CGGGAGGGGAGGGGGAGGGCACGGGAGGGGAGGGGGAGGGGAAGGGGAGGGCAGGGGAGGGAAGGGGAGGGGAGGGGAGAGGACGAGAGGGGAGGGGGAGAGGAGGGGGAGGGCAGAGGAGGGGAGGGAAGAGGACGGGAGGGGCGGGAAAGAAATATTCAAAACAGGGGGGCTATCTCCTCCCGAAATATCCAAAATGGGGGAGGGGGGCAGAATAGCCAAAATGGGAGGGTGGGATTTCAAAAAAACAGGGGCGGTATAACCAAAAAGGGGCGGCGGTATGTAATTCTCCTAAAGAATGGGTAGTGTTATTTCCACCCCTTTTTTGGATCCAAACACCCCTTCCCGTCGGGCAGATTTCAAAAAGGATTAAAAACAGAAAATGCTTTTGCCACACCTTTTTGGAATCGATACCCACCTTCTTTTGTCGGGCAGATTTTATTTTTGCAAAACAAGGAAAATGATATCCCGCACCCCATTTTGAATATCCCGCCTAGCAAATTTTTCTATTTGAGAGAAAAAAATATCGGCCTGCCCGAATCCGCTCGGAGCGAAAGATCCGTCCGCCACAAGATCGTTCGCGGGTGTCCGTCCTTTACACATGCGGTCAATTTATGCCGTCGATTAAAGTGCAGATCGCACCATTGCAGATCACCGTTCGATCTGCAGCCGGGCTCGGTCCCAGCGAATGGCAAGTGCCCACGTATCCCGTGAAAGCCGTCTCAAAAGTTGGTTCGTACAATAACCGTACGGTCGCATCTTCGGCGAAACGCATAATTTAGTACATTCAGCTAGACGTCATCAGCATAACACATGGCAGATGCTTGTTGGCTGGAAGCTGACAATTGGCGAGCCGCCGCAGGCTGGCTTTTCCAGCTCATTATCTTGCGGAGATCTTGGGCTGAAGGACACGTGAACTAGCACGTGTGATCCGGATTTGGTGGGACACGTGTGCATGTGCCATTCGCTGGAGCCTAGCTCGATCTGTAGATCGAACGATGATCTGCCACGGTGCGATCTGTGAGAGAATCGACGGCTGAGATTTACCGCACGTGTGAAGGACGGACACCCCACGAACGATCTCGTGGTGGACGGATCTTCCTCTCCGAGCGGATTCGGGCAGGATTTTTGTTTTTTCCCAAAAATCAAATTCAGGGAGGTTGTATATTCAAAATGGGGTGACGGGGTATCATTTTCCTTGTTTTACAAAAATAAAGTTTGCCCGTCGGAAGGAGGTGGGAATCGATTCCAAAAAGGTGTGAAAAAAGCATTTTCCGTTATTGATCCTTTTTAAAGTCTGCCCCGCCGGGAAGGGGTGTTTGGATCCAAAAAAGGAGTGGAAACAACACTACCCTAAAGACTTCGGGAATTTCGTAAGCGATGGTCAAGGTCTGACTCCTCCTAAGGTCTGACTCCCCCTATTTGTGTACATGCACCAATTTTTGTAAGGAATGAGCATTCCGACATATTCCCCAAACGAATGGTTTATCAAATTTAGTACTGTACAAGCTGTACTTTCAATCACTATAGCATGGAACGCGACATCTAAAAGTACTACTTTCTAAAGAAACCCAATCGTTTTGGCCGTGGCAAACAGATTTGGCGATTTTCTGTGACTCACCGTTGACTTTCTGCGATTCCGTCCAAAACCGCCATAGTTCGTACGGTTTGACGGACGGTTTCGATCCACCCACATGATGTACGATCCGCATGCTTCCACCGACAGTTTTACACAAGGCACCGACATTCATAAACAAGTCATCGACATTTTTACATAAGGTACCGACATCACAATTAGCGAACGTCAGCCACGCCGAGCTCTGGACCAATCAGCGTCGGCCGACAAATTTCAAGCCAGCTCGATGTACGGCCACGATTGCACCGACAACGACTCCGATTTTTTCCTAACGAACTCTGGACCAAAAACAAAATTCAACCAAGCTAGATGTATGGCCACGATTTCCCCACCGACGGCAGTGACTTTTTGGAGCACCAGAGAGAGAAGAAAGCCGCAAGCAGCCCCACTTCTTCCCTCCCCTACCCTCGCCCCTCTCTCTGAGAAAGAGAGAGACCCCACCCTACGAGGCCCGAGCCATGGCGGCCCTTCCTCGTCCGTACATTCCATACATCCCCCTCCTGCTCCCGCTGCTCTGCGCCCTCTTCCTCTCCCTCCCTCTGCGCGCGGGCGCCCTCACACGTGCGGAGCTGTTTCCTTACGGGCCCGCGGTGGGGGACGCGGCGTTGGGGGGCTGGCAATACTGCTACTCGGCCCCCGTGACCCTGCCCTACCCGGTGACGCTCTACTACACCTACAGGCAACTGGAGGTCTCGTGCAACGGCCACATTGGCTTTCCGGGGGCTGGCTATCATGCGGACTTGTACGTGCTCTCGCTCTCTCATATCTCTCTCGCTCTCTCATATCTCTCTCGCTCTCTCTCACTCACTCACTCACTCTGTCCATCTTTCTCTCTCCCGCTCTGGCTCTCGCTCTCTCATATCT
>CM074816.1:1679060-1688673 GCA_037447605.1 Zygnema circumcarinatum
GGGTTTCGACAGAGTTTCAGGGGTTTTAGGGATTTTAGGTTTTAAAGGTGTTTAAGAGATTGGTGGGTTTTTTCGGTTTTCAAGGTTTTTAGGGTTTTTAGGGTTTTTAGGGTTTTTAGGGCTTTCAGGGTTTTTACGGTTTTTATGGTTTGTAGAGATTTTAGGGTTTTTTTTGGGCGGTGTACGGAGTTTCATAGGCGATGGTGTGGGATTCGGTGAATCGAAGTGTGGGACATATATTATATTCTATCTATTATTGTGTACTTGATTATAGGGTAGGGAGGAGAAGCGGAGAATTTACCCCTACCCTAAACCCTAAACCCTGTGTGCACTTGTGCGGTAAGCTTTTGTGGAGGGTGAGTGGAGGTGGTGGGTGGGTGGTGGGATGGCTCGAGATTATTATTTATCATTTAGGGGAAGGGGAAGCGTTTAGGTGATAGAGTAAGGCTGCGTGGTTAACTTATCACTTGTAACCACCGCTAATTTTTATTAATGGAGTTTTAGGTTGCAAGACTTTCTCCAAAAGTTTTGCAGTGTGTTGTTTTTTTTTTTCTTTGCATGCTTTTCGCTCTGTCTGAGTGGGATATCAACTACAGATGGAGGGAATGAGGAAATGTCTGCAGGGAAACTAACTCTATCATTTTTAGAAATTTCAGAATTTTACAGTTTTAGGCCAACCCTAAAAACCCTAAAATCAATTCCCCCAGTACAGAATTGGGTTGTGGGCGTACTCAAATCATTTCAATACTGTAATGAAAGTTAACAAAGTTGAGGATTTTAAAGTACGGAAATCGGGAAAATGCGGAAAACTAACTGCTCAAGGTCAAGAGAGAAAATGACTTAACTAAAGTAATAACTTTATCAAACAAATTCCTTTTTGAAATCATCATCACCGCTCGATATAGTACAGCAACGTGTACGGACTGCAAAAATTATTGTACAATACTGTACAGTAACCCATCAACAAACATACCGTACCATACCGATCTGTATCGTATTGTTCGATATCGATACTATATCGTGTCTTCCGAAGTTTTCTTTCAAGGCGTTCCCCTGCGGAGCTCCCGTGCGGCCACGTGGCGGAAGGAGAGCTGCAAGATGAGCCACGTGGCGGAGCTGCGCGAAGTCACGGAAAACGCGGCGCGATTGGCGGGCGCGGGCGGACGTGGCATTTTGGCGAGCGACGAGAGCACGGGCACCGTCGGGAAGCGCCTCCACGCGGTGGGGCTCGAGAACAGCGCCGAGATGCGGAGGGCGTACCGCGAGGTGCGGGGCAAGGCGAGGGGTTAGGGGTTAGGGGTTAGGGTTTAGTGTGTGCAGGGTGCAGGGGTTAGAGGCTCGAGTTTAGGGTTGAGGGTGCAGGGTGCAGGGTGCAGGGTGCAGGGGTTAGGGGTTCGAGTTTAGGGTTTAGGGTGCAAGGTGCAGGGTGCAGGATGCAGGGTTTCGGGATTTTGGTGAAGGGTGCAGGGTGTAAGGTGCAGGAGTTAGGGGGTAGAGTTTAGGGTTTAGGGTGCAGGGTGCAGGGTGCAGGGGTTAGGGGTTAGAGTTTAGGGTCCAGGGTGCAGGGGCTAGGGTGCAGGGTGCAGGGTGCAGGGTGCAGGGTGCAGGGTGCATGGTTTAGGGGTTAGGGTGCAGGGTGCAGGATTTCGGGTTTAGGGTGAAGGGTGCATGGTGCAGGGTGCAGGGTGCAGGGTGCAGGGTTTAGGGGTTAGGGTTTACGGTTCAGAGTTTAATACTGAGGGTCTAGGGTTTAGGGTCTAATATTTAACCTTAATCTAGCTCTCAACGCTTACACCTTAAGCCCTGGTCGTTTAAGCCTTGAACTTTTACTTCAATCCTCACCTGTTTATTCCCTAAACCCTAAACCGTAAACCCTGAAACCCCGAAACCCTTTAACCCTGAACCCTAAAACCCAAAAACCTGGAAGGCTTAAACCCTGAACCCTGAACCCTAGATTCTGAACCCTAAACCCTGAATCCTAAACCTTGAACCCTAAACCCTGAACCCTAGTTTTGCAGGTGCTGTACACGACTCCCGGCCTCGGGCAGTACATCAGCGGAGCCATCCTCTTCCCGGAGACCCTCTATCAGTCGACGGCGGAGGGCGTCCCCTTTGTGGAAGTGCTCGCCAAAGAGGGGGTCTTGGTGGGGGTCAAGGTGGATCAGGTGCGCCGGGGGATCCACAGGGGTGGGTGGATCCGCGGATCAACGTGGGGGGAGGAGGGGGGGCTCGTCGAATCAAGAGTGGGTGGATCAGGGAAGGATGTTCGAAGAATCAGAAAAACCGATTGAAGTCCGATCAACCCTAAACTGAAGAGCCTACATACTGAAGGCCATGGAAACCATTAAAACCATGAAAAAGTATGACGACGCTCAAAAGTCTTGAGCCCTCCTTCCCAAAAAAAAATGGACTTTTTTATGTTCTGGGTTTGGCAGGGTTTGGTGGTGCTCCCTGGAACGGATGGAGAGACGATGACAGCTGGCATCGATGGATTGGCTGAGCGGTGCTCCGAATACTACAAACAGGTGCAGCATAGACACCGCCATTTCTGTTTCTGTTCCGTTCACAGTTCCGTTCAAATGGTTTAAAAGTAGAAGTTGAGATCTGCTCTCAAGACTCATCAGGGGAGGCAGAGGGGAGGAGGGGAGGAGAGGATGGGGGAGGAGAGGATGGGGGAGGAGAGGATGGAGGAGAAGAGGTGAGGAGAGGAGAGGGGAGGAGAGGATGAGGGAGGAGAGGAGGGGAGGAGAGGGAGGAGAGGATGGGGGAGGAGAGGGGAAGAGAGGATGGGGGAGGAGAGGGAGGAGGAGGGGGAGGAGGGGAGGAGAGGGGAGGAGAGGATGGGGAGAGAGAGAGGAGGGGGAGGAGAGGGGAGGAGGAGAGGATGGGGGAGGAGAGGGGAAGACAGGATGGGGGAGGAGAGGGAGGGGAGGAGAGGATGGGGGAGGAGAGGTGAGGAGAGGAGGGGGAAGAGAGGATGGGGGAGGAGAGGGAGGGGAGGAGAGGGGGGGAGAGGGAGGGGAGGAGAGGGGAAGAGAGGATGGGGAGGAGAGGGAGGGGAGGAGAGGATGGGGGAGGAGAGGTGAGGAGAGGAGAGGGGAAGAGAGGATGGGGAGGAGAGGATGGGGAGGAGAGGTGAGGAGAGGAGAGGGGAGGAGAGGATGGGGGAGGAGAGGGAGGGGAGGAGAAGGGAGGAGAGGATGGGGGACGAGAGGGGAAGAGAGGATGGGGGAGGAGAGGGAGGGGAGGAGAGGGGAGGAAAGGATGGGGGAGGAGAGGGGAAGAGAGGATGGGGGAGGAGAGGGAGGGGAGGAGAGGATGGAGAGGATTGGGGAGGAGAGGGGAAGAGAGGATGGGGGAGGAGTGGGAGGGGGGAGGAGAGGATGGGGGAGGAGAGGTGAGGAGAGGAGAGGGGAAGAGAGGATGGGGGAGGAGAGGGAGGGAGGAGAGGATGGGGGAGGAGAGGTGAGGAGAGGAGAGGGGAAGAGAGGATGGGGGAGGAGAGGGAGGGGAGGAGAGGATGGGGGAGGAGAGGTGAGGTGAGGAGAGGAGAGGGGGAAGAGAGGATGGGGGAGGAGAGGGAGGGGAGAGGGAGGGGAGGAGAGGGGAGGAGAGGATGGGGGAGGAGAGGGGAAGAGAGGATGGGGGAGGAGAGGGAGGGGAGGAGAGGATGGGGGAGGAGAGGTGAGGAGAGGAGAGGGGAGGAGAGGATGGGGGAGGAGAGGGAGGGGAGGAGAAGGGAGGAGAGGATGGGGGACGAGAGGGGAAGAGAGGATGGGGGAGGAGAGGGAGGGGAGGAGAGGGGAGGAGAAGGATGGGGGAGGAGAGGGAAGAGAGGATGGGGAGGAGAGGAGGGGGAGGAGAGGGGAGGAGAGGATTGGGAGGAGGAGGGGAAGAGAGGATGGGGAGGAGGGGAGGGGAGGAGAGGAGAGGAGAGGATTGGGGAGGAGAGGGGAAGAGAGGATGGGGGAGGAGTGGGAGGGAGGAGAGGATGGGGGAGGAGAGGTGAGGAGAGGAGAGGGGAGGAGAGGATGGGGAGGAGAGGGAGGGGAGGAGAGGATGGGGGAGGAGAGGTGAGGAGAGGAGAGGGGAAGAGAGGATGGGGGAGGAGAGGGAGGGGAGGAGAGGATGGGGGAGGAGAGGTGAGGAGAGAGAGGGGAGGAGGATGGGGAGGAGAGGGAGGGAGGAGAGGGGAGGAGGGGGGAGGAGAGGGGAAGAGAGAGGATGGGGAGGAGAGGTGGAGGGGAGGAGAGGGGAGGAGAGGATGGGGGAGGAGAGGGGAAGAGGGAGAGGAGAGGGGAAGAGAGGATGGGGGAGGAGAGGGAGGGGAGGAGAGGATGGGGAGGAGAGGTGAGGAGAGGGAGGGGAGGAGAGGATGGGGAGAGAGGATGGGGGAGGAGAGGGGAAGAGAGGATGGGGGAGGAGAGGGAGGGGAGGAGAGGGGAGGAAAGGATGGGGGAGGAGAGGGGAAGAGAGGATGGGGGAGGAGAGGGAGGGGAGGAGAGGGGAGGAGAGGATTGGGGAGGAGAGGGAAGAGAGATGGGGGAGGAGGAGGGGAGGAGGAGATGGGGGAGGAGGTGAGGAGGAGGAGAGGGAAGAGGAGGATGGGGGAGGAGAGGGAGGGGAGGAGAGGATGGGGGAGGAGAGGTGAGGAGAGGAGAGGGGAAGAGAGGATGGGGGAGAGAGGGAGAGGGAGGGGAGGAGAGGATGGGGGAGGAGAGGTGAGGAGAGGAGAGGGGAGGAGAGGATGGGGAGGAGAGGGAGGGGAGGAGAGGGGAGGAGAGGGGGGGAGGAGAGGGGAAGAGAGGATGGGGGAGGAGAGGGAGGGGAGGAGAGGATGGGGGAGGAGAGGGAAGGAAAGGAGTGGAAAGGTAAGGAGACGAGGGAAGTGGATAGGAATGAAGCGCTCCGTTTCAGTTCTACGGATTCCGTTGTTCCATGCAGGGTGCTTAGGATCTGGCCAAGTGGGCGCCAGCTGTGATCAAGATTCCAATGAGGTGTCCATAGCTGGCGCCGGGATCTAGAGACTGCGGAGGGCTCACAGGGCGTGTGTCGCCATCTGCCAGTGAGTGCCTCGCCCTCAGTGGTGAGGGGGGGTGGGGGGTTAGGGTTTAGGGGTTAGGGGTTTAGGTTTTAGGGTTTAGGGTTTCGTGTTTAGAGTTTAGGGTGAAGGGTTTAGGGTTTAGAGTTTAGGGTTAGGGGTTTAGGGTTTAGGGTTTAGGGTTTAGGGTTTGGGTTTAGGGTTTAGGGATTTAGGGATTTGGGGATTTAGGGATTAGGGTTTAGGGCTTAGGGTTTAGGGTAAGGGTTTAGGGTTTAGGGTTTAGGGTTTAGTGATTTAGGGATTAGGGTTTAGGGTTTAGGGTAGGGGGGGTTAGGGTTTTAGCATTTGGGGTTTAGGGTTTTAGGGTTTTTAAATCACATCTTTTCTCCCCCTCTCTCTACTGATCTTTTGTTTTTTGTGCGGATTGCTTGTGCATGTTTGTCGATTTTTTATCATCCGTACAGGTGGAGGTCAGTCTCCCTCATCGCAGAAAAAAGTCTGCCCCTAAAACTTAGGCCCTGATGTTACGTTTACTTTACCGAGGTGCCTCAGAATTGAAACTTTTCTAAAGGAAAGATTAATAAAATAAAGCAGGAGTGAAAAATGATGAAAGGGAAAGGAAAAGTTTTTCTCTTTCAGTTTTCGCTCATTTCCATTTTGACTTCGCCGCTGACGGGGCACGCGTTCGTCGCTTCCACGTGTCCTCTTGTGGAGCTGCCACGTGGCAGCCCGAGGTCTTGATCGACGGCTCGCATACAATCGAGCGCAGCGCTGAGGTGGCGGAAATCGTCCTTTCTGCAGTGATAGCTGCTTTGATTCAGCATAAAGTTTGCCTCGAAGGAATTCTCATAAAGGTCAGCAATGGCTCAAGAAACCCTAAACCCTAAAACCCTTAAACCCTAAATCCTAAAACCTTTAAACCCTAAACCCTAAAAAACCCTTAACCTTAAACCCTGATAGACCCTAAACCCTGATAAACCTAAACCCTAAAACCCATCAACCCTTAAAAGCCGTCAACCCTTAACCCTGATAAACTCTCAAAACCCTCAACCCTAAAACCCCTAAACCCTTAAATGCAGTCAACCCTAAACCCTGATAATCCTCAAACCTTAAACCCTAAACCCTAAACCCCTCCTCCCCAGCCCCAAATGGTCCTCCCCGGCTTCGACCCCCCCCGCGGGGCCGCCCCGCGAGAGCAGAGCGCAGCGCTCACAGTGCGAGCGCTGCAACGGACCGTTCCCGCCGCAGTGCCCGGAGTCATGTTCCTCTCGGGGGGGCAGTCGGAGGAGGTCGGCCTCTCTCTCTCTCTCTCTCTCTCTCTCTCTCCTTTTCTCACTCTCCTTCTCTCTCGCTTTCTCTCTCTCTCTCCTCTCTCTCTCTCTCTCTCTCTCTCTCTCTCTCTCTCTCTCTCTCTCTCTCTCTCTCTCTCTCTCTCTCTCTCTCTCTCTCTCTCTCTCTCTCTCTCTCTCTCTCTCTCTCTCTCTCTCCTCTCTCTCTCTCTCTCTCTCTCAAGGCTTCTCTCTCTCTCTCTCTCCTTCTCTCTCGCTCTCTCTCTCTCTCTCTCTCTCTGTCGCACTCTCTCACTCCCTCTCTCTCTATCTGTCGCTTTCTGTTGCTCTCTTGCTCTCGTCCCTTCTGTTGCTCTATTCTCTCTTCTTCTCTCTTGCTTTCATCTCTTTCCTTCTTCTTTCTCTATCTCTTCTTCTTTTCTCTTTCTCTTCTTTCTTCTTCTCGTCTCTTCTCTGTCTCGCTATCGCAGTCTCTCGTTTTCTCTCTCACTCTCTCTCGTTCTCTGTCACTCCCTTTGTTTGTTTTTTTCTACTTGTTCTGAAAAGTAATGCAGGAGGCGACGGAGCATTTGAACGCCCTCAACGTTTTGAAGTCAACGCTCGGCGACAAAGCGCCGTGGTCCCTCTCCTTCTCCTTTGGACGAGCTTTGCAGGTATGGCCATATACCCCATTTATACCCCAATTCATCTTTCACATTCCATCATAATATGAATAAAATATATTCAAATTTCAATCCCTCCCCTCCTGCAGGCGAGCGTTTTGCGCATTTGGGGCGGAGCGGCGGCCAATAGGGAGCCCGCGCAGCGCATGGCGCTCGGGCTCGCACGTGCGAACTCAAAGGCGGTGCTCGGACAGTATGAGGGGCCGCACCCCTCCACCTGTACGGACGACCTCAGGGAGGGCTTCCGCGGATGGAGGACTTGACCTCTCTCTCTCTCTCTCTCTCTCTCTCTCTCTCTCTCTCTCTCTCTCTCTCTCTCTCTCTCTCTCTCTCTCTCTCTCTCTCTCTCTCTCTCTCTCTCTCTCTCTCCCCCTCTTCCACTTTCTCTCTCTCCCACTCTGTCGATCTCTCTTGCTCACGCTTGTTTTGGTTCTTCCTCTCTCGCCCTCTCGTTTTTTGGTTCCTCTCTCCCTCTATCTCTCTCACTCGCTATCATCTCCCTCCCTCATACTCCACACCTTTCTCTCCCCCATCTGTCCTTTCGCTTTTTTTGTTTCTGGAATTTGAGTGGTCAAAAAGGGGACATTTTTGTTGAGAAGTTCCCACAGAGTTGCAATAGGAGGCGAGCCACGAGGTAGGGTTAAGGCTTGGCGGCAATTATGGTTTAACTTTCAGGGAGGCTTTCTCCAGAGTCTGGTCTACTTAGTGTTTTTTTTTTTTTTTTTCACTTGATTTTGCCTTTTTCACTGGTTTGATTATTTTCACTAGCTTTTCTCTTTTCTCTCCGATTTGTATTTCTTCCCCTCTCCCCCCCTCCTCATTTTGTTGGGAAGAAGAGCGAGCTCGAATTGGATTTCGTGTGTCGAACTACTCCCTTCATGTGGCGGTTTACTTTCCTTCTCTTGCAAACCCAAAACTGAAATATTTTGGATTGAAATATTCTTTCAACATTGTCCACAATAATATATATAGCAGAGTGGATCATATTTTCACTCACCGTCTCCCTCTCCCTCTCTCTACCTGGCCAAATTCTCCACACCTTCCTTCCCTCCCTCGTCTAACGAGTTCTGCATGTTGCAGGATCCGGCCCCAAGACCTCTTGGCACCTGTATCAGTTAACCGTGAGCTTTAACCAGTAAGGGCAAGCCATGGACGTGCATTGAGTCGCGTACTATTATCTACATGCCAAACTTAAATATGCATGTTGGCTCTGCACGGCTGAAGATTCTGTTATACCTCCCTCCCTCGCTCCTTCCTCCTCTCCCACACTTCCCTTAGACCAAATGAAAATTTTGCAGCCCCGGAGAAATCGAAAACTAGCAAAGAAACAAGCAGAACAAGGACGGAAACTGAACTGAAACTGTAACTGAAACTAGAAACCAAGACAACACAGAAGCTGTCCGGTTTCAGTTTAAACAGATACTCTAGAAATGTCCTTTCCAAAGAGATTTGCGATTCCGGCAGCTGGATCGTTCTGCTTTACAAGTGACTCTCCCACCAAAACCTGCATACAAACATGTACCCCATTCAGACCCAATTTATTCCCAAAGAAAGGGAGGATTAGTACATATAGTACTCACATAGTGGATTTGTGATCCGTGAACCCTAAAATCCAGACACCTTAAATCTCTGAACCCTTCAAAAAACAAACAAAAATGGGTTAACTCACAGCCCCGCAGCCGGCCTCCTTGACGAAGGAGATGTCCTCCGGCGTGAAGAGACCCGACTCCCCCACAACCTGAAATATGTCAACACACAAGAGGAGGTAGCAACTTTGTCTGTGCATGTGTCCGTGTGAGAGAGAGAGCGAGAGGGGGGGGGGGGGGGGAAGAGAGAAGGGGGAGGGGAAGAGGTCGAGGGAGGAGTAAGCAGGAGAGAAGGGGATAGAAGACAAACAGAGGAGAGAGGGAGAGGGCGAGGGAGCGGGAGAGAGGGAAGTGGAGAGTGCAGAAGGGGTAGGAGAGGGAGAGAGAGTTAGAGGAGAGAGAGGGGAGAGGGTGAAGGAGAGGGAGAGCATGGGGGAGAGCATAAAGAAAGCGAGGGAGAGAGACAGAAAGCGAGTGAGATCACTTCTCCCAAGAAAAAGGGCCTTCGAATAGAACGAGTACTCACCAAAATTCCCTTTTCCCGAATTTTTGCCCCCCTCTCTCCCTCTAGAAGTTGCTTCGTATTTGAAATATCGACTTCGAAAGTTTCTGCAGGAGGATTAAAACCCAGTTTTTGTCGTCAAACCGAGAAATCAACAGCTACGCCTTCACTACAATCCGCATCGAAGCGTCCCAATCTAAGGGATTTAAGAGAGGGAGAGAGAGAACGAGAGAGAGAGAGAGAGTGAGAGAAATAAAAAAGGGGCCTCCAGGGACAAATTTGCAGACCTAAATTGCGGTTATTAATGCCGATAAGTTGAATCCCTTCCAGCGCCAAAACTCGGTCCATCTCCTGCTCGGTGTGAACCTGCTTCAAACAAAAAGAGAAAACACAAAAAAAAAAAAAAAAAAAAAACCCCGCTTCAAATGAAGTCAGAATTATATATGGCTTTCAACCTTTTCCTACAATACCTCAGAATTTATTCGAGGTCAGACGTGATGTGACGTAACGTGACGTGACGTGCCTCTACT
>CM074816.1:1709084-1722522 GCA_037447605.1 Zygnema circumcarinatum
AGGGAGGGAGGGAGGGAGGGAGGGGGAAGGAGGGAAATGGAGGGAGGGAGGGAGAGTGGGAGGGACCTGAAAAGCGAGAGTGAGGAGGTGGTGGGCGATGAAGAGGCAGTCGTTCTGAAAGAGCATCCCCAAGGAGGGAACTCTTTCGACAGCCTGCCCATGCTGCCCTCAAAAATATAACAACGTAAAATAAGACCCCCCCCCCTTCCTCTCCTCTCCTCCCCCTTTCGTCCCTTTCACCCCCCTCTCCCTTCTCAGCACTCATTCCTTTCTGTTATCTCCATTATGCTTCAAATGCCGCAACTTTGACCTACCCTTCAGAAGTCTTCATGTTGCTTGCAAGCCCTACTACCCCCAGGTATAACCCCCTGCCTGCGGGTTTTTGGGAAAAAACCAGGTTTGTGATTGTTTACCAAAACCGGAACAATGGCGCGGTAGAGAGTGAGGGCGTCTCTGGCGGCGCTGTAAAGCTCCCGTGATGTCGTCAATGTCGACATACTCGCCTCCTGCGCATCACCGGCTCCGCAACATACTCATGAATGGGAACAGCAACAATAGAAGACGAGGGGGAGAGAGGGAGGGAGAGAGGGAGAGGGAGGGAGGGAGGGAAGGGGAGAGAGGGGGAAGAGAGAGGGAGAGAGACAAAGGTAGGGGGAGAGAGCGAGGGAGAGAGAGGGAGGAAGAGAGAGGGGGGAGAGAGAGGGAGAGAGAGACAAAGGGGGAGAGAGCGAGGGAGAGAGAGGGAGGGAGAGAGAGGGAGGAGAGAGAGGGAGAGAGAGACAAAGGAAGGGGGAGAGAGCGAGGGAGTGAGAGGGGAGAGAGAGGGAGAGAGCGAGGGAGAGAGCCCTTTCACCTGCATGGCATCATGCACCAGCTCCATGAGGCTTTTTGCCGCTTTGCTGACGTGGCAGATTTCCAGCTCAAAAAATGGCCTTTCTTCTTCAGCCAACTCTTCGACCCTCTCACTCGCTGAGCCCTGCGTTTCCGAAAAATCCAACTTTCCAAAAATTGGGTCATACAATAGGGGTTATATTACTTACCTTACCCATCTTTAGGGATGCTTTCTTCAAGGGTATTTTAGGGATAGCAGGTTTCTGGCAGAAAACGAGTTGGTTTTTCATGTAGTGGAAATTCTGATAAATAGTTAAAGCAAACTAAACTTTTTAAAGCTGACCCTTCCCTCTCTCTCTCTTTCTGTCTCTCCCCCCCTCTCTCTCTCTCTCTCTCTCTCTCTCACACACACACACACTTCCCCGCTCTGTGCTTTAGCATGTTTTTCTCATGGCGGATGCATCTGGTCCTCATTCCGGCCGAAGATGTATCTGGTTGACTCTGACCTTGGCTTCGTCCCTCATTGGTCGATGCTTCCTATTTTCGTCCATTTCTTCAAAACTTTGATCGTCTTTCGACCAATCAAGATGCGACGCTGCCTGCCCGCCAACCTGGGCAGGGGGAAAGAAAAAAAAAAAAACCTCCTTCATTTCTTGACCAAACCCCAAAGCGAAAAACCCGCTTCAAATATATATAAAAAAAAAAGTGATTTCAACAAAAATTCCATAACAAACCAAGATTTTTTCAGTTTACGAAAAACGGGGCGAGAGATCGTTACGAGCAGTTTCTTCTTTTCTTTCCCTCTTTTTTTTTTTTCCCCGCTGCCCGCTTACCTTGACCGAAGTAAAGTCCATATTCATTAAAAGCGTTCTCGCCGTCGCTAAAACTTTTTGCTTTCTTTTATTCGCGAAGTGAATTTCCACATCCGCTGCAAACATTGAAAGGCGGTCTCCTATTGGCCGAATTTCGCTGTTCCTCTCGGCCACGTCAGCGCCACCTGGCGACACTTGATTGGCTTGCAGGTGCTGCGGAATTGGAATGAAGCCTTTTGATTGGAGCGCAGATTCAAAGCGAGCGGTAAGATCCGCCACTGACTGAAAATGAGCCAACTGTGAAGTTTCACTAGGAACGGCCTGCAAGAGAAGAGAAAGAGAGAGAGAGAGAGAGAGAGAGAGAGAGAAGAGTGAGAGAGAAGAGAGAGAGAGAGAGCGAGAGAGAGAGAGAGGAGAGAGGAGAGAGGAGAGAGAGAGGCGGGAAGGGTATAGAGTGTTTGTTGAGTTTGAGGCCCTCTCAACATATATAAGCAAAACAATATGATAAAAAACAATCTCCTTTGAATTACAAGAGGCCGCAAAACCGCACTACTGGTGCACCGGGTGATCACATCGGGCCAACTCGCGGCCTACAGGTCGCGTCCCGAGCGCATCGGGGCCGGTCCCTCGTCGCCGCAGATGACAGCGCAGAAGCCGGGTCGGGCTTCCGGGTCCAGGATGACAGCTGGCGTCACCTCCTCCTCCGGATGGCCCTGGGCTTACCACCGCCGTTTGAGAGTGAGAGGGAGAGAGAGAGGGAGGGGAGAGAGGGAGGGGAGAGAGAGAGGGAGGGGGGAGAGAGGGAGAGAGAGAGAGGGAGGGGGGAGAGAGGAGGGGGAGAGAGAGAGGGAGGAAGCGAGGGGGAGGGGAGAGAGAGAGGGGGGAGAGAGAGAGAGGAGGGAGAGAGAGGGGAGGGGGAGAGAGAGAGGGAGACAGAGAGGGAGGGGGAGAGAGAGAGGGAGGGAGAGAGAGAGGGAGGGGGGGAGAGAGAGGGAGACAGAGAGGGAGGGGGGAGAGAGAGAGAGGGAGGGAGAGAGAAAGGGAGGGGGAGAGAGAGAGAGGGGGGGAGAGAGAGGGAGAGAGAGAGGGAGAGAGAGAGGGAGGGAGGGGGAGAGAGAGAGGAGAGAGAGAGGAAAGAGAGAGGGAAGGGGAGAGGGAAGAGAGGGGGGAGAGAGGAGGGAAGGGGAGAGGGAGGGAGAGAAAGGGAGGAGAGAGAGGGAGAGAGAGACAAAGGAAGGGGGAGAGAGCGAGGGAGTGAGAGGGAGGGAGAGAGTGGGGGGAGAGAGAGGGAGAGAGACAAAGGAAGGGGGAGAGAGCGAGGGAGAGAGAGGGAGGGAGAGAGGGGGGAGAGAGAGGGAGAGAGCGAGGGAGAGAGAGGGAGGGAGAGAGGGGGGAGAGAGAGGGAGAGAGCGAGGGAGAGAGCCCTTTCACCTGCATGGCATCATGCACCAGCTCCATGAGGCTTTTTGCCGCTTTGCTGACGTGGCAGATTTCCAGCTCAAAAAATGGCCTTTCTTCTTCAGCCAACTCTTCGACCCTCTCACTCGCTGAGCCCTGCGTTTCCGAAAAATCCAACTTTCCAAAAATTGGGTCATACAATAGGGGTTATATTACTTACCTTACCCATCTTTAGGGATGCTTTCTTCAAGGGTATTTTAGGGATAGCAGGTTTCTGGCAGAAAACGAGTTGGTTTTTCATGTAGTGGAAATTCTGATAAATAGTTAAAGCAAACTAAACTTTTTAAAGCTGACCCTTCCCTCTCTCTCTCTTTCTGTCTCTCCCCCCCTCTCTCTCTCTCTCTCTCTCTCTCTCACACACACACACACACACACTTCCCCGCTCTGTGCTTTAGCATGTTTTTCTCATGGCGGATGCATCTGGTCCTCATTCCGGCCGAAGATGTATCTGGTTGACTCTGACCTTGGCTTCGTCCCTCATTGGTCGATGCTTCCTATTTTCGTCCATTTCTTCAAAACTTTGATCGTCTTTCGACCAATCAAGATGCGACGCTGCCTGCCCGCCAACCTGGGCAGGGGGAAAGAAAAAAAAAAAAACCTCCTTCATTTCTTGACCAAACCCCAAAGCGAAAAACCCGCTTCAAATATATATAAAAAAAAAAGTGATTTCAACAAAAATTCCATAACAAACCAAGATTTTTTCAGTTTACGAAAAACGGGGCGAGAGATCGTTACGAGCAGTTTCTTCTTTTCTTTCCCTCTTTTTTTTTTTTCCCCGCTGCCCGCTTACCTTGACCGAAGTAAAGTCCATATTCATTAAAAGCGTTCTCGCCGTCGCTAAAACTTTTTGCTTTCTTTTATTCGCGAAGTGAATTTCCACATCCGCTGCAAACATTGAAAGGCGGTCTCCTATTGGCCGAATTTCGCTGTTCCTCTCGGCCACGTCAGCGCCACCTGGCGACACTTGATTGGCTTGCAGGTGCTGCGGAATTGGAATGAAGCCTTTTGATTGGAGCGCAGATTCAAAGCGAGCGGTAAGATCCGCCACTGACTGAAAATGAGCCAACTGTGAAGTTTCACTAGGAACGGCCTGCAAGAGAAGAGAAAGAGAGAGAGAGAGAGAGAGAGAGAGAGAGAAGAGTGAGAGAGAAGAGAGAGAGAGAGAGCGAGAGAGAGAGAGAGGAGAGAGGAGAGAGGAGAGAGAGAGGCGGGAAGGGTATAGAGTGTTTGTTGAGTTTGAGGCCCTCTCAACATATATAAGCAAAACAATATGATAAAAAACAATCTCCTTTGAATTACAAGAGGCCGCAAAAAAACCGCACCTTACTGAGGCATCCTGCAATGATCACATCGGCCAATCGCGGCCACAGGATCCGTCCGAGCTGGCGCATCCGACGGTCCTCGTTTGCCGCAAGATGATAGCGCAGAAACCGAACGACTTCCAAAATTTTGGGATACACGACAGCTGGCGTCACCTCCTCCTCCGGATGGCCCTGGGCTTACCACCGCCGTTTGAGAGTGAGAGGGAGGAGAGAGAGGGAGGGGGGGAGGAGAGGGAGGGGAGAGAGAGAGGGGAGGGGGGAGAGGGAGGGGGGAGAGAGAGGGAGGGGGAGAGGAGGGAGGGGGGGGAGAGAGAGGGGGAGAGAGGGAGGGAGAGAGGGAGGGGGAGAGAGAGTGGAGGGGGAGAGAGAGGGAGGGGAGAGAGAGAGGGAGACAGAGAGGGAGGGGGAGAGAGAGAGGGAGGGGAGAGAGAGAGAGGGAGGGGAGAGAGAGGGAGACAGAGAGGGGAGGGGAGAGAGAGGAGGGAGGGGAGAGAGAGAGAGAGAGGGAAGGGGGAGAGAGAGGGAGGGTGGAGAGAGAGGGAGAGAGAGAGGAGAGAGAGAGGGAGGAGGGAGAGAGAGAGGAGAGAGAGAGGAAAGAGAGAGGGAAGGGAGAGGGAGAGGGAGGGGGAGAGAGAGGAGGGAAGGGAGAGGGAGGGGGAGAGAGAAAGGAGGGGGAGAGAGAGAGGAGGGAGAGAGAGGAGGGAGAGAGATAGAGGGGAGGGGGAGAGAGAGGGAGGGGGAGAGAGTGGGAGGAGGAGAGAGAGGGAGGGGGGAGAGAGGGGAGGGGGAGAGTGAGGGAGGGGGGTGAGAGAGAGGGAGGGGAAGCGAGAGGGAGGGAGAGAGATAGAGGGAGGGGGAGAGAGAGGGAGGGGGGGAGAGTGGCAGGGGGAGAGAGAGGGAGGGGGAGAGAGAGGGAGGGGAGAGAGAGAGAGGGAGGGGAAGCGAGAGGGAGGGGAAGCGAGATAGAGGGAGGGGGAGAGAGAGGGAGGGGGAGAGAGTGGGAGGGGGAGAGAGAGGGAGGGGGAGAGAGGGAGGGGAGAGAGGGAGGGGGGAGAGAGGGAGAGGGAGAGAGAGAGGGAGGGGGGAGAGGAGGGGGAGAGAGGAGGGAGGGGGGGGAGAGAGGGAGGAGAGAGAGAGGAGGGGGAGAGAGATAGGGAGGGGAAGAGAGGGGAGGGAGAGAGGAGGGGAGAGAGAGAGGGAGGGCGAGAGAGAGAGGGAGGGGGAGAGAGAGGAGACAGAGAGGGAGGGGGGAGAGAGAGAGGGAGGGGGAGAGAGAGAGGGAGGGGGAGAGAGAGGGAGGGGGAGAGTTAGGAGGGAGAGAGAGAGGGAGGGGGGGGAGAGAGAGGGAGGGGGAGACGGGGAGGGAGGGAGAGAGGGAGGGAGGGGGGAGAGAGAGAGGGAGGGGGAGAGAGAAAGGAGGGGGGAGAGAGGAGGGAGGGGGAGAGAGAGGGAGAGAGAGAGGGAGGGGAGAGAGAGAGGGAGGGGGGAGAGAGAGAGGGAGGGGGAGAGACGGGGAGGGAGAGAGAGGGAGGGAGGGGGGAGAGAGAGAGGGAGGGTGAGAGTGAGAGGGAGGGGAGAGGGAGAGGGAGGGGGGAGAGAGTGGGAGGGGGAGAGACGGGGAGGGAGAGAGAGGGAGGGAGGGGGGAGAGAGAGAGGAGAGAGAGAGGAAAGAGAGAGGGAGGGAGGGAGGGGGAGAGGGAGGGGGAGAGAGGGAGGGAAGGGAGAGGGAGGGGAGAGAAAGGAGGGGGGAGAGGAGAGAGGGAGAGGAGAGAGAGGAGGAGAGAGAGGAGGGGGGGAGAGAGAGAGGGAAGGGGAGAGAGAGGGAGAGAGAGGGAGGGGGAGAGAGAGGGAGGGGGGGGAGAGAGAGAGGGAGGGGGAGAGGGAGGAGAGAGATAGAGGGAGGGGGAGAGAGAGGGAGGGGAGAGAGTGGGAGGGGGAGAGATAGAGGGAGGGGGAGAGAGAGGGAGGGGGAGAGAGTGGGAGGGGGGGAGATAGAGAGGGAGTGGAAGCTAGAGGGAGGGAGAGAGATAGGAGGGAGGGGAGGAGAGAGGGAGGGGGAGAGAGGGAGGGGAGGAGGAGAGAGAGGGAGGAGGAGGAGAGGAGGGGGAGAGAGAGGGAGGGAGGGAAGGAGAGGGAGGGAGAGGGAGGGAGGGAGAGAGATAGAGGGAGGGGGAGAGAGCGCGTCGCGTAGCTGTAGTGTTTGGTAAAGTTAAAGAAGGCGGAGTCACCTCATTGCGGTGATTGGAGGTGCATCTCAAACACGCCACGTTGCGCTCGACGGCGCCACCTATCACCTTGTGATTGGCGTGCTTCGGATCTTCCTCGAGGACCACAATTGTAAGGTTTGAAAACTTTAAAATCGGAACAAATATCACGCGAAAAAGCGTGTCCGACAGTTTGGCCAGCCGAGCGTCCAACATATTTAGACTCTGCACAGCCCCAAAAAAGGGGGAAGATCAACATGTGGATCTACTGATTCCACTTACTGAATCCACTAACTGAATCCACTTACTGATTCCACTTACTGGTGGCATATAGTTCAATGAGAATTTAAAAACAAAAACATCACCCGTTAATAAAAAGAGCTACCTGCAGTTCTGAGCGAAAACGGTTTGATAAGTGTGAGGATAAAAAGCTATGAATCATTAAAAGAATTAATAGGATATATTTGTAAAATAAATAGCAAATTTAAAATGCTGTCTCACCCGGCATCCCCCGAGAGTGATGGCTATGTTCGCTGACCTCCATGGCATTCAACACCTCCGACATGGAAACCTCCGTTGGCGCCGTTCCGTTGGAGCTGGAGGGGCTGACAGCTGGCACCTTGCTGGCCGCTCGGATCTCGTGACGCTTCGGGTCAACGGCCAGGATCAGTCCGAACAGTGTGTCCAGAACGGCTTGGAGCTGGAAAAAAAAAAAAATCAAATCATCATTTTTGAAAACATAATATTAAACTAAAAATATATATATATATGTACATACATATATATATGCTCTTTCTCTCTTTTGGTGCAAAGGGAAAAAAGTATTCCTGTCTTCACCTTACTCTCTCTTGCTCGACACTCGTTCTGCAAAACCGCGACAACTTTCACCGTCCTCCCTCCCTCCTCTCTCTCCTCACCCTCCCTCCCATCTCCTCCCAACGCCTCCCGCAGCTCCCTAACCCTAATCGCCGCCTCCCTCAGCTCCCCTCTTCCCACCGCCCGGTCCACTTCCCGCAGCCTCTCCCACACCTCTACCACCTCTCTCACCACTCTCACTCGCTTCTCATTCTCCTCCAACCCTTCCTTTACATCCTTCAGACTCCTCGCCTTGTCCATGATCGCCTCCTCCACCCCCTCCCTCTCCCTCTCCCTCTCCCTTCCATCCTCTCCTTCTCTCCCTCTCTCTCCCACTCTCTCCCTCCCTTCCGCTCCCTCTCTCGCTCCCTCCCCTCCTCCCTCGTCACTGCGCAGCGTGCCGAGCGCACGGGCTACATCATCGTGCACACTGGCAACATCACTGACGATGATGCAAGCCGACTGGACGAGTGACGCGAGGTCGCCATGGCGGGCGGATATGGCGCTCCGAACCTTCTCCCTCGCCTCCTCGGAACGAAGACGGAGGCGTTCCATGCACATGTGAACTTCCGCCATGGATAGGGGAGATGAAGCTTCTAGGAAGCTTCCGGGAACTCCCCCCGAAGGCTCCCCTACCAGGAGGTCCTTCAGGGAGGCCGCCATCGCCGCGGCTCCGCGTTGCGGGGCGGCGGCAGCCGCCATAGCGGGCTCGATGCACCGGAGGAAGGGCAAGGTTAGGGCTAGGGTCAGGGTAAGGGTTAGAGTTAGGGTTTCTATGCGGCTGTTTGGCTCGATCAACCGCGTGGTTCCTAGATGCATACGTCATGCAGCGTCAGCATACGTCAGTACACGTCAGAATATGTCAGCAGCAGCTTTGGCTGGCCTTGCATGCCATGCCTCACCGACGATCATGGCGTCATTAAAAAACCTGGTTTGTACAACCATGACGTACAATATCTTACTGTGTTTTTTTCATACTTTTGGCCATCCTCAGCACGTACAGGCCGTCAAGCCGACCAACCAGTGGCCATCGACCACTACGGGCGCTTGGGCAATAGGGCGGTAGATTTGTCGTTTAGGACGGTGTTGAAATATCCCTATATCGCCGGCGTATCGGCCTTACAGGACAGACGTCGCCGGCGTTGCCTCTGCCGGTCAGCCGAGCGGCGGAAGTTGTACGGAATAGATGGAGTCAGACCTTGACCATCGATTACGAAATTCCCGAATTCCTTATACTAAAAGTCACTTCTTTCGTGTACGAATTCCGGGACGGGATCCGCGACTCCGCCGAGCCCAGCCGTATCAAAATACGTACCTAGCCAATGCTTAATTCGCCCGACAGGCTTACGAAATTTATTTGGCGATGGTCAAGGTCTGACTCCCCCTAATAATAGAGTACTGTACAGTACTGTACTGTACCGGCAACCGGCAACTTCTGTCCGTCACATCCGATGTGTCGGCAATATCCCGATATTTTAACCTCTACCAAAACGACATACTGCCGCCCTATCCTGCAAGCATACCATTGCTGCCCGGAAATTTGGCCGAGTATGTCAGTGGCTCCTGATTGGTCAGGTGACTTCATGCTGTCGTCATTACATTTTTCCGCCTTGTCTGTTTCGCGGTGCGTCCATCCTTCCACGTGGCAACCACTATAACGAGCTTGAGCCAATAGGACACTGTCACTTGTGGGAAAGTTCTACACGTGACCTGTCCTAAGTGGTTGAAGTTCGAGCTTTCCTGTTTGGTAAGGAGGAAGGCCCTTCGAATCTCCTGCAACGCAGCAAGCTTCTTCTTCCTCTCTCTCTTTCTCTCTTTCTCTCTCCCCCGTTATTTCTCTATCCCTCTCTCAAAACTCTGCCTCAATTTTTTAGGGTTAACTGATGGCGCCTCCTTGCAGCGCTGCGAAGTGCTCCATCCTGATCGAGCTCAGGATGGATGACTTCTGTTGACGCTCGTTTTGGTACTTTTTTCTTACTAGATGCAAAAATGTACAGACTTCTTTCTATAACTGCTGCGGAAAATATTGACGAGCATTGCCTACCTTCTTTTCAGGCGGCTTGAGTTTCACATACTTGGTGCATGCGTGCGCATCAGTTGGCCTGTTCCCTCGATAGCCTCCTTGCAGAGGGTGCAGGCCTGCCTGTCTGCATGTGCTCTGCTACAGGCTTATTGATTTTCCCTTAATCTTAGGGATTTTCCATCCTAAATATGCGACTTTTTGACGTTCCCTATTTGTTCTATTGTATAATATCATTTATCAGGCGGTGTTTGTAAGGGAATAATGATACATCATTAGCATCAACAACATCATCATCATCATCATCATCACCATCCATCCATCGCTACATCATGTCTTTGAAAGCGCAAATCCGAGTGATTGAAGCGAGGAACCTCACCGCAAAAGACTCCAACGGCCTCTCCGACCCTTATGTCCGCATTCAGCTCGCCAAATCCCGCGCCAGAACTGCGACAGTTTACAAAAATCTGAACCCTGTTTGGAACGACGAGTTCACCATGAAGGTGGAGGACCCTGCGAACGATGTCTTGACGCTCGTGCTTTGGGACGAAGATTCGTGGCAGATTGACGACTTTTTAGGGCAAGTCACAATCCCTCTCATCACTGTGCTGCAAGCCGAGGCGAAAACGCTCCTTCCGACATGGTATCCTCTGCAGAAGAAAAGCGCTAATTCCAAACAGAGGGTCAGCGGTAAGCATCTTTTTTTTTTTTTTATCGGTTTGATTCTTTGTTTGTTAGGAGTCAGCGGTGAAGGTTTCGTTTCTGAAACGAAAAATTAAAACAAAAAATATGTATATACTTTCTTGGCCTGTGTTCTCCGATTTCTCGGTCGTGCTCTCTGTTCCCTCCTTCCTTCCTGTCTCTCTCCCATTCTCTCTTTCGTTTTCTCTCCCTCACTGTTCAATTCTCCTCTCTTCCTGTCTCCTCTACTTTCTCTCTACCTCTCTCCTCTTCCACACCTGAAGTAATCTCGCCACGAAGATTTCTTACGCCATTTCTCTTTCCCTTCTCCCAAAGCTTCACATTTAAGAAAAAGGGGAAAGCTCCTTACATACTTCCCTTAGTTGTCAATCAAGTTCACTCCCTCCCACCTTCCCTAACTTACTCTTTTTAGGCGAATTTTAAATCAACAAAGTAAACCCACCCCCCCCCCTCTCTTCTTCCCTATCTTCCATCCCCTGAAGCATGTTTCCTCATTGTTCATTGCTCCATATTGCTCTATATTGCAGGAGAAGTCCGCGTGGCGGTTTCTCTATGGGGCCAAGACTCTTCTTTGTCCCTCTTATCAAGTGTTAGCCCAACAGAAGCTGTGAGCCATAGAAGCTCTGTGAGTGATAATGGGGCTAGCCTCCATAGCAGGTTCGTCGACTATTCAAGCGACTCAGGGTCCCTCTCTAACGAGGATCACGAACCTTTACCAAAACAGCGATCTTTTTTCTTTCCTCAAAAAGCTTCTCGTCGAAACCGGTTAAACAGCTCGCTTCCCTTTCCAAAATCTGTTTCGATTTCATCTTCAATTTTACCCCTATCCCCCAGTTTGGTTCTTCCAAAACTCCCACCTGTCTCAAGTATCATGTCTCCGAAGTTATCAATTGTGAGGAGAAATTCCGATCCAACTGATAGCAGCACGACAGATGGCGAAGCTTCGGACTCAGGATCGGTGGATGGAAGGGGAGAAGGAGGAGGTCTGGAAGTTTCAAGTTCGTGGTTTGATGAAGATATGAAGAATGTACCAAGTAAAGGAGAGATGCCCCCCCCCTATGCAGGAGGGAAGGTACTCGATCAGTCGTTCGGAATCACTGCTGCTCAGCTACATGCGCTTGTTTTCAAGCCGGAATCTGAATTTTGGACAGAGTGGACAACAGGTTAGTGGAAAGCAAAGAGAAAAGGGAAAGAGTGGGTTTCGGAAAACGTAGGCATATGGGTCTATGCATGACAAATGTGACTATGTTAAAGTGAATTTAGGGCTTAAAACTTACTCGGATCATTTCTCTGCATAGAACGTGACCTTTCTGGGCATTTCTACTTTGTAAACGTGGCAAGAGCAAGAACAGAGCAACGCAGAGAATAGTCTTTCGACATTTTAGACCAAGGAGGCTTCCTTCTCATTTCTTCCATGCTTCCAACAGTTTTCCTCCACCACTCTCCCCTTCTCCCATCTCTGCCTGCAACCCTTCCCTCCCCCATTCTATTCCCGCCCTTTTTCTTACACTCTCTCTCCCACTACACCCTCTCCCTCCCTCTCCGCCCCCGGCTTTCTCACTCCTCCCGCCGCCTCTTCCTCCCCTCCCCTCCTCTCTGCCTCTCTCTGTCTCTCCCCTCCTCTCCCTCCCCCTTTCCCTTTCTCCCGTTTCCATTCCTCCATGCTCGCCCTCTTTACCCCCACCTGTTCGCCCTCTCACCCCTCCCTCCTTACGTGCATTTTATCTCCTCCCCACCCACCCCCTCCCCACCCCCTCCCCCAACCCCTCCCTATCCTTTTGTCCCCTCCCTGCTCTGCTTTTGTGAAGGGACGAAGGTGGGCCGAAAGCTGACGGGTCTCGAACTCGGGCCTTGGACGAGAGAGGGAGAGGGGAAGCCCATGAAGCGCATTATGACATATATGACTCCTCCGAGTTCGCTTGTGAAGTCTGTAAAGGCCACGGAAACCTACACACATGTGAGAGCGGATGCAGGAGGATACTTGGTAGAATTGAGCGTCTCCACTCCCGACGTACCCTATGGGAGCACCTTTCTCACGGAATTGCAGTTCTGCATCACTCCAGTGAATGGTAAGAAAGGACGGATCTTTGCTGTGATAAGGCAAGGCAGTGCAATTTCTCTTGCTTCAAGTTTTGATGAGTAAATCCGCATTTTGTATGTGGTGGTTCCGATTGCGTCGTGTTGTAATGGACATGAGATAGAGAGAGAAAGAGAGGGGGAGAGAGGGAGAGGGGGGGAGAGAGAGAGAGAGGGGAGAGAGAGCGCGACTAGATATCGCCGTCGGTTTCCAGTATGTGGTTTCCTGTACATGCTGAACTTGAATGTATGTGTTACCTTTTTGTGGAAACATCTCTCTCCCCCATCAACCCTAAAAAGTCATAAAGATCATCCCATACGAGAATTTGAATTTCTTGTTCAGAAACGGCCTCCCACATGACGGTTTCGTGGCGGGCAAATTTTCTGCAATCGACCATGATGAAGGGAATGATTGAAAACGGAATGCGGAGCGGAATCAAGGACACATATGTTCAGTTCTTGAAGGTGAGAAGCTGATACCATTCAGTGCAAGGAGTTTCCGTATTCAGAATGAGGATTGTTCAAGCTTAGCCGCAGATCAATTCATCTTTTCTAGTAAAGAAAAAGGGAAAAACAAAGAGAAAAGTCAAAAAACCATTTGCTTATTCGGAGTCTGAAGGATTTCTAGAGTATCTCTCTACTCTCTCTGTCTCTCTTTATTTATTTTTTTATTCTAATTTTCTTTGAGGGGGTGGGGGGGGTGAGGCTACCTCTCGCAACTTTGTAGTTGCTTTCTGATTATGCACCCTTTTACTCCGACGCAAATCCAAAAAATCTGGAAGAAGAAAAAGTGGTTCCAACCAGCAATTTTTCTCAAGCTTTGGAGTATTTGGGATATACAACTTTGGTTCTTGCCCTTGTGTTTCTCATTATCTTACCCATCCATTTTGCAAAAAGTCGGAAATCTCGACCTACAAAGCTCGGACTTGAGTTTTGGGGAGTCGATTTTCCGGATTCTATGCTTGAACTGTTCTACTCAGCGTTGATTGTTATGATTGCCGAGAGAGCGGTAGAACGAGCTTGGAACTTTGCTGCCTACAGACTTTTGAAAAGTGAGATTCTTCAACCTTTCAGCCATATACACTCTAATCTTCTCCCTCTCCCTCTCCCTCTCCCTCTCCCTCTACCTCTCCCTCTCCCTCTCCATCTCCCTCTCCC
>CM074816.1:1729039-1739562 GCA_037447605.1 Zygnema circumcarinatum
GGGGGGGGGGGGTGAGACAGAGGGAGGGGTGAGGGGGGTGGAGACAGAGGGGGGGGGAGAGCGGGAGGGAGACAGGCGGGGGAGAGCGGGAGGGACTCAGACGGGGGGGGGGGGGAAGGGAGACAGAGGGAGGGGTGAGGGGGATGGAGACAGAGGGGGGAAAGAGCGGGAGGGAGACAAGGGGGGGGGAGGGAGCGGGATCTTTCGCACTTCTAGTTCTGTTCCGTTCTGTCCATTCCGTTCCATTCCGTTTTTTCCCATTTTTTGAGGTGGAAAACGAGGATTCTGGGGCTCCTAGACTTTAAGATGGGCTTTTAGGTTTGCCAGAAGTTTTAGGGCTCTTTGGGTTTCAGAGAGAACGAGAGAGAGTGTGATGGAGAGAAAAAGCGAGAGAGAGGGAATGTATGGACTCAAAATGTGGCCATTCGGACGAGCTCTGCTCTTCTAATGCATTAATAAAAAAATGTTGCGAGGGCTCAAATTCACCGCCTACTCACACCCCATGTGTGTGTCCCTACCAACCCTAAAACCCTAAAACCCTAAAACCCTAAACCCTACAAAGCCCTACTTCCCGGTCACGTTAAGTTTCACAACCGCGACGACTTCCGGATGCAGCCTGATAGTGACGTCATAGAATCCAATTTCCTTGATCTCAGGAAGCTCAATGTCCTTCTTCTCAACGTCCCTGCAAATGAAATAAAACAAAAAAAAGGGAACCGAGGAAGGAATAAAGAAATAATGAAAAAAAATAAATGAATAAAAAACAATGACAAATGTTTGTTATGTTCAAATTCCCTCAGCAGAAGCTTCCTGGAAGATGCCAGTATAGATCGCCAAGCAAAGTGATTGCTTTACAGCAGAACTTCTGCATTTTCATACACTCTATGATACTCTCTTTCTCAACTATTTCACTCTTTTTTTGTTTTTCCCAAGTGCGAAAGTCGTAGAGTTTTAGGTTGAAATTAGGGTTTTGAGGGTTTTTGGGTTGAAAAACAGGAATGCTTAAATACCTGTTTGTTTGCGCCTTAATGATGTCGACCACATCCTGAACTGACACTCTGTTCCCACATCCAGCGAAAAAAATGAGACTTGACCAGTTTTAGATGGGAACTGGTTGCTTGAGACTTAGATTGGTTTCTAGCGATAAACTAAGTGTAGGTTTCTTAAGGACAAGGCCGGAGTCCTTTAGATAGCTTTACACTGCAAAAAGGTACACATCTAGAAAGTGCTTACCTGCGAGGGAAAAAGGGGGGGAGTGCGAGAGAAAGAAAGAGAGATAGAGAGAGAGAGGGAGAAAGAGGGAGAAGGGGGGTAGCGAACACAAGAATGCAGCAGTGCGACTAGCTGCCCAACACAACACTTTAGGGGCTTTTAGGGTTAAATCTTACGATCCAAAAATGCCCTTCCCCTTCGCCACCTTCCTCCGAACCACAAACTGCCCAATGGTTTGAAACTTCCGAGCAACCGACTCCGCCTCCTCCTTGATCTGTAAAGGCCCGCCAATGGATAAAATTTCCATTGTAAAAACAAAGAATGATAATTACTAACATAAAAGGGCCGCTCACAAGCTAATGACCCGTAGAAGTAATACTATGAAGCGCTGAAGACTCCGCAATCGCCATTGTACTTTTTGAAGAGATTCCAAACCCTGCAAGATATTCTCGAACACGAAAGAAGGTTTACCTTCTTTAGATCGAGCTCCTTCCTATCTTGCTCAAGTTTGATTTGCCTGCATCACCGTAGACATTGCCAACATCACGATCAGCATGGTCAACATCGGGAGGGGAAAGGGGAGGGGGATTTAAATCAAAAAAGAGTTAGAGAGAGAGAGCACGAGATTACTTGAGAACTTTAGGAGTTGCAGGCTTGGCTTTTGAGAGAGGGTAGAGGTAGTTGCGGAAGTATCCCTTCTTCACACTGAGAAGCTCTCCCGCCTTTCCCAGCGTCGGGATGTCTTCCACGAGAATGATCTGTGCCCATCTCGCACATGCACTGCCTGGGATTATCTTCTCAATTAATAAGGTAACAAAAGTAACAGGCATACAGTCCTTAGCATGAAATACCGACTGAGTGTAATCAGAATTGCAGTACAAAGTGCAAATCATGAACGAAGTAGTTTGCTCTTTCGATGGGGGGGGAATGCCAGGCTGCCCTCTCCCTCTCCCTCTCCCTCTTCCTCCAATCTCCCGCTCTCCATCCGTCGTCAATGCCGGCAATTCTCCTCCTTTCTCTCTCTTTCTCTTTCTCTCCCTCTCTCTCTCTCTCTTCACAACTCCCACTCCCGACTCCTCTATCCCCTCCCCTCCCCCTCCACCCTCCACTCCCCACTCCCCTCTCCCCTCCCCCTCCTCTCTCTCTCCCTCTCTCTCTCTCTCTCCCTCACCTCCTCCGTCTCCCCCTATCCCTCCCTCCCGTATATAAAAAACCAAAAATGTCATGAAAAATGCCATGCTGCATGCATGCATGCATGGTTTACCTCCGCCCTCTTCAGGCCCTTCTTCTCCGCCGCAATGTGCAGCCGCTGAGGCTTCGCCGGAGGAGAGAGAGGGCGCGCAGACGGCTCCGCTGCTCCTTGGAAACCCTAAAGCGAAAAAAAGAAAAAAAAAAGGAAAATCAAAAGGGTGCTAACCCAACAAGAATGAGCACATTTGGGGTCACGCAATTTAAAGAAAATCACTATTTATAAAAAAAGAAAAGCGAAGAAAATTTCCTTGCAATCTGTGTCAGCCGATTAGAGAGTCGCCTTCACTGAACCAAAACCCTAAAACCCCAAACCCTAAAAAAAGGACACAAATTGGCATTTCTGATAACCTATGACATAAATTCGAAAAAATAAAAATTACGAATGAATATGAAAACCAAACAAAGCTCCAGAAATAGAGCGAAAAGCGAGTCGGAATGCACCACTAAACGCCAAAAAAAATCGTTAATTACATCAGTGCGTGAAAAGGCGGTCTTGGGTTCGAACCTTCGCTTTCCTCAAGCCCTGAAACCCCGCAAAGGTGGCCGCCGCCGCCGCTGCGCTGGCCGCCATGGCTGCCGAGCCCTGAACCCTGAACCCTAAAATGCGAAGGGAGGCGGAGGGCGGAGGGCGGAGGGCGGAGGGGCGAGAGAGAGAAAAAGTGGATAGGAAAATGAAGGGATGCATTGCATGGAACTGTTGTACGGAACGGGACGGAACGGAACGGAACGAACGACAAGGAACGGAACATAAAACTAAGAACGAGTACCCGATGGTACTGTAAAAATTCTCTTCGTTGCGACGTACTGAATCGTATGTGGAAGCATTCTCCCAATGACAAGTCGCCACGTGCACATTTTGATGACGTGGAAAGTTCCCATTGTACCGTACAGTACATAACGTACGAGTGTACGGACGTATCCGTACGCCCTGGAGGTGACCGGTGAGCTGAGAGAGGGACTTAAGTTGTACAATGGCTTGGGGGGCCACTCTTCCTTGGAAATGATACTTCGCCCCCCTTTTTGGTTTCTCCCGCCCCATATTTTTGAAATTCCGCCTTCCCATTCTGGCTATTCCGCCCCCTGTTTTGGATATCCCGCCTCTTCCCATTTTGGATATTTACCCCCCCGTTTTCTCCTTCTCATACATCCGAGCAACGTCCGTAAAGACACATTCGCAGAGAGAGAGAGCAGATCTGAGGAGAGAGCAGAGGAGAGAGAGCACAGGGGGGAGAGAGAGAGAGAGAGAGCAGAGGATAGATAGAGAGCAGAAGAGAGAGAAAGCAGCGGAGAGCAAGCAGAGGAAGGACTAGTGGAGAGAGAGCAGAGGAGAGAGAGCAGAGAAGAAAGAGAGTAAAGGAGAGAGAGCAAGGGAGAGAGAGACTAGAGGAGAGAGTATAGAAGAGAGAGCAGAGGAGAGAGAGCAGAAAGGGCAATTTTTCAAGCGGCTGGAAGAATTCCTCGTCTTGCTACTCTCTTCCTGACCTCTGTGTTAGTGTACATTAGTTAGTGGTACATAGTTAGTGAGTGCATGTGTTTGTTTGGGAGTCTAGAAGGGCTAGGCGGTAGAGCTAGGGTCGAACTAGTGTCAAGCTAGGAGTTCAGAGGTGTGCATAAAGACACCGGAGGCGCGAGTAACGAGAGGCCGTCGGAACAAGAGTCCGTACCGAATGTGAACGGCCGGCTGTGGCGACGGAGTTCGAAATGGCGCGCAGTGACGTGACGTGGCGCGGCGCGCAACTAAGGGCGCGTGACGTGGCGCGGCGCGCAACTAAAGGCGTGTGACGTGACAGACGCGAAACGAAGGCGCGTGACAGACGTGCAGGCGCAGACGCGTGGCGAAATCAGCGCTTAGTGTGTGCTAGTGCGCTCTTAGTGTGTGCTAGTGCGGGGTTGGTAGTCGCCCATGGTTGTTGCTTTGGGCGAAGTATAAGTTGAGAGGGAGAACTTTGAGACTTAACCCTGAGTGTAGACTGCGAGAAGCAGTAGGTGTAGCTTGCCGGAATGTGGTGGAGCCTCACAACTTGAGGGTGGTAGTCTTGTAGTGGAGTAGAGGTGCAGGGGAGGGGCTCTTGCTGCACGCTTGTACTTCAATCTGAAAGTTAAGAGTTTTAGGCCGTTGTGCTTTCTCTTAATTCATTTCTTTCTGTTCTGTCTTTCATTCTTTGCTTGGGGCTGTTTTAAGCTTTGTGAGTGAGATCTTGTGCTTCCGCAAAGGTGGCGTCTCCTAGTCCTAGGCGTGGAGAGATGTCCTCATCAGAGGCATCCTCCAGCAGGTCAGGGGGCACCGTTTCAACAAGTGGTATCAGAGCGCTGGACCAGGCAGAAGGTGGAGACAGTCAGAAGATTGGAGTGCCGTTGTTTACTGGCACTAACTACAAGACATGGAGGTGGCGAATGAAGAAAGTGCTGCTGAGCAAGGACCTTTTTGGAGTCGTTGATGGCTTGGAGGAGAGACCAACCTCCGGTGCAGAAGCCAAGGAGTGGCTCCGAAAGGACAGGAAAGCTCAGGCCCTCTTTGCCATAACTGTGAGTGATGCACGGTCAGTTCCGTTGCAAGAACTAGAAACTAGTGCTGAAATATGGACAAGTTTGCAGCAGGTGTATGATAGGCCGTCTGAGACAACTGCTGTCTACTTATATTCAGAACTAAGAAAGCTCAAAATGTCCGAAGATGAAGAACTGACTGATTATATGGAGAAATTCGATAGCTTAATGCACAGGTTTGCTATTGCTAGGAAGCCATTGGACGAAGATCATCAGATCAGTGTCTTTCTGTTGGGTCTACCGAAGAGATTTGAGCTAACAGTCGTTTCCCTTAAATCATTACTCACCGTTACAAAACTAACCGTGAGCGAGTTGAAGGGAAGGGTGAAAGATGATGATGAGACTCAGAAGGAGAAGGAGGCTAAGGGAGAAGCTGACAAGGTGCTGGCGCTCAGATGGAGTCAGCATAAGCCCAAAGGAGATGGGAGACCCAAGGCGGGCAAGGGTGGCCCGGGCCCAAAGAAGAACCTGAGTTGTTACAATTGTGGGAAGCTGGGACACCTGAGGACCAATTGCACGGAGCCGAAGAAGGACGATGCCAGTGGAGCGGGGCCTTCTAGGCCGGCTGCAAAGGAGAAGGTCAAAGGAGCTTGTTACAAATGTGGGAAGTTTGGCCACTTCAAGGCAAACTGTCCTGACGGCAATTCTGACAAGAATCTGATGATTGCTGAAGGCGAGTATTCAGAATTTGTCAATGGAATCCACGTGAAGGATTCAGGCTTGAGACCTTGGCTGATTGATTCAGGAGCATCCAAGCATATGTGTGTGGATGAGTCACTCTTTGTGGAGAAGAAGGCGTTGCAGCATGCGCGGTCTGTCTACTCTGCCACTGGAGATGGAGTTCAGGTGACTCAAGGAGGATCGGTCGAGTTGGAGGTACTCAATGGGGGTGTAGGGGCAGTTTTGACCGTAGGGAATGTGCTGCACACCCCAGGACTACAGAATAATTTCCTTTTTGTGAGTCAGATCTGCGAGGAAGGCTGTAAGGTGTGGTTTGACAAAGTGGCGTGCGCAGTAGTTGACGAGAATACCGGAAGGACCCTTTGTAGAGGCATGCAAAAGAATGGCCTTTACTTTCTAAATTGGGGAGGGAAGCCGGTTGAGGTGGTCAATGCAGTTGCAGAGGATCCCAAAGTTCAGCTTTGGCACCGCAGACTAGGACACCTTGGATATAGAGGGCTGAAGCGCCTTGCAGATGAGCAGTTAGTCAGAGGACTAGACTTGGAGGACGTTAGGGGAGAAGGACACGGAGTTTGCGAGAATTGTGTCGCAGGGAAAGCTCATAGGCGACCGTTTGGACAAGGAGCGGAGGCACAAATTTCTCGTGAGAAACTGGAGCTGGTGCACACGGACTTGTGTGGCCCCGTGTCCCCTACAAGTAAAGGTGGGGCTAGTTATTTCATCACTTTTCTTGATGACTGCTCAAGGAAAGTATGGGTGAAATTACTCACTAAGAAATCAGAAGCCTTTGATGCTTTCAAAGAGTGGCAGCTGCGGGCTGAGAGAGAGACAAGATTGAAGTTGAAGACTCTTAGGTCTGACAATGGTGGGGAGTACACCTCTCATCGGTTCAGAGACTACCTGAAGTCCCTGGGAGTGAAGCACGAGTTCACTGCACCCTATTCTCCTCAGAGCAACGGAGCTGCCGAGAGGATGAACAGGACGCTAGGAGACATGGCGAGAACGATGTTGAGTGAGCCGCCATTCCCGTTAACTTTTTGGTCAGAGGCGATCATGACGGCATCCTATATTCGAAATAGGTGCCCCACATCTGCTTTGAAGGATAGAGTTCCAGAGGAAGTGTGGACGGGCACTAAGCCGAATGTGCAGCATCTTAGAGTGTGGGGCTCAAAGTGCTTCATTGCTGTCCCAAAGCAGAAGCAGAATCAGAAGTTCAGTCCTCGTGCTGTGGAAGGCTATTTTCTTGGCTATAATGAAGATAGTCCGACTTACCGAATTTGGAATCCGGTCACCAAGCAGGTAGAGAGAAGTCGTGACTTGTAATCACGAGGAATTCCACAAGCGTACCGAAAAGTTGGGCAGCGTGGAAGGACGTGAACACACGAGCAGTTGGGATGTTTCCATGGTTCTCAGATGATTGAAGAGTTTGAGGTGGTAGAACCGGATGTTCAGAGTAGCCACAAATGGGCGGTCGCTAGCCAGCTGGGGCCTCACCCGAGGAAGGCCCAATCGAATGGGATGCACCCGAGGAGGAAGACTTTAAGTGCGGCCCGTGAGACGAGTCAAGAAGAGACTGAGAAACCTTCTTACGGGGGCCATTGAGGAGGAGTGCTCGACCTACTGTGAGCAACACAGGTACAGTTGTGCGACTTCGCCAACAACCTGCTTGGAAGATGACGAGAAAAGAAGAAGGTTAGGACACTAGTGACTCAGTGATTTCTTGAGGCATAGCAACCGCCTGCATGATGGCGCGCATTTGAGAACCTCAAAGCTATGGAGAAGCTTTGCAAGGTGAGATTCTGAAAAGTGGAGAATTGGCATTGATAGTGAACAAGCGACTGGAGGAAAATGGAACGTGGAGATTAGAGGAGCTTCCTAAGGGTAAGAAAGCTATTGGCTGTAAATGGGTATTCAAGGTGATTGGCGCCGAGGATGGGAGAAAAGTGGATGCGGCTTCAAGGCTAGAGGCTGAGGTGGCAAGGGTATATAAGGAGGATGATACTCGGAAACCTTTGCACCCGGTGGTAAAGTTCAACTCTTAAACTCATTTCATTTCATTCTGATAGGCTGAGAAGATGCATGTCCATCAGCTTGATATTAAGACTGCATTTCTCTATGGGGATCTTAGTGAAGAGATCTATATGGAGCAACCGGAGGGCACGGTAGTAGTAGGCAAGGAGCACCTTGTATGCAGGCTGGTGAAGAGCCTTTACGGGCTCAAGCAGGCACCCGGATCACAGTACCAGATCGATGATCTTTGCGGAGGAAGTGGATACAGTCTTTGTCCGGACCTCGGTCTACGGCAAAGATGCAGGGAGAGAGAGCTTTTGTATGTGGGCATTCGTTGATGATCGATCATTATTAGTTCTTCCATGGAAAGCTTATTCAGAGTCACGGGACTTGATGAAGAAGAACTTTCAGTTGTCCCGGACTTAGGGGGCCCAATACTTGTGGAATTGACTCAAGAGGGGCCAGGTGGCGGTTGTTCCTTAGTCAAGAGAAGTATGCAAAGGATGTCTTGGCTAAATTCAGAATGGACAAGTGCACTCCATGCACAAGTCCCATGGACCCTTCCCAAAGGCTTTCGGCGGCAATGTCTTGATCCGTGAAGAAGTGTAGCAGAAGAGGATGGAAGCGTTCCATCACAATTCTGACCATCGGACTTAATGTACTTGATGATAGGCACAAGGCCAGACCTGGCTAAGGCAGTTAGCACAACGAGTAGGTACATGGAATTTCTAGGGGCGAGGCATTGGGAGGCCGTGAAGAGGATCTTCAAGTTCACAGGGGACTCTTGACTATGGGATCAAGTTTGGCAGGAATGGAAGTGAGGTGTATGGTTATACGGATGCAGTTGGGGAAGCGGCGTGGAAGCTGTGGACCTACCTCGGCTATGCATTCATGAATAGTGGGGGAGTGGTGACTTGGAGCTCCAAGCTCCAGGATTCAGTGGCACTCTCAAGTACTGAAGCTGAGTACATGGCAGCGTGCCATGCGGCCAAGGAAGCAGCTTGGTTGCAGCAGTTCTTTGAAGAGTGTGAGAGGCCTCAAACTCCCTTGCAGTTGTTTACAGATAACCAGTCCTCAATGACTTTGATGCAAAATCCAGTTTTTCACAAGAGGTCAAAGCACATAAGAATTGATATCATTTTGTCGCGTGAGCTTGTAGTTGAAAAGAATATTTGTAACATATGTTGTACGAAAGACGAGGCAACAGACATGCTCACAAAAGGGGTCAATGGAGAGACGTTGTGGAAAAACAGCATGCTCTTAGGATTGGGGCCTCAAAGGAACTAAGTACCAAGAGGGGGAGTGTTAGTGTACATTAGTTAGTGGTACATAGTTAGTGAGTGCATGTGTTTGTTTGGGAGTCTAGAAGGGCTAGGCGGTAGAGCTAGGGTCAAACTAGTGTCAAGCTAGGAGTTCAGAGGTGTGCATAAAGACACCGGAGGCGCGAGTAACGAGAGGCCGTCGGAACAAGAGTCCGTACCGAATGTGAACGGCCGGCTGTGGCGACGGAGTTCGAAATGGCGCGCAGTGACGTGACGTGGCGCGGCGCGCAACTAAGGGCGCGTGACGTGGCGCGGCGCGCAACTAAAGGCGTGTGACGTGACAGACGCGAAACGAAGGCGCGTGACGTGACAGACGTGCAGGCGCAGACGCGTGGCGAAATCAGCGCTTAGTGTGTGCTAGTGCGCTCTTAGTGTGTGCTAGTGCGGGGTTGGTAGTCGCCCATGGTTGTTGCTTTGGGCGAAGTATAAGTTGAGAGGGAGAACTTTGAGACTTAACCCTGAGTGTAGACTGCGAGAAGCAGTAGGTGTAGCTTGCCGGAATGTGGTGGAGCCTCACAGCTTGAGGGTGGTAGTCTTGTAGTGGAGTAGAGGTGCAGGGGAGGGGCTCTTGCTGCACGCTTGTACTTCAATCTGAAAGTTAAGAGTTTTAGGCCGTTGTGCTTTCTCTTAATTCATTTCTTTCTGTTCTATCTTTCATTCTTTGCTTGGGGCTGTTTTAAGCTTTGTGAGTGAGATCTTGTGCTTCCGCAAAGGTGGCGTCTCCTAGTCCTAGGCGTGGAGAGATGTCCTCATCAGAGGCATCCTCCAGCAGGTCAGGGGGCACCGTTTCAACACTCTGTCCTCGTAGGTCCCCCCGCTAAAGCATTGCAGGTAAAGTCGGCAGCTGTCGCTATGCTTGCCGATCTTGATGTGAAATCCTTCGTGCTTGTAGTGCTCGGTCATGACTTGTACAAGCTCATCGCGAGTCTTATACTCAGTCATTTCTGTGGAAATTGCAAACCGAGAAGAGGAGGGGAGGGGAGGGCAGGGGAGGGGAGGGAAGGGGAGGGGAGAGGAGGGGAGGGAAGAGGACGGGAGGGGAAGGAAGGGGAGGGGTTACCACCTTCCGACATATCCAAAACGGGTGAGGAGGGGGGATAGCCAAAATGGGAGGGCGGGTTTTCAAAAAAAAATGGGGCGGATAATCCAAAAAGGGGGCCGAAGTATCATTTTCCCTCTTCCTTTCGCTCACGCGCTTGCGCATGCATGCGAGAGCCGTCGGGCGCTATGTTCAACAACTGCTTGCGTCTCCTCCTGGCACGCGAGACCGTACTCATAATGCTATTTTTTAGAAACCGTGAAACGCTGTCGAGCCTGGCCGCTTCTGACTGGCTCGCGGTTGTAGCGTAACGGAGCTGCGTTCGACGGATTTGCGTCAGTTCAATTGTACTTGACGTATGCCTCTTCCGTGTCACGGATCAACGGAATCCAGGAGCTGCCAACGGAGATTGAGAGAAGGCGGCGCCATGCGTTGGCGGCCCACAGAACAGCACACCATCCAGC
>CM074816.1:1772944-1790463 GCA_037447605.1 Zygnema circumcarinatum
CCCCCCCCCCCCCCCCCCCCCGGCCCTCCCTCCGTTCCTCCCTGCAGTCCAGAGAGCGCCGTGCGCCGTCGATCTTGGTAATGGACGGGCAAGATGCGCCCCAGAAAGCGCGTGGTGGTAGGTGGCCGCACCGTGATTAGGTTGGACCCGTCGCGCGCCGTCGATCGTAGCAATGAACGACCCGGATGCGCCCCACAAAGCGCGTGGTGGTGGGTGGTCGCACTGTGATAAGGTTGGACCCACCGTGCGCCGACGATCTCGAACATGAACGGCCAGGATGTGCCCCGGAACGCGCGCGCAGGGCCCGTGCACGTCGCGTGCACGGCGCGTGCAGGGCGCGTGGCCAGCGGGCGAAGGCCAACCAGAGCGCGCCACGATGGCACAGTTGCCACGTGGCTTGCGGGAATTAGTTCCATCAACGCAGGAGCCCCCCCGTATAAAGGGCCCTCCCTACCCCCACTGCCTCACTTTTGCACTTTCGCTTTCGCTTTCACTTTCTGCTTTAGCTTTGCGCTCTCCGCTCTCCGCTCTCGGCCATGGCGGGCGGGCGATACGGTGTCCACCGTCCCTTTCCCCCTCCTGCTATCTCTCACTCTTGCTCTCGCTGGTCCTATCCTATTTCTTCAAAGACGGAGGAGCGTGTGCGTGAGCTGTCGCTCAGTCAGCTGAAGCTCCTCGTGCTCTACTGGGGCTTCTGTACCTCCACCGACTGCAACGACCCTGAATTCTATCGCCGTTCTGTCCTCAAATACGTGCGCAGTCGGAACCTCGTCAGCCTTCCGAAATTGCCGCCGCCTTCTCACAGGCCGGAGCTCATAGGTGACGCTACCGTTTTCCGCGTAATGGAGCAGCGCGTGCGGGCGATCTCCACCGAAGGCCTCGTATGTCTTCTCAAGGACTGGGACATAGAAACCAGATACAAACAAAACGATCGTCAGACGCTGCTCCTTCTTGCGCTGTGCTACGCGAAAGAGTACTTCGTCGATCAGTTGCCGGGCGCCAACCCCTTGTACTCCTCGCCCGGCTATGGACTGCCTCTTCTTCCCTCGCAACACCGCTTTGAGGAGGCCGAGCCTGCACGTTTCTGCCAAGAAGGTAGGCACTGGCTTGCCTTTAGTGCTAGGAGCAGCAGGCGGGTCCTAGAAGCCGCATTAGTAGGGTGTGCCTTGATGCAGGATTGAGGTGCGTTGTACACAACCCTTTTGTTTTGACGCAATTGGACGTCTTTAGGCGATCCAATCCATGTTGATGGTCTTGCAGCGCAGCGCGTCCTGACCTTGCAAGTGTCGTTTCTGTGTGCACCCATTCACTTCGCAGTGCACCCGCTGGTCGACGTACCGGAGCAAATCCCGTTCTCTGTTACGACGGATGTTGAGCAGGAAATTGTGGCCGAGTACATTTTCGTTCCGGTCGTAGTTCTGCTTTTGAATTTATTCGTGTTGGCCCTGCGGGGCAAGATCTTCCCGATGGCCCGCTGGGAGTTTCTCCAGTTGGTGGTCTTCCTTGTCGTTACGGGAGCGATCGTCCACAGCTTTTGGAAGCTGCAGATGAGGAGGAATCTGAAAAAGCTTTCGCTCAAGTATTATAACAAGGTAATGAGTGCTCCTCCAACGCATTCACTTTTTCCATTGCGCGATTGTTCCATTTGTGTAGTAAGTCAAATGTTTCTTTCAAGACTAACGATAAAAAGTGTTTTGTTTTTCCCATGTTGCAGAACCCTCACTTGGAGGATGCTTCACTCAGAAGCCTTTATACCTCAGAGAAGAGGACGCGGGAGAATTATTCGGCATACCAAACAGGTTAGTTTGGACCACTGACGGCGATGAATGATTCTTTCTCTTCGACGGTTGAGTGAGTGGGCGGGTGTGGTCTCTGCTGCAGGAGTTAGAATGGTCGGAATGACTGAATGAATGTGTTGGGTGTATCTCTGTGCAGTTCTGCCGACGAGTGCAAAGAAAGCTGAAGACGACTCTATTTTTCGCTCGGCCGGTTCCATGCTCTTGGCGTTGGTCTTTGCGTCAATGAAGGTCAACATCTTTGTCATGTCCAAATGGGACATTTTTCAGTTCGCGCTCTCCCTTTTCCTTTACGGAGTGACAGTCTACAAAGTCTCCAATCTGCTGATGAGGATGAAGTTGATTCGACTTTTTCACCGGATTTATACCACGGTACGTGCACCTCCCGTCCGCCTGCATTTTTGCCTCAAAGACGGTCTCTTTGAAAATTGATCATGCAGTCTGTCTGCTTTAGATACCTGTTTTGAGGTCGATGTATTGCGGGAATGAACGGTGAGATGAATGGATGAATTGAATGAGTGAATGGGCGGCGGGCGTTTGCGTTGGGTGGAGCAGGCTCTGCGAGAGCTGGAGGGGCGCGGCTATGGGCCCGAGCCGTTTGTGACGGCGGACGAGCTGCGGGAGTGGAGTCTCTCTGGGGGGGCGGAGAAGGGGTCGGAGGAGGAGGAGTACGCGTGCTGGCTGTGGCCGCTCGCGTTCGAGCGCCTCTTCAGGCACTCGCGGGTCGGCGTGTGGGAGCTCACCCTCAAGGTGCCGCTTGTGACACTCAGCTGGCGGAAGTAGGCCTCGCCTCTCCTCTGGGCTCGCAGGCTTCCAAGCCTCGAGGCCCGCTCGGAGGGCAGGGCAGGGCAGGGCAGGGCGAGGGCGAGGGCGAGGGCAGCCCTTGGGAGCATGGAAGGGAAGGGAAGGGAAGGAACGGCGGCGCCGTTCCCTGCGCTTCACTTCTCTTCACCGTTTCAGTTCAATTCGTTGTGTACAGTCGGAGTGGAATAAGCGGAGAGAGAGAGAGAGAGACGGAGGGAGGGAGGGCGGAGCAAGTCTGCTTGCGGAGGGAGGGAGGGAGGGAGGGAGGGAGGGCAGTAGGGCCATCATCATCATTGCCCGTCAATTTTTATTTCTTATTTTATTTTTTTCACTCGCTATTCAGTTTCATTTTTCATTTCAGGTCCAATTCAGATCAGTGGAAATTCTGACTGAAACTGAATAGTGAATAGTGACAGTAGTGAATAGTGACAACAATTTTGTTGCGCAGCACCGCCAACATCGTCTGTACTGACGTCTTTTTTTTTTTTGGCGATTTTGCGCCATTTTATTTTAAATGTCGAGCAATTCAAAAAAGGTCGTTCTATCTTTCTCTCTCCGTTCTCTCTCTCTCGTTCACTTTTTCTCTCTTTCTCCCTTCTCTTTGTCTCTCTCGTTTTTTTCTCTCTCTCTCTCTCTTTTTTTCTATCTCTCTTCCTCTCTCTCTCGCCTCCCTCTCCCTCCTTGTCGTCCTCTCTCTTCCATGTCAGGCTTGTTGTGGGATGTGATGTGATATGGTGCTTATGCGTATGCGATGCCATGTCATGCGTTTGCTCATTTGCTTCTCCTCGCTTTCCCGATTTGCGAACCACCCTTACGTGGAAATTGAATGGGCAAACTCTTTCTTTTCGGGATTGAAAAAAAGCGGAAAGGAAAGGATTGGCGGAAACAGTGCGCAGGTCGAACGCAGTGGCAGAGCACTGAACCCGAACAGCAGACAGGGCACGCCAGTGAATTCAATGCTTGCACAACCATTGGTTGGTGGACCCAGCCAACCATTGCCAGTGTTGCAACATAGCCAACCATTGGTTGGTGGACCAAGCCGACCATTGCCAACGGTTTCGGACCCTTACCCTACCCTTATTGCGGCTCTTCCTTCTGATGTTGCGCGTGCTCGGCTTCGCTCTTGTGCGGGTCCTGGCTTGGTTGGCTGTTACCCCGATATTTTCCACCCTTCGTTTGACCCCAGGTCAGTTTCAGCTTGCAGCGCGACTTCGTCTCGGGCTCCCCCATCCGCCATTGCAGGGTTCTCCTCGTTGTGTTTGTGGTGATTCGATTGATGCGCAGGGCGTTCATCTACTTCGATGTGCACACGGGGGCGAACGCATTTTGGCTCATAATGTTGTGCGCGATGCGATTGCTGCGGTGGCTCAAGAAGCTAACTACCTTGTGCGACGGGAGCCGAGCCACCTGGTGTCCCCACGGCCGACTATTCGTGGCGAGCGTGGAGTTCGCCCTGATTTGGCTCTTATGGATGGTGCCCGGCGCATTTTTGGGGATATTGTGTTGGCCGATCCAACCCGTCGCGATTTATTATCACGTGCAGCACATCATGAAGGCGTGGCTGCTCGCGATGCGGCCCTTCGCAAGGAGCGTGCATATGCTCACCGTGATGCAGCCGACGAGTTTGTTCCTATGGCTATTGAGATTTTTGGCTGCCTCGACACCCGTTTGGATACCTTCCTTCGCCAGTGCGCCCATCGCTCCTTCGAGATGCACGGCCCCGGAAGCCCTCCTCCGGCGATCTTGGCTACCTTTTATCGACAGCGTATTTCCGTCGCCCTTCAGCGTTGCCTCGCTTCTACGCTTCTTCGGCGTGCTGCAGTTGTTGGTGATCGTGTTGGTGGACTTCCGCCGCTCCCTCCTCGCGACGTGCCTCACATCGGTGACCTTCGCGGCTGCTTCTAGGGCTGCGTTGTTGTACCTAGGCGTAGTTTTCCGCTCCTAGCTTCGTTTTATTGTGTTTTGGTCCTTTGTGACCAGTCCTTCGTGGTTCCACATTTTGCCTTTATCCATGTACATTTGATGGCCTCGCCATCGCGAGTTCAATGAAAGTTTGGCTGCTGTTTCGGACCGTTATGCAGCCAAACCGTTGGCTGATGGTGTGCCAACCGTTGGCTGATGGTGTGCCAACCATTGGCTGATGGTGTGCCAACCATTGGCTAATAATGTGCCAGCAATTGGCTGATGATGTGCCAGCAATTGGCTGATGGTGTGCCAACCATTGGCTGATTATGTGTCAACTATTGGCTGATGATGTGCCAGCCATTGGCTGATGATGTGCCAGCCATTGGCTGTTGATGTGCCAACCAGTGGCTGATGATGTGCCAACCATTGGCTGATGCTGTGCCAACCATTGGCTGATGCTGTGCCAGCCATTGCGTGATGGTGTGCTAACCATTGGCTGATGATGTGCCAATCATTGGCTAATAATGTGCCAGCAATTGGCTGATGATGTGTCAACCATTGGCTGATGATGTGCCAACCATTGGCTGATGATGTGCCAACCATTGGCTGATGATGTGCCAACCATTGGCATTGGTCCATAGCAGTAAAGTGGACAGAGAAGGGCGAAGACGAGCGAAGATAGAAGAGCGAGATAGATGAGATAGAAGAGCGTGACCAGCGCATTTTCGTGAAGGACATTGCAGAACAACGGTTCATGGCAGGTGGGAACTTACAATGAGGTATCTTGCCCTTAGTGCTTTTCCCTCTTTCAACTTGTGATGCTGAATGTGTACTCGCATGTACTAACTTTCACACGATTCAAGATGCAAAACTGGAACTCCAGCTGTCCACATTTCAGTGTAAATGATAGCAGCAGACAGTCTGCAGACGATTTTGCCCCTTTTGTCCCTTTTTTTAGGTCATCGCTAATCTTGGTTATAACTTACGATACTTTCAGTCGAATCATGTTTTCAGACCTGGACTGAAGCATTTAACTAATGATTAGAATCAGAATGCTCGTGCATGTTTTCAATGAAGGCCGACCTTTGTATCCTGTGCACCGCCTCGATCGCCCGGCAAGTGAAGTACTGATTTTAACCAAGTCAGGACATTCTGCACACGTTCTTCAGCAATGCCTCTCAAGCCCTGCCTGCAGAAAGCAGTGAGTCGTCCCTCTAAGCAACGGCCATCACTTGCGGCTCGAACATCGATTACCATTCATTCACATTCTTCACGGGGCTTGACACCATTAGGGATGTGGCTATTACAACGCAGTGTCGTGTATTAGAATTCCAAAATTTGCAAAATTCTAAAAGTCAGGCCGTTTTATAACACACTTTTAGAACACTTTTCCCCTTCACAACTGTACTTGGCGTTCAATTTCAACGGTCGCGCGGCCATTCTAAAAGTGATTTAAGACTCTGAAACTTTTAGGTCTTAGAACGTTCTAATTCTGAAAAGTAAAACTATGAAAGTCCTTGTACGAACTTTTTGCCATCCCTAGACACTATTGGCTCGTACCCAGCAAGTTCTCGCAACCTGTGGTTTTAGCAACCTTCATTGGGTGACGTCATCCTCCTAATGGAGGGCGTTCCATCGTAAAGTGAAAACTTACATCACAAAAGCTGTTAAGGTCCAAAACCAAGTCCCCCTAATGGAGTATCCAAGGGCCAGATGTGCTTTTAACTTCCCATGCTCAAAATCAACCGCAAGGGAAGTCCTGGCTTGGCCAATTCATCTCCCTCAGAGCCTCCATACAGCCCACCATGCATGCCATTCCAATGCCATCCCATGCTCCGATCTGATGCCTCTCAGACATCACACCTCCAAAGCCCCATACAAACTGAAAAGTAACCAGAATCAGAAGGCATTCTGTTGACAGTGAGGAATTCTGGACACACATTATGAAAAAAATAGTAGAAAATCTGCGCCCACAAAGTGGAGTCCAAGGACTTGAGGACCTTCTGTGCGCCCACAGGCACTGCAGCGACTTTGGACCCCCTTCTACACTCCAAATATATGAGCTCATAGCTTATAGCCCCCAACCCTAACTCGCTGTGGAGAGTTGAGCCCACAGGAGAATGGTAGGAGAGCTGACTAAACCCAACTGCATCCTGAGATCCGGTAAGGGAGGGAGCTGTATCTCCAAAATATAAGAGGCGCAAAAGAGAGGAGTGAAAGGGAGAGAGAGGAGAGGAGGAGAGAGTTCATACGGAGTGTTCGTGGCTGGAAGTGCTCCTCTACTCCTCTCTGTTCACAAACTTAGAATCAAAAGAGTACTAGTATCTGATTGACAGAGTAGGCTTGCTTGTTTGTTGGGAGGGTGAGAGAGAGAGGGGATAGAGGAGGTGAAGGGAGGAGAACAGGACGGGGGGTTTATCTCTTCTGATTACCTTTCCGTATCAGCTATGTCCCCATATCTAAGCCAAGACACATAGGGCTGCTCTAACATGCAAATCATTTAGGTTTTCTGTATATTCACTCCACTAGCCTCCCCTTCACAAATCGTAGCTTCACTTCCTAGACAGAAATTAGCGGAGTTGTTCGAGCTTGCGGGAGGAGGAACACAGCAAAAATTTCTATAGCTATCTCTCTCTACCCCACCTCCCCTCCACTCATCACTTTCTCTGTCTCTCTGTCACTCTCTCTCTCTCCCGCTCAATCATGACGTACGATATACCAGGCGCTTGCCCCCCCCGTGACTATGCCGAGTTACGATCCATCTCCATCTATAAGCTCACCTCGAAAATGGGTAGAGCAACCACCCAGAATGTATGCTGAAAAAATATCCTTTAAGCTCCCGCTCTTCACCCCTCCAATTCCTCACTGCTTCTTAGCTTCCGCAGCTCGCTGCCTCATCATTTCCTGCACAGCTGCTCTCCTTCGAGACTCCATTTGCAGAGTGGCTCGCCGCAAGTGCTCCTTCAAGTCTCTGTCACAGTAAGATTTCCTCAAAGAAACCATCAGAAAAAACGCGATTTCTCCAAGAAAGACAAGGGGTCATCATGTCAGCCGAAAATCCTAAGCAAGTAGCTCACAAATTTCTCCAAAACCCTTCCGATTCACTCCCCTTCCCTCCCCCTACGAGGCCAGGAAGGAAGTTGAAGTTGAGACATTACTTGCAACGGGGCACCATGCAGTGGGTCTCTTTGCATGAGCGTGCATGAAATCGAAGAAGTCGCCACATTTGCTTGCAGAGCTCGCAGCCTCCATTGAGACGAATTTTGCAGTTCAGTCCATGTCGGAAGAGACGATGGAGAGATGGACATTTGGGAAAACCACAGCCCCCAGTAGCACCCACCTTGCCTCCAGTACCCCCCAGCTTGCAACGTGAAGCATGCTGTAAGAGAAAAAGCATTTTACGCATCTGCACATAGATAGGAGTAAGTGTGTTCAAAACCATGTCAGAAGTTTCCAGGACTTCTTTACTTCAAATCTCAGCTTGAATCATCAGATTCTGAGTTAATAGAAGCAAGTGTGTTCAAAACCATGTCAAAAGTTCCTAGGACTTCTTTATTTCAAATCTCAGCTTGAATCATCAGATTCTGAGTTAATAGAAGTAAGTGTGTTCAAAACCATGTCAAAAGTTTCCAGGCCTCCTTTTCTTCAAATCTCAGCTTGAATCATCAGATTCTGAGTTAAGGTCTGATGGCTAGAGGTCATGAATATGCAACTTGCCTGTAGGATGCGTTTTTTCCGGCCCTCCTGACTCTGAGCACTCGTTTCTGCAGAGCTGATGTGGGGTTGCAGGGAATGTGGATGAGCAGCATTTCCACTATCTCGACATGTGCTGCAAACATCATAGTCACACGGCTCACACCTCCAACCTTGTCCATTTTCGATATCTCTCTGGCAAACGTTGCAGGTGGATACGAAGGCGGGAGCTGTGGGATTGTGAAGATGGTAGAGGACCATCATGCTGGAATGCTTAGCTCTGCGAAGAGTGTCATATTGATAGTGGTTTCCTTGGCAGAGACTCAGGAAGGCTTGCCGTGTGTCGAAAAATTCACTCTCCATGAGCTCGTCAGGGTCAACAATTTCATTTGGTGCCGGCTGCAATTCCTCCTGAAAACAAGAACAAAAGAAAGTTCTGTGGCAGTGAATCTCGGGCTCACAAACGCGATGGATCAACCTTAACTTAGAGTGCACGAAAGAGTGTGTGTGGAGGGAGGGAGCGGGAGTGAGTGAGAGAGGAGGAGAAGAGACAGCAAGAGGGAGGGAGTGAGTGAGAGAGGAGGAGAAGAGACAGCAAGAGGGAGGGAGTGAGTGAGAGAGGAGGAGAAGAGACAGCAAGAGGGAGGGAGACGGAGAGAGAAGGAGGCATATGCAAGTACACCTCACCATTAAAAGGTCATGAGCGTCTTTTGAAAGTTTGGGATGACGATCCCTTGGATCTCGTAACCTCTCCGCATCATAGCATCTGAAGACAAAACCCATACTAACTTCCTGTTTTAGAGTTTTGAGAGTTTCGCGAGTTTTAACGTATTTCCCCTTGCCATAGATTGAGTTTACGGGTCATAAGGCATCCAAAACTTCTGGTTAAGGTTTCTTAAGGTTCCTTCTCTCTGTTACCTTAACCTTAAGCTTCTTTTTAAGCTTAAAGAAACGAAGGTCTCACTTAGGACAGAGGTTGAAATTGGAGCAAGTTCGGCAAACCCAGCGTCGGTCTCCTAAGATGAAATTTCTGCAATGTGTGCAGCAGTACTGCATGTGCACCATAATGAAGTCGTCCTTCATAGACAGAATCGACTCTCCTAGCTGCACCCCCATTGGTAAAGGATCCGATATCAATTACAAAAGACAGAAACTAATTACTTGCTCAATTCAACTTGTCGACTAGTCCCATAACCCTTGATCTGAGGGAAATGGGAAATCGCAGTTAGTTAAGTTAAGTTAGTTAGTTAGTCGCTTTCTCACACACCTTACTCATGAGCTGATCTTCCATGGCAGTTGTGCTGCCTGCCTCCTCCTCCCCTTTTATCACTCCCCGCTTTGATATAGTCTTAGCCTTCTTCCCCTTCTTGCTGCCCTTCCTCTTGCTTTCATCCTTTTCCTCATCCTGCAATTGCTGCAGCACATCCTCTATAGCCCCGGGCCAATAATCTCCATCAAAGTAAGGCAGTCTGGAAGCTCTTACAGGAGCTCTGCTTTCTCCACAAGTTACGAAGAATGTCTCGTATAGATTACTGACTTCCACCACAATTTTTTCGTGCTGGGCTTTTTTCAGCATTGCCAGATACCTGCATCCCAAGTTTTGCCTAACATTGGCAAGTTGCATGGAAGCGGATTGAAAGCATTCAATGTTCAAAGTTAACGTAAACTTCGAGTGTTGAATGTTGGATGATCTCCAAGGTTGAAGGTCTTTGCAACCTCCACCGTGTGTTGGCTACAACAGTACATAGTGGGCAACGACGAGATGCATGGTAAAGAACATTCCACAAATGTCACTGTGCAGTTTTCACTCAAGCTTCCGAAAGGGGCAACGAAGCACAATGATACATGATGTAATGATGTAATGATGTAATGATTTTGGCCCCAGAATTTCTGTTAAAGAAAAGAGAGCTGAGCTTGCCATTCACGAAGCTTTGCAGGTTGCGGAGTTTTTTGAATCTCCGGATGGCAGTATAGAATATAATCTTCCCCTTTCAATGGGGGGCATGCCCAGATATAGCAACTCGTGAATCCTCTCCGCTTGCAGTAATCCAAATAGCCAATCTGCAGAGGAGGTCGTCGAGATGAAACTTTGCCCATCAGTTATGAAGATTATCACTCAAAGTGGGACCGACACAACCTGAGAGCGTTTATTATGGATCCAAGACCAACACTCCGGTCACTAATTCATTATGAGCCTCAAGTTGACATAGGGTGAAGGTTCTCTCGCTCTTTCTCGCTCTCACCCTCTTTCTCTCTCTCCCAATTTGTTTTTCTCTCTCTCTTTCACTCTCTCTCGCTCATTTTCTCTCTCTCAACCTCTCTCTCCCTCTTTTTCTCCCTCTCTCTCTCTCTCTCTCTCTCTCAAATGCCTACGTAACCGGAACTGAACTGTCTGGGCAAGAAACGAAATTCCGGGGGGGACTATTAAATGACTGTACTAGAAAAACAGCATCGAACCCTCAAACAACGACGTTACACTACATACTCACCAATATCTCATGATACACAAATGTGCGCAAAGCTTCCCCGCTAACTGTTCGCACGTCAGGACGAAAGTACTTCACTGAGTCGAGGTAGGAAAGATATACACGACGATTGTTAGGTTGGTCACAGTCTGAACCAAACTCTTGCACATACATTCCGAATAAGCAAACCTCAACCCCCTCAATGCACTGAAACAGCAGCAGCACCTGCACCACCCATTCTCCCACTTTTGTTAGCATGCTGTATCGAGGGGCTGAGAATCCTTCATAGGCAAACTCCTACAGGATTGTCATACATCATCGCTCTCATTAGCATACTGGATAAAAGTGCTTTCTCAACCAATTTCCTGACAAAGAGGCGAATCTCACTAGAAATCTAACCATCAGGGGGGATTCAGTTCTCCTCAACCCCAGCATGCATATTGACAGAAGACCATTGATTGTTTCACCGGATTTACCTTTGACTTGTATGGAAACTCATTAGGATATTCCCCGTCTGGGAAAATTGATAAGAACCGTGACTTTGTTTCCAGTTTCTTATCAACAGAGGAAACGACACGTATGACCAACTCCTCTGCTCCCTGCACCTGCACATTACTCCAACTCCAGTTGAGAAATAAGTACTTATTCCAGTAATATCAACCCATGAACCTTATCAGGTTTGAAACACATACAATTCTCTCTGTCAAAGTGCCTCAAAGTATATCATTGATGTAACTTCCTCGTCCCTTATTTCTCAATTGCTAAGTTTCCTCATAGGGACATTGCCTCTCTTTTCAATAGTCTAAAACTTCAATCCGACTTGACAACTCCAACTTCACTTCCCAATTTGTCGTCCAAAATCAGTTTGTAACCCAATCTGTAAATTTTCCAATCTGACTTCCGGCTCACATCAAACGCATTCTCTACTTCTCTTCGACTGGCATGAAGATTTGAAGGGATTATGTACCTCTTGACTCTCTATTCATTAAACAAACCTCTCTTCTCCAAATCACTCTCCTTGATGCCTACTCTCCAATGTGCTCGTTCCACCCACAACCACATATACAACCCCCCCTGATAAAGGAGTAGATAACAGTTGCACATAGAACAGGTTTTCCTACTCTTCTAGAGTTGTAAATCGCACAAGACAAAAGAATAAACTTTCTGAGCCCCCCATTACAAAGCTTTACGATTTTATACGGACCTGATCAACACTCTTTGACTGTGCTCGTGCTCTTTCCGCCCTCTCTTGTGCCAGTCTTTTTGCAAGCCGACCTTCTAATTCATCACTCAGCCCAGTTCTGGGCAAGTCTTTAGCCCCCAATACAGCAGTGGGTTCAAGGGGTCGACGTTCCCCTTTCTCCATTTGTCGAGCACAGCATTCCGGACACGTGAAATCGGGATTGCCCTCATTTCGTCGAAGATTGAAGAGGGCACACACTTGATGCACCCACTTCTTGCAAGTATTGCACTCCACCCACTGGATTATTTCCCAACCCAGATTTCGTCAGAGAAACCCTCATTCACCTTCATTGTAATGAAGCGAATCAAAGTAAAAAAAGGGTAAGAGCAGCAAGCTTTCAACAGCCTGAAGGAAGATGGTAAACATTGCTGAACTCACCCCTTCCTCTGACTCTTCATTGTTGAGACGTTTCTCTAACTTGCTCTTGCTACAGGGGGGATAGCCATCGATGGTTATAGTGTCTGTACGGAATTCACTGCAACACTTGCCACAGAAGTACTGCTTCTGTTCTCCAGATCCGGTCGTATAATAGACTTTATGGCGTTGTATACGCTTGCCACATACTGTACAGTAGATGGGGGGTGGATCGAAAAACAGCTTCTCCACTGCACAAAGCTTGCACTCCTCTCCACTGGAAGCACCAACAGGTTGATTCTTTTCTCCCTTGCCCTTGACCTGCAGGAAAGGAATGCAGGGAAGGAGAGGAATGGAATACAGAGACACGCATGGCAATGTTGAGAACGATGTAGCAGCGATGTGGCAACCCATAGGCCTTCGCTTCTGGTAATTGGGTGCAGTAGTCTAAGTTCTGAAGGCAAGCTCAAAAAAAAAACAATGTTAACCGTAAACATGATGAGGAGGGGGGAGAACCCACCTGACACACAGATTGGCGAAGACTTCGCACATGCTGCCGGATCATGTCAGGTGTAAAAAGCTCTGTGAGAGAAGTGCCAACTCCTTTAAAAATGACCTTGTCAGCAGACCCTAGTTGTGAATTGGCTACAATATTATTCGCTACTTCCGACTTGACAGGGGCTACTGGTGGAGGAGTTCGAGACCTAACAATAGCAGGAGCAACATGCTTCACTGACACAGATTCTGCTTTTACTACTCCAGTCCCAAGCTGCGTCGCAGGATTCACGATTTCAGGTTGACTCTCAACTTTCACCACCGCTACTTTGGCATTTGAATCATTCGTCTTCTCATCTATATCTTTCTTCAAATTTACACTACCACTATGCCTCTGACTCGACCTCACATCACTCTGTATAGAGCTCTCTGCATCCACTTTCGTTCTCTTGGCTGGTGAAGCCTGTCCATCACTTGAGTTAGGTGCTTTCACATTTGATACTCCTTGCACTGTCGGAAGAGACTGGGTTTGAGGAGCAGCAACCGGCTGCTGCCCTTCTGTCAACCTCATCTGGTTAGCAGCTTCCATCGCCCTCCTAACAGGCACACATACTGGGCAAGCAGTATCTCTGCAGTTGCCATGGCGAACAGGTACACAGACAGGACAAAAGGCATTCCGGCACACTCTATGGTGCTCAAGAAGCACCCGTGATTGCTTGCAACGATCGTACTGGCAATCAGCTTCTTGGCACCTCGAAGCGTGCTCAAAAAGATCACGGAAGATGCGGCAATGTGGGATTTTTTGTGGACATTGTTCCGTTTGGGACTGACACTTCGAGCCATGGCGCAGCATGTGAAGAAATCGCTGCTGCTTTCCATACTGAATGGCCCGAAGAGGAGGGATCACCACATCAGCATTCACAAAACCAAGTGAACCTCCTCCACCAGCTTTAGAAAGGTCGCCCTGAGGAGGAGGCGACCCCATATCGGGAGAGCCTCTGTGCTGCTGAGTCTGAAGCTGAGAAGATTTTGCCTGCAGCGATCCATTTGGGGTCTGACCTTTCACAGTAGATTGAATTGAAGGGCTGCTGGATGGCATGTTCGACTTCAACTGTGACTGAGTGAGAGGCCCTCCTTGTTGAATCCGTGATGACTGCTGGTTGGATAACGAAACTCCAGTAGTAACTCCTTCTGGGATTGTCTGAGACCTTCCAATAGGAGAAGGAACTTTGCTTCCCAGTTGCTGTCCTTGCGTGATCGGTTTTCCTGCCTGCTGAACCCTAGCCTGCTGAGTCTGCTGCTGCGACTGTTGTGGCTGTTGTGGGAAATGGCTCTGCTGCATCTGATTGCCAGGTTGACTGTTGAATTGCTGCTGTTGAGCAGCAGAAAGTCCCGGAACAGGAATCATTTTGCTCACAGGCGGAGGGATTCTGCGCTGGCAGGCATTCAAGGCCCCACCTGACAAAACCCACCTAACTTTGTTAATAGAAGTCTCCAAGTTTCGAGTTGGCCATTAAGCACCTTCAATTAAAAAGCCACTGGATCATAAAGCACTGGTATAACTACCGTGTGGACACTGTATACTACAGAATGGGAGTGAAGCAAGTACTTGAGATGCAATCTCAACGATATGACATGCTTTTCATTAGCTGCCATTGAGCTCTTTGAGAAGAGCCTCCTTCGGAAACCGAGGAAATGTGATTAGCTAGAGACGATTAGCCAGAAAGACCATTAGATATAAACAACGGTCGTCCTGAACAAGCTATAATTGACCGAAAAAACACATACAGACCACTTGAGATCAAAGCCATTCGTGGGTATCTTTCAATTGAATATGGTCATTCTCACCAGGAAGGTTGGCTTGTTGGGGTGGAGGCCTTGGCCCCCCTTGCCGTTGCTGCTGCAAAATCTGTCTCCTTTGCTGCTGTTGCTGCTGGAAGGCAGGATTACCATGGCCTGATTGTGCATTCGGCCCCCCATTAACGTATGGGGCACCACTCACAGAAGAACTGTCCACGTTCATCCCGTTGCTGAGACGCTGCGCGTTATTAGCAAAACCCGGAGTCACGTTCGCCTTTCTTGGTCCAGCCAATCCATTAACTGCTGCTCCTGTTCCACTGGGAAGAGTCTGCCCATTCACATGCCGATAAGGGAATGTGCCTGCAGGTCCAATATACTGCTGCTGCTGCTGCTGCTGCTGCTGCTGGAAAGAGTGAACCTCTACTGCTGCAGATGCTCCCACCCCTGCTGAGTTCCCACTGTTTGCCTGCTCCTCTGCCCCTTGAGAGGCCTGCACGGACGGCAATCCAGGTGTGGGGATCATGGTAACACTTGATAATGGATTCATGCCAACTTGCTGAGTTCCATTTGTCATTCCCCGACCAATCATTGACTGGGGAGGAAGCATTCCAGGAGTGGGCATCATGCCAGGTGTCGGAATCATGTTACTTCCTAATGAAGGTTTGTCCATCACGGTACCCATATGAGGATGGCCCTGAGAAGGACCCATCATCCCGGCGACATTTCCCGGCCCACCCTGCATGGGGCCCTGCATGGAAGCTGGATGAGAAGTCTGCATAATTGCACCCTGCTTTCGCTTCTGTGCAGCAGCTGCGGAGTTCTGAACCATTTGAGCCACAAGTTGCAATCTCTGCTCCAAGGAAGACCGGTCCAGATATTCCTCCTACAAAGTAGTCCGAATGAGCCCTTTCAAGCAAGTCAGTATCACAGGGAATAAACGAGTGAAGAATGCGAAATGACACGGACGGTTAAATTTCCACATTCAAAAAGCAGTGAGAGAAATGAAGTCACATTAATGCTGTTCGTTACGGACCCCTCGTGAAGAGAAAAGAGGTGAATAACTCTTTAAACGTCTGAAGAGCAAAAGTTCACACAAAAAATGATGCAAATGTGAATATCGTCACTATATATCATCAAAGTGGACATCCGAAAGTGTAAATATACGAATTAGCCTCACGTAAGCGAATTTGAGGCACAACCGCTGTCGAATATGATAAGATTGACGTCAACATGACGAAAATGAACTTCTAAACAGCGTCATATGTGAAAAACACAGACAAGGCATACCTTTGTTGCTGCATTTCTGTACAGAGCATCTTCCATCCTGCTTACAAAATCTGGAATCTTCTGTTCCCAAGGTGTACCATTGCTGCCAGCCTTGCGCTTTCGAAACAATTGTGAGCTGCAAAATGTCAAAAAAGGAAAAAGGGTATGCACAAAGAGCATTTGTACGACTGACGAACCTGATAGACAGCAAAATCGCAAAATAAGATCAGCAGCTAATAGTTTTCTCCACATTCAGCCTTGTCAATAGCCAATGTAGACAAATCCAGTTTCCGAATTATCCCTTTTTCTTCGCCTGCATTCTTCCCAACGTACGACGGCACATTGCCTCCGGTGTTTGAAACCTTATCCACAACAAATAACATGCAAACAACTATGCCATTCCATTCATAATACGACATATCCTTATTTCATTCCTATGATAAAAAAATGTAACTTGATGTCTTGACATCCTTCCCAGCTTTCCTCCTGCATATTCTCTCCCTTGTTTCAAACCTAACCCTAAGGTGCAATACAGCAAGTGTAATTTTACTCACATTCCGTTTATCGGATCAAAAGATGCAACATTATCCTTAAATATACCGAAATTTCAAGTTGCATACACTCTACCTTGCCCTAACCCTAATCTGCGAAACCACAATCAGCACCATCACCGCGCCTATTCCACCTATATATTACATTCTCAAAGAAGTCAGCAGAACTAATCCGTCTCATACTCCTATTGGCAGCATCTGAACTCGTCTCTCACATTGTTTCCCGCATAGTTTGTCGCAGCTGGCCGTCTTGCTCACTATGCCATGGCCTCCGCCATGGCAGCCCTGAAGGGCCTCCCATTCCTGCAGGAGGAGCAGGCCGTTGAATGTTCCCTGAGCCCTGCTGCGTAGTCTGCATGGCTTTCACCTTCACCTTCACTTTCTCCAATTCTCCACTAACTGAGCTCCCTTGCTCAAAATCAACCCTTCAGTTCTCCATAACTCCCTAAGCAATCCTTCCTTCGTTCACTATTGGACTATCGCAGACATTAGGGCAAGGAAATCGCCTTCAGAAGATGCTCCATGGGTGTCATTCCGTGGCAGCCATGGCTGCCAGGAGGGCGACCGGTGAAGGCAGGACAGGCCGTCCTGAGAGAGAGAGCATAGCATGGCGCATGGCTTCCCTGCATCAAACGTCTGTCACATGTCCGTGTACATGTAGTCCCGATCTGTCACAGTTCTTGCTATTTTACAAATTTCAGTATAGAAACGACGACAATATTTCGGTCAAGGTTTTAACTAGTTCATGCAAGATCTATGCTTAGTTACAGTTGCACAGCAAGTGATAAAAAATAGTAAAATTCGATCTGAATAGAAATGTCGTATCGTATCGTATCGCATTATATGATATATTATCCTATCGTATCGCATCGCCAAAGTGACCTACTGAATGGGATAATAAAATCGTTTACACGATACATCTCCATACGGACGCCGTGGGAAAGGGACCCGTCTTGAGTTCCGCGTTGCTCCACACCATGAGCGGCAAATTGCCTCCTGTATTTGGAATTAGTCTCCCTCTCCCTCTCCCTCTCTCCCTCTCCTCTCCCTCCCTCGTCCTCCCTGTTTCTTTCCCTTTCCTACTCCCTCGCCCCTCGCCCTCTCCTTTCGCTCCCCGTCCCTCTCCCCCTCCCTCCCTCTCCCTCTC
>CM074816.1:1804305-1814887 GCA_037447605.1 Zygnema circumcarinatum
GAGGGAGGGAGGGAGGGAGGAGGGAGGGAGGGAGGGAGGGAGGGAGGGGGTAGGGCAGGATGAACATTTGAAAGAGCGCAGGAGTAGGAAGTGCGGTTGTGACATGGGAGAACTACACCTAATACTTAGAAGTGAAAAAAGCTGCGATGTGTAGAGAGGAGAAGTCGGAAGGAAGGGGATACACATGGAAAAGTGGGAAAGACAACCACCGACAAACAGAAGGACGAGCGAGGAGACGGGAGGGGAGAGTTAAGAGGAGTCAAGGGAGGGGGAAAAGAGAGAGGGAGAGAGAGAGAGAGAGAGAGAGAGAGAGAGAGAGAGAGAAAGAGAGAGAGAGAGAGAGAGAGAGAGAGAGAGAGAGAGAGAGAGAGAGAGAGAGAGAGAGAGAGGAGAGAGAGAGAGAGAGAGAGAGAGAGAGAGAGAGAGAGAGAGAGAGAGAGAGAGAGAGAGAGAAAGAGAAAGAGAGAGAGAGAGAGATATACCCTTTCATTGGACATTTGGAGGAATATCATGGTTCTCTCCACCGGTCTCCAGCCCCCCTTCATATGGCAGAGCGCGTGGCAGTGCACCATCTGAAAGAAGGTCCGCAAAAGGGCCTCTTCCTCCGCAAGAGACGCCGCTTCTTCCGGGGATGCGTTCACACTGCTGCTGTGGATTATTACTAGAATGGACAGTATCCATTTGGGCCATGCAGGCTCCTGAAACCCCACATTAGAAACGGTTTCGATATACGTTGGTTAACTTTTTCTTACATGTGATATATAATTCGGGAATTAGCGTGAAGGCAATGTTTGAAGTTCACGAAAAACGGTTATTTGGGTATTTGGGATAAGAAGAAACATGGAGGGAGAGAGCCCAGAAGCTCTAGAAGCGTCGAAATTCACATCACATGAGCTTATGAACTCGCATTATAAGGCACATTTCATGCAACAGAATGAGATTGTGGTTTGTTCACATCAAGGAAAACCCTCATCTGAACCCTAATTTGTACCTTTGTCACCACTTCCTTATTTTGGGGAGTTGCTTGCAGAAGCTGCACCAAGGTGCTCAAAACCTCCTTCCGTGACGTGGCGTCACATGTGTGCAGCAGTTTAAATATGATTCGCAAGATTTGCGGAATCACAAAGAACCCCTCCGTGTGCCGCGTACTGAACGTATTTTCTGAGTCATCGGGGCTCCCCTTCCGACGGTTGTGCCAGTTTTTGAGGTACTGAAAAGCAAAAAAAGGACATATATGAATGAGGTGAAATTGGCCAATGGCCTGCTGCCACATCAGCAACATGACTCTTTGACCTTCGACGAATCGTAACTTGATGTTTTTTAGAAGATGTTTTTGACTATGGTGGCCCCCTGCAAGTGTAAGGGAGGAAGACGAGTGGGGGCAGAGAAGAGTGAGGGAGAGAGGAAGAGGTGATGGGACTTGCGGAGACAAATAATCCAAACTATTCACAAACATGCACCACTACGTAATCTTTACGTAAACCCAGAAAAGACAGCTATGTCCCTCATTAGCCCCATTTGTTATAGTTTAAAACAAATAAAAATGTCAGCATCCATGAAGAGGACTGTTATCATTTCATTTATGTCCTTTTCATGGGAAATGGTGTTGTGGGTTTTTTAGAAGGTTTTGTATTCATCTGGAATTTCATCCTCCTCTCTCACCCCGCGAGAATTGGGAGTGCCGAGGAGGACATCGAAGAGAGCGGAACGGAGAGGCTCAGAGAGAGGGAGCGCTCCCACACTCTCCTCCATCGCAGAGAAGAGAGGGATGAGAGCCGGCCTGTCCAGGTAGGACATTTGGTGGGCCAATAGGGGGCTGCCACCTGGCGGTTCCTTTCCCCCACGCTTTTCTTGAGGAGTTGCCACCAAGACCGTTCCAATCAGGCGAAGCCCCATCACCCGAATTTCCTCTAACGGTCTGCAGAAGAGGACCCCCTCCGTTGTATTGTTAAAAACACATTGGAATCTAATTAGGAAACGAGCTTGTTTTTGTTTGTTTTTAAGCAATATTTTCTACATCCCTTCCCCCACCTTCCCTCCCTTCTGTTAATGTTTTTTGTTGATGGGTTCAGACAAGTTAATTTTCTGATTGGTTCTTCAGAAACGACGTCTTACTCTTACATTACTAACCAAACGTGACCCCACATGCTCTCAAGCTTCCCCTCCTTTCCCATATCAAAATGGCCAAAAACTGATTGTAAACAGAAACAATGGATTCTTGAGACTAAAACAGAAGGAAAGAGTGGCCCCTGCCTTGATAGGAGTCCGAGGAAGATTTGGCTCCCTCCCAGAGCAAGCACGTGCTGAACAAAAGTGGCTGCTCGAGCCTTCTTTCCCAATAGACAGAGCAGAGTATGCAGAACATCTTCCACTAGGAGGGGGTCTCGGCTGCTCTCCAAAAATGCTGCCAAAGTCTTCACTTCAGAGAGCTGAAAGCTGTCTCTGCGAACTCAAACTCAGGCTCCAAACTTCGGTATTAGGTCATGTGGGAATGCGGGGGTTTGGGGATAGGCATAACAATCTACTGCTAAATTCTGTCCATCTTTGAAAAGGCAATGTCTGTTCCTACTTAATGAACCTTACATGTGTGAAATTGCACGTGCAAGGTTTCTATGGACTCACTTTGCTATGTGTTCCGCAACACTGAGAATGAGCAGTCGCAGTTTCGAGACTTCCGTTGGGGCGGGCCGTTGACCGATGACTTTGTTTGTGAGAGGGTGCAAAAGGGGCTTTTGCCCATATTGAAGAGAGGCTGCTACTGGCTTGTCCCAATAGTACTGTCGAACTATTTCAAGCATCTCTTGTAACCCACAAATGTTCCGCACTCGTTCATTCAGTCTGTCCACTTGTCTCAGAAGAGATGCATAGAGCTCACGTTGCACAATGTAGGGTGCAAATATCCAAATTCTGGGGTTCAGATAGAAGCAAGATATGGCTTCCTTGACCAAAACATCGGCTAACGGCTGGTCTGTATGAACATGGAATGACAACACAGAGTCTCAGAGTCACAGTGAACCAAAGTTCTTTGGAGTCTCAACAAACCCTAAAACTACTTTTCAACACTGAAGAAGAAAAAGGAAATTTGTTTAAGCAGGATTTCTCACCTTGAGGGTGAGATATACAACCGATGAGATTCTCCAACGCCAACACAAACTGAACGGTCAGATGCTGCGGAGAAACTCGTTGCAGAAGAAAAGCAAGACAGGCAAACCCCGACATATTGAGCATATACTGCTGACTAGCATAATTTCCTGCCAGAACTGCTGTCAGTAACCCCAAAATGTCCAAAGCCAACTGAGGGTCCACCGCCTCTTCCTCTGCAATCCCCTCCCTCTCTTCCTCTCCCAATCTCTCCTCCTCCCCCCTTTGTGAAGAGGGCTGTAAGGGCTGGTCAAGCTGCGTGAGGAGAGGGAAGAGAACACCTATCCCTCCCACACACTGAATGACATCCTGTACTCTCTGACGGTAGCAGAGTTGAACTCCGGCTCTAATAGTAGCATCGTGTACACTCTGCTCATTAGAGTGGTCGAAAAGAGGAGATGTATCGAATATATTGCTGCCTGTACTGGCCTGCAGGGCACCCCAAAACATCACATTTACCTCTCCTTAGGACTTCCTCCTTCTCTTCCCTTGCCCCGCCCTACCTCTCCCCTCCAATCCTCTCGCATACACTCCCCCTCACCCCACCCCTTCCTCCTGCCTTCCTTCCCTTGGGTTTTTTATGGTACGGTTTTAGAAAACAGAGAGTTTGTGCTGCAACAAGATTGCACACATAGCGAGTCGGTAGAGAAAACTGCTTCGGATAAAGCCTAATGATGTAAAGTGAGCTAAATCGTAATTCTTACGCTAAATATGAAGGCAATGGGGTTTCCATGTACTACACCTGCGCGTTATAACTCGCCATGATTCTGGCAGACAAGCACTCTTTCCCATCAAAGAGGCCCTGCAAGCCGAGAGTTTCTGAAACCTGTCCAAATTCACTGGCAGCGAAGGAGTACATGTAGCCGGGTCCAAGCTTATAAATTCCTTCCACATGTGACGCAGTTATAGCATCTTCAAAGAGATATATGGGTCCTAATTGGCCTCTAAATGGGGTACAAAGCTCTTTGCCGGAAGTATTGGCAGAGAGCTCTTCGATCGCTGTCAGAGGGGGGACCATTGCAAAACTGCACTTTGTCAATGGGTCGGAAATCCTTGGATAACTGCAAACGTAGTGAAGAAAGGCATGAAGAAAAACATGTCAACCATTGAAAGGGAACATGGGGTTAAGTTAACAGCAGCCATGTTTCTAACATAAGCAACACACGAAAGGAGTAAATGAAAGCATTCACTAGGTGTACTCTCAACTTTTCGTGCAAACGGATATCGTATAAGCAAATGTAAGAACCATTAAGATGTCAATGGCTCCCACCAAGGCATGGGCCAAGTTGTGCATACTCTGAAACATTCAGAATGCTAGAATGAATTCTGAATGCTAGAATGAATTCTGAATGCTAGAATGAATTCTGAATTCAGAATTCAGAATTCAGAATGTTAAAACTTACACAGATTTCACGCTCTCAATCAGCTGACCATCCACATACACCTTCAAGTGGCTCGCACTTGACAGAAATTGGCCCGCATTATGTGTGATGGCAATATGATACCATCGCTTGGCATGAAAGGGAAAGTTGGCGTGCAGGTTTTGCTCCTTAGCACTTGATATCTGCCACAAAATCATTGAGGTACAAATTGCGATCATCCCCCAAAAGTATTGCTCGAAACATTATGCTAAGAGTACAAAACCGTTTGATATCTTATGCCAAAGTTATCTGTAAACTTGGGTGCGGCTGTTCAGGTCTTTAGACTTTCGGTTTCAAGGTTGTTCAATGTACAAGATAAGGTGTTTGGAGGATGAAAGCTCACATAAATCACGATTCCAGTCTCCTTGAGGAGGGCCATGTACCCTCTGCTATAGTCAGTGAAGAGACTAAAAAGGCCAACAGAGGCGGCTAAGGGTCCTCCCTCCCCTGTGGGAGAGGGAGAGGGAAAACCCTCCGCTCTGAACCAGCAAGAGAAGGAAAACCCTCGGTTGGAAGGAAACTTCATTGGGGTAGAGACCTCGATTCCCTGAGCAGCCAAAGACGAGACAGAGCAAGAAGCATGAGGACAGAGGGAGAGAGAGAGTGAGAGAGGGAGAGGACAAGGGAACAGTAAGCACGACATTCTTTTCTCCACTATCCTTATCCACTTTTCTCCTCCCCACCCGCTCCGGGAGATTTTCCGTAATCTCTTTTCTCCTTATTGTTTTTCCTCTCCAGGAGTCTCTCTTCCTTCTCCCAACCCCACTCTCACCCCCTCTGAATCCTATCCTCTACACCCTCCCATCTCTCCTACTCTCTTTTCCCAACTCCACTCCGTCGTCCTTCATATCTTTCGCACTCTCTCCCACTTCCCTCTCCATCCCGCTCCCAAAGTGCAACCACCACATGAACACTACCCCAAGCAGAGACTTCTACTTATTCTTGAACTAAATAGTAATTTTAAAAGCAAAAAACACATAAGAAAAAGGTTTGCACATGCCCCATCCCCTCCCTTCTTACTCACCGAATCCTTCCCGTTCATCTCGAAAAACACTACCGGCCCATCCTCCTTCAACATCGCCTGCAAAGTCCGCAAAAGCTGAGCTCCATGTCGTGGTCTTTTCCCCTCTTTACTGCTTCGGAGAAGAGAGATTATGGACCTCAGATCCTTCCCTCCCATACTGTGGGAGCCTACCATCTGTATGAGAGCGGCTACCCTACTCTGTACTGTGGGATATTCTTCTGCTGCCAACCACTCTAATAAGAGACCCATAAGGTTTGCCCGAACACATGAAGCACAGTTGGCGGTGGACTCCTCCAGTAGTCTCACGAAGGTAGAGAGCTGCTCCAACTGGAGGGAGCGAGAGCTCTGCGGGAGAGAAGGGAAGGGAGAGGGAGGATGTGAGGGAGAGCCGGTGGAGAGGGGAGAGGAGGAGAGGGAGGAAGGAAGGGGAGTCCCTTTTGGAGGGAGGAATTCGGGAGGGAGGCAAGTTGGGAAGGGGAGGAGAGAGGAAGGAAGAGGAGTCCCTTTTGGAGGGAGGAATTCGGGAGAGAGGCAAGTTGGGAGAAAGTAGTGGGGATGGGGTGTGTTATAGTAAGGGCTCCGCCCATGAAAGCCATAAAAATTGGGGCCAGAAAGGACATGAAAATTGCATTGATAATTCTGCGATAATCGTCTAAAGGCTCACTTACAACTCCAACAAAAAAGGGCCTCCTACCTTTTGAAGGATGCTGAAGAACAATATGACAGCATCTTCATTCTGCAGAAAACAACGCGCCGAAAGAGTCAGTACGTACCAAAAACTACTCCTCAGCGAACCCCACCAAAATGCTACAGAAGGAATTCCGCAAAATCAGCCCATTCCTTCATTCAAACCCCAACCCCCCTTTTCCCCCCTATTTCTCCTTTTTTGTTGGGAGGGCGACTATGGTTTTCCGAGAAGCTTCAAGCATAAGCTTGCAAGTAGAATCGACCGACCTGTATGAACATGCTGTTTGAAGTTCCCACATCTCCTTCAAGAACCATTTCCAAAATGACTTTAAGCAGAGCTGCATCAGGCTCCTCCTGGTAGTAATCAAATAGAAACCTCGCCAGCAAGTTGTACCCGCTGCCCACATTGACTCGCAATGCCGCCTGCATACAACTGTCTTGTTTCAGCTCTCAGGTTATTTCACCATACTTGGCATGTGCATGCAAAGTGCTCTGAATGGTGGAGGATTTTTTTCTCTCTATAAAGTGTACATTTGGGGATTGAAACGGAGGAGAAAAAAGAAAAAGGTACTGAGCGAGGTAAATAGGGATTCAGTGAGAGAGAGAAAGTGAAAGGGGGCTCTAAAACTGTAAACACCCAACAGTCAAATGTGGCACTGGGTATTGGGACACAACACAAGGGCTTCTAACGTTGCTCTAGCTATTTGGTGGATCAACAAGCTGCTCTTGTAGCTTAGCCCTTAATGCTTTATGAAATGCCATGAATAACAATTAGTCGTGCAAACTTCTTAAGAGTGTGCATTGTACTCGCCTTAGATGCTTCATTCCCTTTCATGAGTTTGATGAGAGTGCACATAACGTCAAGACAAAGCTGCCGATTCTCCCCATCGGGATACTCCGCCGCAAGCAGCGACACAATTTGAACAAAGCACTCGCCCTCCACAAAAAGACTTTGGTAATACTGCCACATAGAAGCAATAGAAAGCAACAGTCAGTATTGGAATACAAAGACATCTACCCCTTGTATTATTATTATTAGATCTAATAATAAAAGTGAAATAATAGGATAAAATGAAGATGATGTACAACTTGGTCTGAGAACTTAACAGGCTTTCTGCAAGAAGCTTTTTCTAAGCAATTCTATACGTCTCCCCTTTGTTTTTTTACTAAGGACGTCGTATGTGACAAAAAGTGACGTGAATTTTTTGGGCTTTGAAAGACAGAAGAAGAAGCAGCTAGAAGCCTTCACATAAGAGTAGAGAACAGATTTCACAACGAAAACAACAAAAACTTAATAAAAATGCAAATGCTATTTACCACATAAATGCGTTCACGTGATGTATGATGGTTTTCAAGTTTTAGTGTTTCATGGCTTGGGAAAAGTAAGGGTTTTAGGGCTTCAAAGTTTAGCGCACCTGCGCATCTTCATTCAGCACTGCCCGCACACTTGCGAGCATGTCCTGAAGCAAGGAAATACCCTCCGTTTGACACATAACTTTGGCCTGAGGAAAGGTTTCAATGTAGCGAGTGAAAAGCCCCATGGTCGAGAATGTTGCTCTTGCACGTGCCTACAGAAATTTCCAGGTTCAAACAGAGGCCATTCAATCCACTTTCATACAACAAGGATACAAGTAAATACTTTTTGTACATGTCGTACATGCACATTAAGAGAGAGTTGCATAGACATACTCGAAACAGAAAGAAACAGCCCGAGTGAGCTCACAGACAGTTTTTTTGTCACCTTCATAAGCAGCATAATGGTTTTCAAGGCGAATTTTCGAGCTTCCGCCTCCCACAAATGAGAAAATAGCGCATTCATAATGTCCCAATTCTCAGCTGCACTGCTCCTCGCATCGTCTGAAACGGCTAAGTACTCCTCAAACATGGAAAAGATGGCTGTTCTCACCGACCACCAGCTCTCTACCGAAGGTTTTTCAGGCCCAAATTCTTCTGCTGTGTGGTCTACCATCAACCCCAGTAACGAGTTTTCTTTGTAAAGGGGTTTGGGTTCTTTGTATGCTTGCTGTTGACGGCACATTACTTGGGCAAACAAAACTCCGCCATCCAACGTAAGCAATGCTTCAATTGTGGGCTCTTGGCTCAGCTGTAAGATACGATGAATGCATCGAGCCAATGAACCTGCGACAACTCGCAAGATTGCACATCTACGGAGCGTGGAAAGGAGTGCTTGGACTTCTATCTGCGAGTAAAGTTGAACTTTTCAAACTCACGTTAGAGTCTCTCTTCTCTCTTCTCGCTTCTTTATGAGGATTTTGCAAAACGATACAACAAATTGTAAACTTGAGCTTTGACTGCAACAAACACTGGTTCAGATCAATAAACCTACGTTTTTTTTTTTTTTTAGAACTCACCGAATTGTCCTCAACACCGTCTAATGTCGCGGCTGCCTCCACCAAAGAAATGACCTCCAAACGTAAAGACTCCGCTTCCAGACTCTCTGGAAGCTCCAAAAGTTCCCCATTTTGACACAATTCCTCAATATCTGGAAGATGATTCACATCATTTTTCCTCCTCGATGTCGCCACTGACTCCGACCCATATTGTGAATCTTTCCCCTTTCGAGGAGTAATAACATGGGGTGTGTTTGGAGTTGTAGTAGTGTACGGAGTATGCGGCGTATAAGGGGTGTGAGGAGTATTGGGTGTGGCCAAACCGAAGGTGAAACCCATCGGTGAATCGTGCTTTCTTGCGGAAGATCGAAGCAAATCATGTTTATTTGGAATGCTAATTTCAGGGAGGTCTGAAAAACCCGCATTTCGAATCGGGCTTCTACCGCCTTTCTCCGACGCTCTGGGGACCCCTCGCATCCTATCTTTATCCCTATTGGTCTTTCCTTCCAATGCTTTTAATATGCCTGCTGCGTCCATAGGCTGAGCTTCAGGGAGAGGTTTTTCATGAACATGAGGAGGCAAACTTCGAGGAGTAATTTCCGGCCTTACAATATCTGGGGGTCGACCAATAATGGGGGACGGAACTGCTATGCCGTAGTAATAGAAGTTGGGAGAGAAGAGGGTTTCCCACACTCTCTCTTTATGGAAAAGGTCCAATCTGGCTGAAGATTCACTGAGAATGCGTCGAAATACGGAGAGAACGTAGCTTTGGAGTATACATGAGCCGCACCTGTAACCTCCCCTTTCATTCATCACTTGCCTCTCCTTCTGTGAGTCTCCCTTACTCTCCCCCTCTCTCACTCTCGCTCCCCCTTGCTATCACAACGAAGTCACTGCATGCAATAAGGCAAGCACCCTTCCATAAACCCTTAACACAAAACTATGTCTGCAGAGGTCTACTGGCAGTCGAGTTCACGATCTCAAGGAGCAACATCTTCAACCATTCAACACTTGATTCAACTGTTGAACCATCCATGCCATAGTCGTTTCTGAGATAAGGGCTCACCTGAAGAATACTGCTACCTCCCGCGCATGTTCATCTCGGTCCAGTTTCTCCTCAAATGTTTCCAAGAAACACTTAATGATCTCTCTTGATGATAATTCCAAATACGCTGAATTGCCAGCTGGCCTCTTCTTATTGGCCTCTGGAACAACCGATAGTGACCACAGAACGTCACAAACTTCCGCAGCTCGCGTGTTCCATGCTTGCAGTTCTTCCGCTGCAGAACAGTTTTTCTTATGCGGAAAATCCGTCACATTATTTTGCTGCAAACCACTACCTAAACTACTCCTCTCACCATCACCTTCTAGCCTCCTTTCTTCGTCAAAGCTATTACCCTCGGCTGCTTTATCTCCGCTTTCTGAAAAGGTCCATGCAGTCCATCTAAGAATGGAGGCGAATTTAGAAAAGACCCCGATTTCAGCACAATATTGCAGATTGGTGGGGTTCAGATACCTGGCGGTGAATCAAGGTTCCCAAGATGAAGGAGACTCTCAACTAACGAGGGTTCAGCAGAGGGAAGTTATTAGACGTTAAGTAACGTATTAAAGAATCCAGAAATCAATTCTTTGTGCATAAAGCAACTTCAAGAAAAGTAAAGACAGGATACATTCCTTCTCGAAGGAGCTTCAAGGCCAAGAGCTGCCTGTCATATTCTTCAGATACGGAAGAGTCCAAAGGCTCCCTGCACATGTTCAAGGTGCTCAAGAAGTTAAGTGTAACAGAGGCATACATTATACAGTAGAAGATATCAAAGGCACATTTAGTCATAAGCAAAGAAGTAAGTCACGCGGAAACTTACGAGAAACGAACATTGAGCTCTCATGAATGCTTAAAGCAACAACAACTATTCTGATTTCTCAAAATCATAACCAAGAATTCCCCCCTCCCCCCCTCC
>CM074816.1:1824872-1855246 GCA_037447605.1 Zygnema circumcarinatum
GGGGAGGGGAGGGAGAGGGCCGAAAATTTCATTTTCCAACAATTGCCCAGAAACGGAAGCGTACATGACATTCCTGGCAAACCAGCCAAACCCTTAAGAAACGCTAAATGGCAACAGGCCTTCTCTCGAGGTAGCACTCGGCGCACAGCTCTGAGAAACCACGCGGCCGAACTGTGACAAACAATCCGTGGCTGAAAATTTGAGAGTTCCCTTCAAGAGTTCCCATGCAGCAACAGTAGCTGCCAGTTGCAATCGCCAGCTCCAACTGTAACTGCTACAATTGTGACTGCCATTTGCAAGTTCGAGGAGTGGACTGCAAATAATTACCATCAGCTCTATAGGACGGGCTGGCGAATTTACAATGGCTTTGCTGACTGAACCAATACCTTCCACCTATCTGCCTAAATCCAGGCTCCAAGCCCAAACCTTTGCAGTATTGGAGAATTCCCTGTAATTGTCCGCAGTCTAAAACACAACGTTTGTCGACCTCCCACTGCTCTTTTGCCTGCTTTGGACATTCTATGCCCATTTTTTTTGTGTAGCGGCTAGCGGCTCCCAGACTACCGTACCTTTTCTCATTCGTCAATGAAGAAATTGCTTCCCTGCATAAGAAGGACCAGTTTTACCCTTCTGTGATTAACTAAAGTATAATCGGACATCAAAAAAGTGATTCCCACGTCACGTCCAACGATACCACTTGGTGTCGAAATTTCTGACTCGTTTCTTAAGCTCACACCACACTACTCGGCACCTGTAGTGGCCTCGGAGTCACTGGCATCGGTAGAGCTGTTCTCTCCGCCAGTCGTTTCACTATTTTCCTCTCCACCCTCTCGACCTTCAATTGCTTCACCTGCTCCCTCGGCAGCTGCATTCTCGTCCGAAGCCGATGAATCCTCAGCCTTCTGTCCAGCATCCTCTCCTCCTTGCGGCTTCTCATCCTCAGCAGTTGACGTGGTTTCTTCACTTGGTGTTTCCTTTTCAAGACCATCGGCAGCAGGTACCTCCTCTGCATAACAGAAAGACGGGGTACAATTACGACACACACGTCTTTGCTGAAATTTAATTAAAGGAAAACAAACTCCAACCAAGCACGCTACCTTTTCAAATATACGACAAGCTACATGCAGAGGAGACTGCCGTAAAGGGGATCCACACTACAAGCCTTCAATCATTCATTAATGCGGCACCTCCTAACTAAGCGAAGTAGATAGGTAGTGTTTGACAGTAAAAAATAATGCAAAACTGCAAATAATGTTGCTCGTGAAGATAGCCTTTTTTTTGTCCCTTTATACATTACAAAAACAGAAGTTGCCGAGCTCTTGCTAGGAATAGCAAATGAAGAATCCGTGACGCATTTAACTAACCGGATTTAGCTAAAGCTCGTATTGCAAAAGTCTTCACAAGCTATCCACTCTCTAGTAGCGCTAAGGGTGGCCATTGAAGCTCATCGGGTGAACCGACACAGGCTTGAGTGAGAGCAAATGGATTGCTGCAAGTCCAACAGGACGTTCCTCTGCTCCTCTCTCTCTCACTCTCTATCTCCCTCTCTTTGGAGAGTTTTGGAGAGTTTTGAAGAGTTCAGGAGAGTTTTGAAGATTTTTGGAGAGTTTTGGAGATTTTTGGAGAGTTCAGGAGACTTGTGGAGAGGTTTGGAGAGTTTTGGAGAATTTAGGAGAGATTTGGAGAGTTTTGAAGAGTTCAGGAGAGTTCAGGAGAGTTCAGGAGAGTTCAGGAGAGTTCAGGAGAGTTCACGAAAGTTTTGGAGAGTTTTGGAGAGTTTTGGAGAGTGGAGAGTTTAGGAGACTGAGTAGCTTATCAGCGAAGCAAACCACAGTCCCAAAAGCCATTCCCAGCCTTTATTTCCTAGAATCTGACAGACATCCATCACAGATCACCAGAAACCCTACAAGTGGATCCATATCACTTGGCTAGGAGCCGCCAGGACAAGGACAAGCCTATCCCACGCATCGGAAGAAAACAAGCAGCTACTGAGAATCAAAAAAAAAACCTGCTCAGTCGAAGAAACTGAGAGTAAAAAGAGTCACTGTAACAATTTAGTGTCTTGGCAAGCTAACATTGTTTTGTCCTGCAGCTTCCTTTTCAAACAAGCTACATGCGCACCTGTCTTCACGACGTCACCTCCTTCCACATTCGCAATGCTTTCAACTACAGGCGCTCCTGTTTTCTCCTTCATATCTGTAATGGCGGCAGAGATCTTCCAGTACACAGGTCGTCCCAGGAAGAAGACCAGCGCCAACAAGGAGATGACAACCACAGATCGAAAGATTATTCGTCCTGAAGGCATCGTCATCTTGTCTGGTTCGATCAATGCGCTTTCCAATCAGTGTAGGACAGCTCCAAAATGCTGCCAAGAATCGCTTGCAAGCGGATGCAGGAGAGGAGAAAAGCAAAAGCTGAAGCCGGAGAGCGCTTCAAGAGTTTCAGAATGCAGTTCAGGACCTGATTCAGAGCGTGAGAGCTCCTCTCAACTTTTATTTTTTATTTTTATTTGGACGGAGGAGGGAGAGCAAAAGAATAGAAAATAGTTTCTGACGAACCTACTTCAAAAAATGTTCTGAACAAAATTATGTGCCTCGAAAGTTTCAAGCCATAAAAATTTCCATTTTCCTGTCAAAAAAAATTCCTGTCCTTTTCTATGATGCCACGTGACGTCATTTTGGCCATCCAAATTGCCACGCAACAAAACATCGATCCAGATCGATCGATCGATCCTCTGCCACGTGGCTACTCCATAGAAAACATTACCAAAATTTTCGCAGGTTCTGCCCGTCACAAACGGGCATCTTGAAAGTTTGTACAAGTGTCCAAGAAAAAGGTGACAGTCAAAATCTGAGCGTGGCCCTCATTTGACCTCTTTTTTTTCCTTTTTGGCCCAAATCTGGAAATACTTCGGCCTCCTCCAGTCAGGTTTCTGATACTTCGGCCTCCCATCTGGTTCCTGACACTGGCTAAAGGCCAAAAACTGGTTTTTTCCCAGAAACTGGTTTTTGACCGAAAACTGGATTTAACCCGAAAACTGGTTTCTGAATGAAAACTGGTTGACAGAAAACCAGTTTTTGGCCGAAAACTGGTTTCTGACCGAAAACCGCAAACCGGTTCCTCGTGGTTCCCCAACTTTTTGTTCCCTGTACATTTGATGGCATCGCCATCGTGGAGAGTTCAGTGCAACTTTTACCTTTCTTCGAAGGCAAGGGCGGATCCAGGGTTTGTGAAGAGGCGGAGGAAAGGGCTGAGCCCCCCTGATCATAAAATATATAAACTACACACATAAAATAAAATAAAATAAAAATAAGACACAAAAAAAGGTTGAATTTTCAAAATCTGCAACTTGTACATGTAGGTCCCCGCCCCAGTTCGAAGTTCCAGGACCTCTTCTGCTTCAGCAAGTCAAGTCACGTGCTCACAGTTCCCAGATCTGTAAGACAACCTCCTCGGTCGATTTTGACACATAGATACAAAGCCTTGAACCCTAATAGCTTTGAGTCCCTAACAAACCACGAAGCCCATAGCAACCTTTCTGAACCCTTCTGCACAAGAAAGGTTGATCCTCCTTCTCTACATCAACCCTAGAAATCAGCAAGAAGCATTTTCCTTTCTCCCTGTTGCCAAACCACTGGAAGTAGGGCTTCCTTTCTAATCATTGTACTTTTGCCAACTCTCGACTAAGTAAAGGGAGATACTTCGGTGACAGATGCGTTCCATCCAAAGCAAACTCAGTTCGCAGGGATCCTGCAAGGGAGTAAACAGTCAGTCAGTCAGTCAAGTCAGCCTTTCAATCAGTCTTCCATTTCTCAGTGCCAAGAATGCCAGCAAGCATTAGGAAAGAAGGCATAGACAGCATTACATATGGGAATGTGAAGGGGAAGACTTAGGGCAAAGGGAGGGGAAGAGAGGGGAGGGAGGGGAAGGGAGGGGAAGGGAGGGGAAGGGAGGGGAAGGGAGGGAAAGGAGGGAAGGAGGGGAAGGAGGGGAAGGAGGGGAAGGAGGGGAAGGAGGGGAAGGGAGGGAAGGAGGGAAGGAGGGAGGAAGGGAGGGAAGGGAGGAAGGGAGGGGAGGAGAGGGAAGGAGGGAAGGGAGGGAAGGGAGGGAAGGGAGGGAAGGGAAGGGAGGGAAGGGAGGGGAAGGGAGGAAGGGAGGGAAGGAGGGAAGGAGGGAAGGGGAAGGGAGGGAAGGAGGGAAGGAGGGAAGGGAGGGGAAGGGAGGGGAAGAGAGGTGAAGGGAGGGGAAGGGAGGAAGTGAATACAACCTTCCCTCGTGAGGAGATCGTCTGCGAATTCGAGCCAATGTAAGCGCCCTCTATGGTCTTTTTGCTGCTCCTTCACTCGGCGGCGCAGAACTTCATTGAACTGCCGAACAATCACTCTCGTTTCATTCAAAACGGGCGGGACGGGATGAACAAAGATTTCAAAGTTCCGTCGAGAAATAAGGCTCGTGAGGACCTTCATATATATCTCCGCTGTGACCTCAATGCCCTCGTTCAGATCCTGCATGCATCCAAACCAAAGAAATGACTAATGGACAGAGAACAAAAGCAACAATCAGTTGGAACTTGAGCTTAGAATGAAGCATATACTGTTATTTGACTGTGAAATTTAGAAAAGTAAAATGGAAGTACAGAAGAGCACAGACACCCCCCCCCCAACAAGACTGTCACCCTCTCTGATTCTCTCTGCCTTCCTCTCCCATCCTCCCACCCTCTCACCCGCTCTCCCATTCTCCCATTCCCTCCCCCCTCCAAATTTACCACCTTAGAAGCAAGTTTTGGTTACCTTGTAGCGGTCTTTCGAGACAGAAATTATGAGACCTTCGCGGCAATCAATTTCGCCAAATAAGAAGATCAACTGTGAGCCATCCGGTACCCAGCGAATCACATTTTCAAAATTACGCTGCACACAAGACGGAACACATCATTTACACGTTAATTACTTTTCTTGTCGACAAGAAATGAAAATGCTACTAGTCAAATGCAAGAACCTATCTCCTCCACCTCCCCGCCCTCCTCGTTCTCCGTCTGTCCCTCTCTCCCTCTCTCTCCGTTCCACTTCCAATCACTCACCTTCCTGTCTCACACCTTGCCTTATACCCAGTGATCGCATTTCCAAGAGACAATTAAAAAAACAAGTTCAAAAGAAAGAGAGGAAGCGAGAGAGAGAAAGAGAGAGAGAGAGAGAGAGAGAGAGAGAGAGAGAGAGAGAGAGAGAGAGAGAGAGAGAGAGAGAGAGAGAGAGAGAGAAAAAGAAAGAGAGAGAGAGAGAGAGATACGAATTATGTAACCGAAACTTAACAAAACATCCTCATCAAGAAACCTCACCTTTGGGTAGAATTTACCCTCTGGTCGGATATGCCAAATTTTAAGACCAGTCACTATCAGCGGAACAATGCAGCGATATCTCCCACGGAGTTCCACTGTCCTCCAAGCAGGTGCCAAACAATGGCTATCTCCTATAAGGTAGAGTGTAGGCTGCTCTATTAGAGAACGCATATGTAAAGAAAGAGGGTATTCCACGAGTAGCTGCAACGCACATGAATGTCACATTCAGTCCCTAGGAAACATCACAAACAACTTCGCAACTTCTCATATAAAGAAAAAATATTGAACCCCTATGGATCTATTCTTGGACAAGCCTGAAAATGTATCCTACCGCAGCTCGGTAAGTCAGCTTACAGTTTGTGATTATTTCCCTGGTAATGTGGCAATACAGAAGAGGACTTACTTGACTAATGCATCCAAAGTAGGCTGCCTCATTCCTTATTTTCGTGTGATGAAAGGGAATTTTGGAAGCCAAAGGAACAGGTTCCGCGATTCGTGCAATCGTTTTTGCCCTCTCAATAGCACCTCCAAGAAATAGCATCTTCATTGTTGTTGCAATAAGGGCAAAGGCATTCAATTCTTCGAGACTGTATTCTACCTCTCCGTGCTGTTCCCTATCCAGGTCCTCACAATCTTCACTTCCACCAGTCCCCTCTTCTCCTTCCTTGTGATTCTCTCTCCCGCTACTACTACCACTACAACTACCACTACCACTACCACTTTCACTACCTATCATCCTAGCAGAAATACTGCTGTCTCCTCTAGCACTCTCATTAGACTCCTCCTGCATGTCGCCAGCCTCTCTTTCACTATCTTCAGTGTTCGCATTCGTCCCAAACTCTTCACATAAGCGGCTCTCACACCCTCCTAGCACTTGCCTCTCTAGTGATTTACTCAGGGATTCATCTTTTAAACCCTCTATATTTTCCTTAAACGAGCCCATAGCAACGTCTGACTCTACATGTTCCACTGCACGCTGACTAGTACGGGAATTAACTACCATTGAATTTGTTTGAGATGGTAAATCATGGTCGCGCAAATGCTCTAATTGGACAGACGTTGCATGCGCTCGCTCAGAAAGATGACAGCACATCCCTTTGTGGAGAGGAATGCCTTCGAGTGAAGGAATGATTTGCCTGCACGAGGGTGCGATGTTACCAGTAATTAGAGGATAAGATATAAACCCTAAAACCCTAAAAACCCTTGTCAGATATAAGCTACGTTACTTTTACCACCCTCTGTTGATTACCTTACAGAGAGAATCAGCAATGCATATTCAAGGCTGATGTTGAGAGGAGTATGTCCCCACCTTAGGGTTACCGAGTTAATGGAGAAGTCGGGTATTCGCATGCACCATTCCATCACTTCAAGGAGTGCTTCACAGTACCGATTGCAGACCTGCAGTAAGTCAACAAAGTCAACCTGGAAGCGTGTACAATCATAAAACACGTCTGATTGTGAAACAATACTGATAAGTAAAAGTTGAAGCATGGAACCATGTCCAGTGAAACTTTATTCAACACAAAGGGCTATGCATTTGTCGCGGCACAAAAGCAAGAAACCACATGTGTTTTCTATTCTTATGTATTTAATCAGAGCTGGACAATACCATAAGGATATGCTTTGAATATGACGCTCGAGCCAAAGACATGGTTAAATTTTCGTGATATGATCCACGTGTCTAATGTTTAGTTGTTTACCTCTAAACCATGCACGAGAATTAGGGGATATGTGCAGGATGTGGGGGCCATATCAACTGCTTTCTGCATCAGATCTGCAGCCTCTTCCACAGCTGCAAGCACAGCATATTCCCTTCAGTACATAATCTTAGCACATTATAGTACATAATCTTACATAATCACGATAGTACATAGTCTTCCCTTAGTCGCCAAAAGCGGAAGTCATGTTCCCATAGGGGAACATGACTTCGTTGGAGACTCAGTACAATGAAAAATTCTCTGGCATAGAAAGAACCTTGCATATTAAGGATCAGCCAATAGAAGCAGGATACAAAAGCGACGGAATCTTGAACAGAAAGAGAGAGCGAGAGGAAGAGAGAGAGAGCGAGAGAAAGAGAGAGAGAGAGAGAGAGAGAGAGAGAAAGAGAGAGAGAGAGAGTGAGAGAGAGAGAGAGGGACTATACCACCGTAGTCTTTGATGGTTGCTGCCACATAAGCGAGAGCTGCTGTGCTCCTTCCTGAACAGAACTCCGACTGGAGAAGTGCCATGGCTGAAGAAAAAGGAAAAATAAACAAAAAGTGTTAAGTACAAGTATTGCTTTTCTTTTGTAACAGCCGCATTATGGAAGAGCGCAGAGATTTCCAGTATCTATGTTGACTACAAGCAGGTTTTCAGCAGATTCGTAAGGTTCACCCATCTTGTCCTAATCTTCTATTGATATTTCAACTGATTTTCTTATTTGTTTTAAAAATTGTTGGATAGCCTGCCTTCGGGATGCTGGACGACTTCGGCGAGCTTCTCCTTGGCTCCAAAGTGAGCTGCGTTGTGCCCCTAAACGGAATGAACCAATATGAGCACAGCCATTGCAAAAGGGTGCCAAAAAAATTCATGATTGCAGCGTCTACTAGAGAGAGAGAGAGAGTGAGAGAGAGAGTGAGAGAGAGAGAGAGTGAGAGAGAGAGTGAGAGAGAGAGAGAGAGTGAGAGAGAGAGAGAGATGTGTCCTCATTGAGTTGTCTAAAGAGAGTTTGAAAAACAGTCTGTAAGTTACTTTCAGGAATTAGCGAGAGTGGCAGTCGAAAGCTCACTTGGATCCGCAATAAGGATGCGAAGGTATACACGGAGAGCATCTTCCACAGCACCTGAAATCCAAGGCAGGCACGTTGTAAAGTTCTCTCTCTCTCCCACCTTGGGTTCAGAGGCTTGAAGCGCCTTGCAGATGAGCAAATGCATTACTGATGCATTACTAATTTGGTCACTGGTTCGACTAAAACGTTTCTTAAGTTTAACTCTTGAGAAGTCAGACATAGTAACGCTCATTACGATTGCCCGTGAATGCAGAAAAGAGCACGTTTCATCGATGTAGGCTAAACCTGAAATATTTGAAGTCCTATTTACCTCTCTTGCACAGTGGCTTTTCCTCTGATTCTTGAAGACATTCATTTCGATTTATACTCTTGAGAGTCGGGGTGTTAAAAGCAACAAGAATGTTGCTCCATCCTTTAGCACATTACCTCACTGCTTTGAAACAAACTACGAAAGTTTAGAAAGAGCATGACTGAAGCATAGCATGAAACAAGTACACTTGCAGGTGTTGTAGAATGGGTACCTACCTCGATCCAAAATAATTCGTCCATATTCAAACAGTGCAGGGACATAGAACTCATTTTTCTCCAACAAACTCTGTTTATCCCTCCCAACAATACCAAAGAACATTCATCAATATCATTTTTTGGGCTGTCTGCCTAACAAAGACTCACTATCCGGCATCACAAGGTGCTTCAAGGCTCGGTCCATATTTAGTTAATTGGGGCTTTCAATCAAGAAAATATAAAGGCCAATTTTCGAGTAGAGTAGGAGAAGGATGTTGTTGGAGTAGGAGAAAAATAGAGAAACTTACTGTGATAATATATGCTGAAGCAGCTCTCTCCCCCATATTGTATAGTACGTGTGCAGATGCCACCTGTTGCGGAAACTCCATGCATTACAAATAGCTCACCATCTTTCAGAACAAACTGATGCAAACACAATCTGTAGCTAAAGCGAAATACTCCAGAGAATTGCTTTAAAAACAGTTTCCTCAAAGGGAGACAAAAGTCATGTCAGTTCGTTTGTGCCGTTTGGACCTTCAGCTCGTCTATAGTCACTGCTCTTTGCAGATAAACAGCCAAGGAATCTCCCAAATTGATCGGTATCCGACCCCAATTATGAATGTCAAATTGTTTCGCCAAAGAGGAGAGGTCTGCCTTTCCCTTCCCTCCCTTCTCGAAATCACAATCCTCACAATCCTTTCCTTCCTTGTCACTTTGCTCCATTGCTAAGCCCAACGCAACATCATACTCCTCCAAAGCTTCAGTATGCCGTCCAAGGGCTGCATATACATCTCCCAGCCTGAAAGAAAATCATAGAGTCAGATTATCGGGAGGATATGGCAGATAAGGGAAAAGGTCAAAGAAAAAAGTGACTGGAAAGCTTTTCCAACGGTAAAGAGTAACACCTTAAAGGGGGAACAACAAAGACAACGCTAACAGTTGCTAAGGCAAAGGGATCGTAAAAAAAGAAAAAGAAGTACAAACAGTCAGAGCAGCAGCCATACGCATGTCAGTTATAAGAAGATTTTGGATTGAGTTAAGCATTTGCATTCAATTGCAGGAGTTACCTTGCATGAAATTGCAGATCGTTAGGGTATGCTTTGGTTCCCTCCACGAGCCATGGTAGGGCTCGATCGTAATGCTGGACTGCCATTGCCATGGAAGCTGCAGAAACTATCTCAAAGCTGTCAACGTTCAATAAGAAGATTATGTTTCTGTTCTCTCACAATTACTTGAAGACTTGATGTGCAGGCGAAAGCAGTGAAGTAGCCAGATACATGCAAATGAAAAAACATCAAAATCTTTTCCAAAAAAATGTATTTCGTATATCGTTACGGTCGAAATACAAGTTGACATGATCTCATTACTGCTGAGCATTATCAGGCATCTAAAACCCTAAAAACCCTAAAACCCTAAAAACGCGCACGTTCACTAGAAAGCTCCATAAATAGGGTTGGCATCCTTACCAAGCGCTCGAATGCAGATTTTCTGATTCGGAACCAATCGCAGAACCTTCTGACAAAGAGATGCTGCTTGCTGATTCATTTTCCCCAACAAATCATCAGCCATCCCGAGTCAAGCCAATATACTTTTTCATGAACACTTCCATAGCATCATGCCTTTCAATTGATGACCCATAAAAGCTTTGGGTACAGGGTTCAGCAGAGATCAGAGAGTTAGTATAACCGTTAAAACTGTGTCTTCGTATCTCCTCTCCAAACAAAACATCTGGAATTGATCAACAGACATGGACTTCATTTCTGAATAGAAGATGCTTTCTTCCTATAGCCTCCCTCTCTCTCTCTCTCTCTCTCTCTCTCTCTCTCTCTCTCTCTCTCTCTCTCTCTCTCTCCCTCTCCCTCTCTCTCTTCTCAAGGATTTGATTCAGAAGTAATGCACAGGCCACCGTACCTTGTACCGCTTAGCTTGCTGAGCTGTCAGCATTGCAACCAAAATCTCCTTCACCAGTGGCATCTCCGAATCCTGCATTCACAGCTCTGCCAGAACTCCGCTTCATTGATTTTCCAAGCAGCCTTCCATTATGATAAGAGTTAATTTCGCCGTCATAATTCGCCATCTCATGCATGGAACAAAGAACCTCTCTTGCCTTCCCATGGTCTCCTATCTGGATACAAAATTCCCTTTCAACAATTTCGCAGTTTGCTTTTGCCCTGTTGCAGCTTTAAAAGTATGTGTGTAACAGATCTGACCTCCAATTCAGATTTAATTCGAGTTCCGGTCTCCCCATGTAAAGGGCCATGGCTCTGGGTATTGCTGGGGGGTTTTTCATCCTTGACTGAACCAATACAAAGGCAGACATATCAAAAACTGTCAGTTGAGGACAGTTTACAAAGATTCGAGCAGTTTTTTCAAAGCGGTTCCTCCTTATCACAAGGATAATGAAGATTGTATATCGTCATCACATTGTGAGTAAACACTATTTTGAGACAAAAAAGGAGTATTGACTTTGACCTTCAGAAGAACGCGCATCGGACTAACGATCAACATATTGAAACTGTTTCATTCTACCACTGTGAATGAATCAATGGAAGTCGTGAAATGTGACAAATGGGGCCATTCAGAGAATATGCTTTCCTCTTACCTCCACGAGCTCCTTGACCGTCCGATTTGAAAGATGATGGTGTGGGACTGAAGATTTCGTTTCCCTCAAGTTTTGGCTTTTGTCGGACAAAAACATCTGACCTGCCTGACACCACTTTATGACAGCATGTTAGCGGCGTAAAGTGCCCTTTTCACCACGCAAACCTCAGCATAGAACCTTAAACCTTAAGCCTTAACCTTGAACCTTAAACCTTGAACCTTAAACCTTAACCTTGAACCTTAAACCTCAAAACCTTGAACCTTAAACCTTAACCTTGAAACTTAAACCTTGAACCTTATGGCAAAATCACTGTTCTAAAAGTGAAGGCAGTCTTTGCTCGGTTCCTGGCTTGTCCCAGGACTGGAAAGAAGGTCAGACACCTTATTTTTTGTCACATTTTTTAAAAGACAGCCATCCAGATGATGCTAAAGGAACGGCCTTAAAATACTTCAACAACAAAAAAGTTTTTTTCTGAAACTATCCCAAGGAGCATTTATTCTGAAAAGACATCGAACCAGTTGAGCTACAATTACCTCACATTGCTTCTTTAATTACAGTACATGAGAAACAGGCTCTGCTTCTGAACCGAAGCAAAAACAGTCTCACCTATCCTTTAACACTTTGAAAAGTGAAGCAGAGGAATCCAAGATTCGATTCCTGGAGCACAGACGTGAGCAACAAAGAAACGTTTATCTTCCTTCTTGATGTGCACAAGCACGCATGACTATCGCACGTAAATAAAAGTGGAACTTTACAGTTTTCTTTTCTGTTCTTTTTTGTTGGCTGAGCAATCTCGTGTAAATATCCATGACATACAAGCGCGGACGAGCTGAGCAGTGGAAACTTTTGTTTGTTTCTATTTATGCATGACCTTAGAGATCTCTCTTGCACTTTAGAACAGATTTTAGTAAGGTTGATCGACTCAGCACGCTCACCTGTCATTGTGCAGAACTAGGCCACGAATATCAAGGTTGTTGATCTCCCTATGCTGCCAAAATAATTGGAAGGAAAGGTGGCATCAATCACTAAGATAAACTCTCTTTAATGCTGTCTCCCAAAACGCTACTCTACAACCCCAAACTGAGCATCTCAAGCTGTTTCTCGAACTTCTCGAACTAGCTTCTGTAACTTGAAAATGCATCCGACCAGTATATATCGGCATTTTAGGAGTGATCTTGCAAAGTGCAAGGTTGTGACTACTCAAGTGGGTAGTGCCAGTTTGAAGCAAGCCATGAAGGATCCATTCTGATATCAAAAGGGGTAAAGTCAACTTTTGTTTTGAATAGTGAGATTGATGCCACATTCCTATAGTCGGGAAGTGAATAGAATTCTTAATAAAGAAACCAAGCTATTTGTGAACTTGCATATGCTGCTCGAGAGGTTGCTAAAGTGATACACCCTAAAATCCATCCAATTTCTGAAAAATGACATGAACGTTGTCGCTGTACATTTAAAAAAAAAAATCATCATATCCAACTCGCATGATAAACACCTACTGTTACCATGTTCATCCTAAACACGGCTGGAACTATAATGCATGCATGCATGCAAGTGCGATGAATACATGTATGCATGCGCGTGTCGTGTTTGCATGCATGTATACACGAGATGTCCATCCAGAAAGCAACGCTCTCACCTTCGCATTGTACGCCGCCACAAACTCCTGCATTCCCGGCCCAAGGTTTACTCAGTGCTCTCGTACGCATATTAGCTGTTTCTCCAGATTATTTGCTTAGAAGATCTAGAACTAAATTTCGATTTATTGTGAAAGAATACGACGAAGCTGTGCAGAGAATTGAAGGTTGTTGAGATACAAAATGGCATTGAACTCCATTCGCAGAGCTGAAGGCTGATGATCATCGAGTAAAGGGCTACCATCGTCCTTGCAACAGCCTCTTCCCGAGTTTTAAATAACGAAAAGATGCTCTCGGTTCATTGACTAAGTAAGAAATAATTGCGTGAAGCATTGCAAGCCCATTGTTCTGTCAGCCGGCTCGATGTGATGAGGAGGAGGGGTTGGGACGAGTGTCAAGTCATCGGTGAAGCAAATCGGTGCAGTAAAGTGGTTTCTATGCATTGCTTTGTTTTTAAAATGGTTTATGAATTGAAAATGAAACAATGGAGTTGCACATCATCCTGTCTTTTTTTTCCTTTTACCCTGCAGCCTTCCTTACCTCAAGCAAGTCTTTCACAGTGCTTATTCTCGTCTGCGAGTCGTTGTCTGAGCACTTTGCTAGATGTGTATATTCAGGAGCAGACTCATAATGCACGTAGAGCTTCATATTTTCCAAGAATTAGAACATTTTAATAGTTTGAAAAAATGTAGCAAGTATAACTGTGCGAAGAATATCTTTTTCTTCAGCCCACTCTGTCTTCATTCCTTTTCCGAGGGTGCTGCTGATGCACTGGTTGCAACCAGGAACGACCAGGTACACTCGTCCGCGGACACTCTAGCAGTCTGGTAACGCTGTCGGAGGACGGTCTGGTGTTTCAATCGTTCGGGAGGAACGAGAGTTGCAATGAAATGGTATTGTCATGGGGGCATGAAAGTACTTGTGGTTGGAGGATGAAAAATCGTTCAGAGGACGCTTGAAGGACGATGTGGTATTGATCTCACGATGGCGATGCTATCAAATGTACATGGACAAAGTCATGATGGGAAACCACGAGGAACTGGTCACTAAAGGGCAAGATAGCAATTGAGCGAAAGAGAGAGGGAGACACTGGCGGAGGCAGCGGTTAGCATGCGCAAAAGCATTTGCTATTTCTTGAGAGCTTTTCGGATTTCTTGGACAGATATTTGCAGAAGTTACAGTACAGTAGCCGCTGTATCTACTGGAAAGTTTCTCTTCATTTTTTGATTTGGCATTCTTGCTATGTTTTGCTGCTTCAGCTCGTTGCTTCTCTGCAGCTGGAAGCAGCTGGAACCAGTCCTCTGATCTATTTAGGTCTTCACTCATTCGCTTTCAGAGATATCTCACACTCGCAGAATCCCTTTCTGAAAACAAATTGTAAACGGCAAGAGGAGTATTAAAAGGACTGTAAGAATGAACCAAGGGGTTAGTTTTTGGCTGAAGCTCATGGACCTTCAGCCGCCATGGTTAGTTCCGGCTCTTGGCTCCGCTGTTGTCGTTGTATTTACTTCAACCTTCGCAGCAACTTTGCGGCTCTTCCGAGCTCTAGCCGCTGCTGCAGATGCGCGGCTTGATCCTCCGCAAGCAATTCTTGTGCTAGGTGTGCACTTTATGCAGTTGCTCTGTATCTTTTTCTTCTTTAGATATTCATGATGACATGAAATAAAGGAGGTAACATTCTAATTTCAGAGAAGCCCCTCCCTTTTCCTCATTGTTTTCTTCCTCCGCTGTCTTAGCCTCTCCGTCACTCCAAGTATAGTACTACTGGAAGTATTGTACTTTTCTGTGGACCAATTAGCTCTACTTTACATTTTCTTGAAGGCGCAGAATTGATGAAGCGTTTAGAAGCGTTTCAGTGAATTGGAGTTGATGGTGCAGTCGACGCATTCTGTATCACTTGCAGGAGGCGACCATCATAGAGAGCTTTTGGCAGCAAGATTTGCAGCCGGAGCAGCATCGAAGGTTTATAGCAGTAACAAACATGCAGCAAATGTGAAGCTGTAAGACGTTGGTTTTTTTTATATATTCCATTCCCTTTCCTTTTCCACTCTCGCGCTATCGATTTTGACCATAAGTCAACTTTTGATTTTTTTCATCTTTTACAAAAAATAATTCAAGAGATTTAGTTGGCCCTCAGGCGAATGACGGTTTGGAAGACACACGTAGCGTAGCTTTGTTGTATGGCCGATCAAATCTTTCTCCCGGCCATTGTATTGCTCTTCTGATGGTGACAGCTGGAAACTGGCATGCTAGTGTTTGCTTACACTCCAGATTTCCTTTGCAACTCTTTCGAACGAACACGTCCCTTGTTTCCCCACCGACCATCATTTTCCTCGTACGAATCAGAGGTTCTTTTGCAGTTTAGAAATGAATGGTGCCGACCATGAGATTTGCCTGAAGTGGTTTTATAGAGTGTTTTGTGCTTTGTAGGCTTCCCGTTTATGTGAGTTCTCCACATGATGACGCTGGACGAGTTATGAGGCGAGCAGGAGTCCAACCTTCTCGATTGCATATCGACAACCGTGCACTCGATACGGTGTGCAGTTCTCTCCTTTTAACATTCGCTTGGGGTGTTACTAGCATCAATCATTACTAATTTATTATGCTCCACATGTTTTTTCGGACTGGGCCCACTAGCCTATTTCCCTGCAGTCTGATCTGGCTTTATGCCACGCAATACTCAAGTTCAAGATAGTTTATGCTGGATAAATATACTTATAAGTAATTGCGCATGTGTATAAACGCACTACTAGCTTGACAGCACTTGACCAGTTGCCAATGTGATGGCGGGTGATGTTTCAGGTGACCAATTTCACGACTATGTTGACTACGTTCAAGGTGGCCAATTAGTAAGCGACACTCTTCAAACACTTTGCAAGGCCCTTGTCAATCATCAGTGTTTGCTCCATAAGCTCCAGCTTCTAAAAGCTTCTTGTCAGTTTGCCCTAGGTCTATAAGGAGGCTCTTTATGTTCTTCTGCAAGAAATATAGAAAGGTAGCGAAGTGCGGCTGGCTAGTTGACAGAAGGTGTGGGAGAGCTGTTCGCATGATCCAGGAACATGATTTTCTTTGTGCTCTCCCTCCCCTTGTCCTATCGTCTCCTAGCTGTGTACTGGCCGTCCCATCCATGCAAGAGGGTAGAAGGGGCTTTGCAGGAGCAGTGATGGATGCGGCTGCTTGCTGGTGGGGCCGCCAGTACACACGTTTATGTGGTGACATCGGGATATCACATGGCGCGAGCTGCAATGCTGGCGAGCATTATTCTTCGGAGTAACGGAATCGCCTACACGGCTGTCAGGTGTGTATCGACCTGTTCAATAGAGAAAGAGACTTGACTTGGTGAGGAGGAAGGAATGGCAGCCAACATAGAGAAGGTACAGGGAAGGTGGGATTGGAGATTGTCGTCGTATTGAGTCGCAGACATTCTTGGATTGAATCTTGACTCGATTAGAGGAGGTCGGGGACTTCTGAGTTCCGATAACTTCAGTCATCTGATGTGGTTCCATGCATCACGGTCCGTTGATTCATGACGAACTCTTAACTTGAATAGAACTTGATTCTCGTTGAACTCTCGTCATCGAACTCGAACTATATCTTGATCTCATGCCTAACGTCAGTTTCATATGTAGTTTGAGTATTTATTTGATCATTGTTGAGTAGTAGGCCGAACTAACACGTGATAAATGTCCTGTATGAGGGGCGCCAGCCTCTGCTCTGGGGAGAAGGACGAAGCTTCAGGAGCGGAGTCAAGGTTGAGGCGAGAGCGTGACCGCATACGAGCTTTCGTTTGGCTCCTGCTTGGATGGCATGGGGCGGAGTTTCTGCGGTTCACGAAGCCTAACAGGTATAGAGAACATAAGAAGAAAGATGTTGTTCCAAAAGACTCTGATTAGTGATGTTCTTGCTCTTTGAAAAGGTAAGGGGCGAGCAGGGAAGGCTCTGTGCACCCTTAATTTGTTATGCAGTCGACCCTCAGGGCATTGTAAGGTCTCAGATTTCAAAAGGAAGAAGTTTGCGTTCTTTCGTCTTGCTTCGAGAAAAAAAAAAATTGTCAATGGGTGTTTCATACGACTGTCCATGTGTTGGCTTTGAAGAGTTCGCACGTACATTGCAAGCTTTAAGCATAGAGGGCGAACGTGTCTTTCCCTTCATAAAGCCTGAAGAGGGAACAATGCGCATCCTCTCCGCTTCGTACTGAAAGGTAACTAATACTTTATCCGAGATCAAAATTGATCAACGACTCTAGAGCTTGAAGAGAACAGTAGAACGGGGCACAGAAGGAGCACAGAATGGAGCATGGACGAGTCACTTCAGGACAGCTTGGGCGCTGCGTAAACTGAGGAAGCCCTGCACGTACTCATCCGGAAGGTTCCGAATGCGACTAAAAACTTCTGAATTGGCATATCGCAGCTTTGTTCGCGGGTCTGTGTATGGTGCCTACAATCCCAATCAAAGACAAAACGTGAGTTTTACCAGAAATAAGTTGTACATATAAGATACAAAAACCGAATGAACCTCATTTAATGATGTTGTTTTGCTCGAAGCTGTCCAACAGAAGAGCACAAGAAGGCTGAATTTCTTCTTGCGCCTGTCTGAAGACTTAGATCTGTCTGTCTCAACAAATTCATAACAACGAATGGAAGTACTCGTCATGTTGATGCTTGATCCAAGATGGATCACCTTTTGGAAGAGGAAGACCTCACCTCAAAACCGGTTATATCGCAGTACTTCTTAGGGGGGTATACGGAGGGTGGGGCTTCAATGCTCACATCTGCAGCAAAGCCGGATCCACAGGACCTATTAGTAACACAAAGGACCGCACTTACGACTCAGCCCACTTCCGCACCAATTATCACACAACCAGGAAGAAGCCTTAACACTCAAGCAAGCAGATCACTTGTTTACTGCTGACATGGCCATCAAAGTTGTGTAGGTATGGTCAATGCAGATGCAGTGAATAATGAAAGCTTTTGTGAAGAGTGAGAGTTCCAAACGCACATGTTGGCTGGTTCACTGGCAAGAGGTGGTAATTCTCTGCCTGCAGAATCTGCTTCAAGTGCTTCCAATGCCGCCCTCTATTCTGCCCCTTTGGGTATCTTTCCTCCAGTTGTGAACGCTTGAAGGGAAGGACAGACGGCAACAAAAGGTCTGACGATGCCTCAGGGACAGGACGAGGGGATGACTTCCCATTATTTTGAACAAGTTTCTGCAAACTCAAAAGGAGATGGAGTATTGTCAATTGGTTTGTTGAAGCATCATTACATGCCACTTCATCCTCTTTCTTCAAGCAGATGACTATATATGGCATCCAAGAAGCACCATAATCCATAGAGGAGATGAAGGTCAGAAAATAACAAGCTGAAACGCATATGGACTTATCCTTTCAGCAAAGAAGTTGTCCCCATGAATTGAAGTCGCTTTAGATACACACGCGCACGCACCTTCTCAGAACGTTGGGTCTTTGGTGCAGGGTATTCCAAAGCATCACCAGAACGCTTCCGCATCACGCCGGCGGATGCAAACAGTTGCAAACCGTGCCAATGCTTTCACTAGAACCGTGAACAACGGTCGCCTATCTCCTGCTTTAATTATTCTTATCCTGTAGCCAACATCCCAACGCCAGCATTATCTGTATGATCAGTGTCAAATTATTCAGGAATATGCTAAATAGGATTAACTGCTTCTTCTTAACTCCTGTAAGTTTTCAAGTCGACGGAAAATTCTGAGTCGATAATTGTTCGTGACTCCTTTCAGAAAAGTTAGTGCTTCATGCTTCAATTATAGAAGGTGTTTCTGCTTCACAGCAGACGATGAACAGAATCTACTTCACGCATAAGACTTGAGAAAATAGCTTCTGCAATGCTTCCAAAGTTCCAAAATTCATTCAATGGATGGTGAAGGAGCAAGATTGAACCCTTCAAAAGATTGATCAAGCAGATTTGCAACCGAATTGGCTCAATCAGACAAAACACAAAGCAGGAGGTAGACGAAAGAGATGCACCTCAAAGCATAGGGAACCAGCTTTACAACAAGGAAGTGAGCGAGTAATCTTCTCGCACTCCCACAGCAGCCGTCGACGTTTGCGAGTTGTGCTCAAGAATACCGCCATCTTCAAAATTTCATTGTAAGTGTGCGCTCCAAATAAGTTGATTACCTGCTCTACTGCTGCTCCCTATGGCCTTCCTCCCATAACGAACATCGTCCAATAGCGACTCGCCACGTGTACAAACTTTCCACGTGGAGATCTTCTATTCGTTGTGGCGCGACCATAGTTCTGAACAGATGGTGAGAAGCCCTGAGAGAGCTCGGAGTGGTGAATATGAGGGTTCCAGCAAGTTGGCCTGCTATTGACAGCGCAACACTGCATGCAGAAATCTACTTCTGATGAAAGAATGTGGAAGATAATAGTAGCATGGTAAGACAGTAAAATAAGCTCTTTTTGGAAGGAGAGGAGGAAGGAGGAAGGAGGAGGAGGAGGAGCTGAAGAAGGGCGGCCATGGAGAGCGATAGAGCTTCGAAGAGGCAGCGTTACAATCGCAATGGTTAATTTCTATCCTTTTCCTCCTTTTGGTTGAGTCTGTACTTGCTTGTATGCCAGTGATTAGCAGTCATTTCAGGTTGTGAAGGCGCGTTCTTGTCAATTCAGCGGGTTTGAAGTTGCCTCTGCACGGGAATGTCTTTGCTGACTATTAGTAGAACTTTGGAAGCGCTTTGACAAACTGGACTGCTGTCGCTGCTGTTGCAGATGATAGCGGCTACAAGAGAAGGAGAGAGGACGACTTTTCAGATGTGACAGCTGGGTAAACTGTGGCTGCCATCTGCCCCTTTCGTGCAAGTACCGGCCTCTTGATTTTTTTTGGATAAATCACTCTTTTTTAGGGATTTTCCAGCTTCAGGCATACATTCAATGGGATACTTTGCTACGCTTCATGGGCCAGAAATGCACAGTGAAAACATTGAGAAAAGCTGTTGGGTGTTGGAATTAAGAATTTTAAGCAGACTTGAATTGCGCTATTAGACCATCTGAACAAAGAATCAGATATTATATGGCTTGGAATGACATTTTATCCGGCGATGGTTAGTTTCAGGGCGCATAGCTGAGCTTTCGCTAGCACTGAGATGAGAGGTGCACTTCAAATCGGCTCCTATCGCATTTGATATTGAAAAATAACTGCAAACCTGCTTTTTACAAGTCTCCCATAAAAAGAAGCGGCGACGGAATAACTGCGTGGAATCTCACTGAGTGTTTCGAGGGAGTCTTAAGGGTCTGGAGCTGAAAACAGCCCTGAAAAACACGTTCTGTCATGTTTAAGAACGACGATACAGCTGCATAATGATCAGTTTTAGTGTTGGAGATGGTTATCGCTCAAAAGGTGAACAGGTTAAGGCTGAGAGTACCGTAGTTCACATTGGGAGTTAACTTTTGCCCTAGACTTCGCTTTGTTCGACCAACTGAAATGAATAGAATACACTTGCCATGAAGAAATGAAACATAAATCAAGATGCACGAGAGGAAGATTTCCTGGATATATTCGCTTGGTTTTAGGGAGAATGTGTATGTTTTAGGCCATTCCTCGACACACTGCACTTAAACCCCAGTAGATTGTTTCTCCATGTACTGCTCTGCCATCTTCCAACTTTTGCTCGATCCTTCTTTCTCTCATCTTTTTCCCCAACCGCTCCCCCACTCATCAGGACTCCCCACTCTTGCCTTTTCATGTTGCCCATACCTCTTTTCATTTTTGCTTTGCTGATAGGTTTCGCCAAGAAGGCTAGAGTACATGTTCACCCTATAAGTACAAGGTGAAGCTGGTTTGCAGATGGCGGTCTCTCCTACTACATCTTGGCGACCATTGCAAGGAGTACAACTTCATAACTGATGCGAACAAGCATCTGGTAAGGTCGTTGGACTTTCTCTGGCTGAAGTGAAGGGATGAAAGTGTAAAGAAGCGGTTGAGCACCTGGATCTTGCATGGGCTCTGCAAAGTTCCCAAATGGCCAAAAACTTGGAGCTGAAGTTTGTCTGCTTAAGTGAGGTAAATGTTGATTCTGCCAGTCTATAAAAAACTACACACTCATCTTTTTAACAAATGTATCAACTCTCCGTATTCTACTGACTGCAGGAAACATGTTCGGGAATTCTTAGGAGAGAGCTCTCCAGCGTCGCCGGCGATGCAGTTCCGGTAGCACTTTTGCTCGCACTCTATTGCTCTTTTCCTTTTTGTGGAGTAAATTAAAGATTTGCATTTTCTGGGCCGGCACGTTTTTCCAACCGTTCCTTGAGCAGTTACAACAACCTGAATCTTGTTAAAGGTCTCCTAGCAATCTCCATCAGCTTTTGTTATCCCTATAACGCCAAAAAACGGAAGATTTAGACCTTGCTCTTTGTGTTGAAAGCAGATGCTTCTGCAGTGTGCTGAGGAGCTGCCACACAAGGCGCCCATGTATGCGACCTTGGTGAGTTACACGGAATCATGATTGCTTTGCGAGAATACATAAGTCTCTTGCAATTCGAAAAGTACAGTCCTCGCTGTGGCATGACGGTTACGTTTTGTATGCAATGTTTTGGTCTAATTTGTTCAATCGTACATAGCCATATTCCACTTTTGTGCATCGGCCTCTGAAATTATCGCTGGGCAGCCTTAAATCTACAATAGGTGTGATTGAGCAGAAATTGGTGTCACACTCCTCTTGCAGGTTGGCCTCCTTAACGAGGAGGATTCAGATTTTGCAGCTCAAATTGTGGAGCAAACGGGTGCAGGCTTGCAGGTATGGATCTTCTAAAATTTTGGGTCTTCCAAATTTATGGAATTCAGGGCTTTTTTGAAGCGCGTGTTGCACTGGGAGCATGGTTTTAGTCAAGCATAGATGCAGCCTGGCTTTGACATTGCTGAGAAGTACTTCTTGTTTTTTGGGTTTGTTGCAAACCGTATGAGATATAACTTCTGGCTCAAAGAACTATACTGACATTCAGTATGTTGTGGCTTATGTGCAGAGTGCTTTGGACACTGGAGATAGGAATAAAATCCGACTCCTATTGCGATTCTTATCTCTGCTGGTCCGTCGTCTCTAATGCTGATACCCCAAAACAATACCTAACAGCATTTTTCTTCGGTTTCACATAACTGGCTTATAGGGCGTAGTATCCTAAATCAGACGTAGTTGGACTTCCATTTTTCCTGAAGCCACTGAATGAGGGGTTTTTTCATTGGTGTATTTTGGTCTGCAGTTCGTCACTCATGTTGTCTCCCCTGCAACAGTTGTGGATGTGTACGACTTCTTACTGACAGCAGCAGTCGCTATAGTCGATGAGGATGGGGGGAATCCTGCGTGGCAGCCTCGTGCTGATTTCTATGTGCTCTGCGTGCTCGCAGCACTTCCATTCTGCAGCATAGAACTGTCGCAGGTGACTGTTGGCTCCACAGTTGATCCAATCCTTCCTGAAGCTCATACATTTCTTGGATTGCCGAGTCTTTCTTGGTGTCCATCAGGTCGCTTGCACCATGTTTGATCCAAGTTTGAAAGCTTGAAACAGAAACGAAGATATTCGTGTAAGAAATCAGACCGTTAGTGAATGTTGGCAGTGGGAAGAGTAATTGGTGCAGCAAGCTGGCGAGGAGTTGGAGCGTCTTCTGGCAGCAGTGGATGCTTATATGAGTTTGCGTACCACAGTTCACCATGCAGCCTTACAGTGTCTACAGCCTTTCAGTAACACAACGTATGAGGTGAACCACTTGAGCGCTCTTGTGACTTGCTCGTCCCGTCCTCCTCCGTCGTCACATACTTCTTCCCCTTCTCGTCCCCATCCCTCTTGTGCTGGCCCTCTACCTCCAGCTTCATCTCCCCCTCCAACTCTTCAGGATATTTGTATCCACGAGAGACACTGATTTGATGTACTGCAAACAGGACCCCTTGGAGGACTTGCTCGTACGAATTCGTGCACTTCAACAGAGTCAATGGAAGGCAGACAGTGGTATGCTGGAATGCAGAATGGATGTTGAAGCAAGATCATGAGCAGGACGGAAACAGAGAGAGATAGAGCTGTGTGTAGAGGAGAGTGAAGGACAGAAAGAAAGAGCGGGAGAGAGAAAACTGGGAAATAAAGGAATTCTGTATGCATGTGACACTTGTACCCTGTTTCGAAGCCATAGCGGTATTTCTGTTGTGATTCGGCAGGTCAAATGTAGCCATCAACCAATGAGAACCTAACCAAGAGCTTGACACATCTGCAAAAAGGGATTGGTGGGCTTGTGTGAAAAGAAGTTAGTGGTGGAGGTAATAGAAGAGGGCAGAATGATGGGAAGCAGGGGCAGGTAGCTCAGGAGAGGGGCAGAGATATATGTGGGAAGGAGAGGTGGAGTGGAGAGGCGTGAAAAGAGAGAGTCAAGTCATGCTGATGAGATGCTGGATCGAGGATGGGTGTGTGGGGTCGAGATTTCTGCAGTATGGAGGACACATGACGATTTTCAGGAGAAGCTTATAGCTGCCCCTTTTCGGGAGATGGCGGCCCTTTCTCGCCCTCCTGTGCCAGCTCTGCCTTCCCCTGCTACCGCTCTCAGTTTGGAAAGACAACGATTCCAGGCCTTGGAAGAATATCCTCCCCGAGTGGGCCGACTGAAGATTTTTCCTCCATCTAAAACAGATGATGTAAGTGTGGATGTATGCTTGATGTATTACTGCAAGAATGGATGGTTTTATTTGTAAAATTCAAGCTGAACTCACACCATCACAAGTTCTTCCACCTTAAATCTGTTGTAGACAATATGCATATCCATAAATATCAAGTCTCGCAATCTTGAACTTTGAATTCTAAACCATGGCAATGAGCATCTCCTTCTTCTTGAACCTCCCTGAGAAGGGAACTTGGCGAACTATGGCTGCAGACTATGAGTCCAATGGATCGGTTCATTGTTGAGGAGTACATACTTGACGTACTTTTCTATTTGAACGGCTGGTGAGAGTTTGTAGCACTATAGGGTTTTTTTCTGTTCGTAGATCTTTAAGGTTTGTTTGTTTTTTTTAAGATTTGCCACGCAGTGCCTGTGGCCCATTCGTCAGCTACTACTTTCTTTTCTGAACAGTTTGCGTCCACTGAAGGATGGGATTCATTTGCATTCAATTTCAATGAAGCTCCCCACTTCTGCCACTTGGGATTTTAATGAGTGGAGATGGCGGGATGGTGATGATGGGATGTAGCCGTAAAGAATGTGCAACATATCTAGTGGGGCTTCCAGTGCCATTCCGATACGAGTACATCACAGCAGAAACCATCTTCTCTCAGGTTAGTAGGATTCTCTACGGATATTAAGCTTAAACATCCGACCAAAAAAAGGGGAGGAAGAAAAGCTAATGGATAGGAACTGTTTTCCTCCTCCATTCCGCTCAAAGGAACCTCCACTTGCCTTCCCATCCAATGCGACTGTAAAGTGGGGATTGTTGCAGCTTTTCCGTCTCCCAAACTCTCCATCTCGACTTGTCTACTACACCATAGTCATCGTTGATCTATGCAAAGTAAGTCCCTTTCCGTACTTCTCTCTATTGCTGAGACTGTGGGAGGGGTGGTTGCGCAAGTCTTGAAACCCCTCTCAAATCTCGGAATCAACTTCTTCCTGGTAATCATTGATTCGTAGCGTTAACCCCTAAAACCCTAAAAACCCTAAAAAAAGAACAAAATCTCTGAGACATCCTTTTTGCGTCCTGAGCAGGCCCTTCCCGGAGCATTCCCTGCCGTTGTAGCTAGCGCAGTGAAGCTGCTCTTTGACCGCATGGCCATGCTGGATGTAGAATGTCGCTCCCGCCTAGTACAGTGGCTCTCCCACCATCTGTCAGTACCTCACTTTTTCCTTCTAGGTGATTTTTTTTCTTAGTCAGCATGCAGATCTTGCACCTGAGTGGGTGTCACTTCGTACTCGCAAGTTGCACTGAGTTTTCATCTTCTCCTCAGTGTAAAACGCTCACTTCGCATCTCAGGGTTCAACCACCTGCCGGTTATGATTTGCTTAACGGGTTTAGTGAGATGTAAACAGGTCCAATTTTCAGTTTATATGGCCGTGGGATAATTGGGCTCACGTTCTCGACAAGCCGCCATGGCATCCTCAGCGTCTCTTCATATCAGAAGTTTTGGAGAAGGAGATTCGCCTCTCCTACTGGGAAAAAGTGAAAGAGGTAACCAGCATTCCAAACAGTCCCTTGCCTTCGCTAAGCCCTTTCCGGGGCGAGTGGAGAGCGTCGTCTGATCTTTTGCCACCTGCTTACCAAGCACAACCATCTTCCATTTTCACTCAATGCTATTTTCTTCAAATCTGCAGACTCTAGGAAGTGAAAGGATGGCGGTTCTCCTTCCACCAAAGCCCGTCCCCCAGTTCAAATACGATTCCGCCAAGGAAGGTATAGCTTCTGAGGCGGAGGTAGCCCTCTCTAAGGAACTTGTACAGAAAGTGCGGTCAAAGAGCACTGTGAAAGACATGTGGGCGTGGTTGGATGAGAGTGTGACTCCAACTGTCGGCCCACTTAGAGCACTTGATCTCACAGTACAGACTCTCCTGAATTTGGGAGCTAAGAGCTTCACGCATACTATGACAGCCCTGGAGAGATATGGGCAGCTACTTCATAAGATGGCCCCTACACAGGTGGGGAAACCTTAAGATTCCCTGCGCTGCCCCTTGGAAACCCTTTAGAGTCCTTTTGTGATGGTCTTACCTCAATAATCAGATGGTATGACAGTCACAACCACAGTAGTGTCCGTAGTCTGTTGTAACCAGAGTTAAACTTGCCATATGTCTGGTTGGAGGAGAAGAGCCTAATTTTTGACTATGTCATTGCAGGAGAAGCAAGTGGCCCTGCTTGAGAGTGCGGTAGAGCTGTGGCAGAGCTCCTCTCAAATGGCAGCGGTCGTGGTAGACCGCTGCATGGCCTTTCGAATTGTGTCAAACCTTGCCATCGTACAGTGGGTGTTCTTACCCTCCTGTCAGCGACTTTTTCAAGTCTCAGACCGGGTGTGGGAGGTAAGAAAGGATATACAATCAGAACCCATCTTCTCCCTGCCTTCTCGCGAATGCTCTGCAAATAGTATTTTTTTCAGAGTTTTTGAGATTTTCAGGGTGGAGAAGGCACTGCCTGCTTCGTTCGCCTATCTTGAGTGCTTCCATTGCTTTTTCAGGTTCTCAGAAATGCGATCAACAAGACCAATAATCGTACAAAAGACCTGCGGAAGGAGGTTTTCTCAGTGCAAAAGGTGGCAGCCGCAGCTGCCGCTGCTTCAAGTAAGGCGAAGGAGGAGGCAGAGGCAGCATGGGCACTCGTAGAAAATGCAGCGGAGGAGGAAGCAAAATCGCAGGCAACTGCTAAAGCTGAATGGGCAAAGGGGAAAGCTGAGAAAGCAGCTGAAGAAGCAACTTCTGCGCAGGATGCAGCGGAAGCAAAAGAGTTTCTCCTCAAGAGAGCTCTCGGCGAGCAGGAGGTGCAGCTTCTTCGATAACCAAAAGTCAAGATATGCTGAAAATCTGATTGGCCTAAGACTGTGAAATCCCTGAAGAGTGACCATGCAGTGTATGCTCCGGAAGCTCTGCTAGTAGTCGGAGTAAAATCTTTTGGTTGTGCTCTTTTGTGGCAGAGTCTGTTCATGGCCGTTCTTGGAAACTTCACTTCCTTATTGACGGCGAGGTTGGCAGCCATGGATGCTGCGGAAGCGAGCGTGGTAGACGCTCCTGCAGAGACAGGAGGAGAAGCTCCTGCAGACGAGGGAGCAGCAGCAATGGAGACAGAGGGAGAGAGGGGCCCTGCAGAGAATGAGGGAGGGGATGTTGAGATGAATGCTGAGGAAGGCAACGGCAGAGGGCCAAATCGGTCGGTTTCTAGACATAGTCAAACACGTTGTGTGTTCCCTGTTGATTCCTTACATTAGAGTAGTTGGTTGCTGTAGGCAACGTGATAGGAAGGTGTTTTTGAATCGTCTTGCTAGTGGATGTTGCCATCTGGGTTTTTGTTTTTTTTTATTCAGACAGTCGTAGTAGCGAGATTGTGAAGGTCCAAACGGTCCGTTTGGTTGAGAGTGGGCTGCAGAAAGGAGAGGGAGCGAAAGTACGAGGGAGGCACCAATCACATCGTAGCCAATGGAGACGCGCGAAAGAATGTCATGGAAGATGGAAAAATACGGGGAGAGGAAGAGAAAGCATGGGTTGAGTTCACACTGGCGCAGTTTCGGAGCATTTGCAGACATTATGCAGCAGAGGTGAGGAAACTCTGAACTCTAATGATGTAACAGTCCATAGAAACCCCAAACTGCCGACATTCTACTCACACAAAGAACATAAATGATCCACAAACAGCATAGGAACCCTTTACTGCTGACATTCTTACCGTACAACTGACTGTAACGATCCGCTACGTTGGATAGAAACCCTAAACTGCCGACATTCTTGGCATTTGTTCGAATGCATGAACTGTCTTGGGAGGTTGCTCTCTCTGACGGTAAGCCGCGGCCCTGTTCAGATATGGCCTTGGATGGAAAAAATTGACTCGGAAGTCTTTACAAAGGAGGTGGATGCTCGGGTCCTGGAAGCGGCTTACCAGGGATTAGGGCGGCAGGCAGAGGTGCAATGATTGGTTTTTCACACGTTCAAGGAATTGGGTGGGAGCTAAATTCCGAGGAAGAGGGGGCGAGCTTTAGCTGGTTGCTGGAATACGGTGCAGGCGAGGAGGCAGAGGAGAGGGAGAGAGAGAGAGAGAGAGAGAGAGAGAGAGAGAGAGAGAGAGAGAGATTGGGATGGATCGATTGTGGCAGCCATTGCTTAGGGAGGAGAGGGTATGGGATGCTTTTCCAAGCGTATCGATGAAGTCAGACATAGCTTTAAGAGGCGAGACAGATCGGAGTGTGTTGAACGCTGATTGCAAAGGCAGTCGAAGTAATCCATTTTTTGATCGCAGAGATAGAAACTTCAGATGTGTTCCGGTTCTCTTACCTGTGAACGGTGAAAAGGGGTTTGCTTTCACTCTGACACGTGAACAGGGTTCCTTTCCTTTTTCTTGAAAGGTTTGTGGCGGGAGTTATGTTTGAGGGGAGGGAGTGGGAGAGGGAGAGGGAGAAAGAGTGGGAGTGGGACAACGGGATCATGTCATGCCTATTATGGTACGGTATGCTTTTTCGATATTGTCGCATCCGATACAGTATTCTACATAAGAATATCGACTATGGAGGATAATATCGGAAGACATATGGCAAGAAATAATAATAATTAACCCTGCCTAAAAGGAATCCATTATTTACACACCTTTTTTGGCTAGATTCACACCTTTCCATAAAAACCCTAAAATCTGATCGATGAATAGGAAGTGTATCTAACTAAAAAAAGATGTGTATCTAGCCAAAAAATGTATAGTGTGCAATTAGCCAAAAATGCTGTGCAAATAGCCTTAACATGCTCTTCGGAAACTGGAAACTAGAGTACGCGGTTTGCAGCTGCAAACCAATGTTTGGTTTTTGGAGGGACCCATTATTGGTAAAACAAAAAGTGCATACCTCTAGCAGGCGTCCCCAACTGCAGTACTTACTCTAACCGTCCCCCATTGGCAAGTACTTGCGTCCTCTCTCGCCCATTAGCAGCTCCAATATTATACGAAGCAAAGCCCTTTTTTACCCTTCAGTTCCTACTTTCCCCCACGGCTGGATCGTCCTTCAGCGGCAATACCTGCGTTCGCCACCGTCCTCCGATGTCCCCGTGGCGTCCCCAAATCTCTCGGCCTCCTGCAAACGTGCAACGCCTGCAACTCGCGCAAGGAAAGATGTAAAAAATTCATTTATTCATTTTCTGTGTGCTGTAAGCGCTCTCTCATGAGCAGACAGCAGTGGGAGGAGAAGGCTTCGATCAGGCTGCAGCCATGGTTGCGCATATTGTGGGCAACAGTGAGCCGGGGGAGTTTGAAGGGAAGCTTGAAACATCGCCGACTGCTGCTTCTGCAGCGGCTGATTCATCTCTAATTCCCGGCCTGCCTGATGATCTTGCAAGACAATGCTTAGCCCGAGTTCCACGCTGGCACCATGGCTGCTGCAAGGCTGTGTGTAACTGCTGGGAGGATTTCTTTAGCTCTGACATGCTGCTGACTGTTCGCCAATCGTGCGGAGCTCAAGAAGATTGGCTGTACGTCTTCAGCTCCGACCCTTCAATCACTCCAGGAGAGGCTTATGATCCTGTAGCGAAGAAGTGGATGAAGATAGCGCTCATGCCGAGCGAGCCTTTCACTTATGGACTTTCCAACTTCGTCTGTGTTTCCATAGGCCACGAATTACTGGTCTTGGGCGGAGTTCTGTTTGATGCACGGTCTTATCCGTCGGATGAACCGGTTGCGAGCGCAAGAGTGTACAGATATGATGCTCTTAGAAACGCCTGGACGCGTATGGCAGATATGCAGGATGCGAGAGGTAGCTTCGCATGCGGTATTGTCGGTAAAAGGGTCATTGTTGCAGGCGGGAGTAGCCGGCATGGTCAATTTTCCGCAGGAGGTTCTCGCCTTAATTCTGCAGAATTGTATGATTTAGACACAGATACCTGGCAGCGACTCTCCAGCATGAACAAGATAAGGGCAGGATGTGTAGGTTTGATTGTGGAACCCGACTCGAACGTTAAGTTCTTGGCATTGGGAGGTCATGGAGAGAGCCGCCTACTGCATGGAATTATATCCGTGGATGAATGTCACCGCGATGCGGAAGCCTATGATTTCTCTACGGGACAGTGGACTCAACTGGGAAATATGTGGCATGAGCTGGAAAACTGGAACCTTGGGCCTGTTGCCTACTTAGGCGAATTTTTATACACTCTAAGGGGAAACTGCTTGCTCGTTTACGACTCAACGACACATACTTGGCGACCGGAGAGCAACTTAGCTCGTGCTGAAAATCGATCTCGCTTCTTCGGTCTGAATGGGGAGCTCTATGTGGTGCCGGTGGATGTGGCCGTCCAGACCAGGCCTTACCCTGCTCCTCTTCTGAAGTATAATCCAGCGACAAAGGCTTGGACGAGCGTTCGCTCGGACGACTTTGCTGCACGAAAAGAATGGATCTTGTCCAAAAATCGGGGTATCACAGCAGTCGTCAGCTACTAGTGCTCTGTATTTTGGCTCCTGTGTACAGTTGCAGAGGTTAAAGATTGTGGCACATGTGTACAGATAAGACCCAAGAGTATTGTTCAGTTTAGGCAACGAAGTGGTTTAGACGAAGGTCAAATTGCTCTGAGGTTTAATGCTTTCTAACAGAAATATTGTAAACTCTGTATACGAGCCGTGGCTTTACTCCGTTTTCTTTTTCCGAGATTATTCTCCTGACGACTGGTGCCGGATTTAAAGAATGGTTGCTCTGCAGTGTCAGCGGTGCAGGTTGAAAATGTATGGGTCTTAGGAAGTGTTAACTTTGATTCGCCACGACTTCCAGTCCTCAGCTGCTGGCCCTCAGAGGGAGAGGGAGGGGGAGAGGGAGAGGGAGGGGGAGAGGGAGAGGAAGAGGGAGAGGGAGAGGGAGAGGGAGAGGGAGAGGGAGAGGGAGAG
>CM074816.1:1858744-1870267 GCA_037447605.1 Zygnema circumcarinatum
GGAGGGAAGAAGGCGGCAGAGTGAAAGAGGCATAGATAGGGAGAAGGGTGAGGGGGGAGAGGGTAGCACAATGCGGAAGAAATAGAGACGCAGTGGGAGGGAGAGAGAAGGAGAGGGAGAACGAGAGGGCGGATGCGGAGAGAGAGGGAGAGGAGAGAGAAGCGGGAGGAACAAAATACGTGCTGAATTCGCTTTTATCTGACAGAGTTAGCACACGAAAGGTTCATGCAATCCTTTCACCCTCGTCCAAGCGGACTCTTTCCTTCACAGATCGAAACAGATCCTCCAAAACACGACAGGTCCACTTTACCGTGAATCGATGCACATGGGCAACGCTGGTCTCCAGGTGGACTCCACCGTTTGGTGGATCAACTGACTGGTGGATCTCCAACGCGGTGACTTTCCTCGGATCAAAAATATACTTGCGATATCCGACATGAGAGAGGCAAAGCTCCTGGGGGATATCTTTAGTTCCCTGACAATAGAAGTGAGGCCACCTGAACTGCATTCTCTCAATGGGCCAAGACTCAAGTCCTTTCTCATCTGCAGAGTGGAGATACCGAACAACCATCAAAAACAATTTTTGGTACAGTCAAACAGATTGAGAAGAATCACATTAGTGATTCTGCTTTTCATTCAGGAAAAAGTCAACCAAGGCAAGACATTGCATGAGTTCAGCAAAAGTTCAACGTTCAGTTCACGCGTCCTTTTTTTCTTTTCAGCAACTTCTGCAACAAACATGTCATAAACCAAGCGGCGACCAACGAAAAGAAATTACTTTTTGAAGGCCGGCAGTGCTGAATTGACCATACGCGGTTCCCAAAGGTGATCCACGCCTTTCCTTCATATTTCTCCAGAAGCTCCGGTAGTGTAGTGGGAGGCTCTACCCACAGAAACTCTTCCAATTCTGCATTCATAGCCCACTCTGATGAAAACTTCGTCCGGTACGCACAGTCGTTGGTCGACCACACGCCATTCCACGCATTATATCTGCATACATACTCGCCCTCCCATTAATTCCTACAGAATAGCCATAGCTTCAAGACAAGCACACAATATACAAGGGAATAGCTCTCATAGATACGAGTTTGTATACATATGAATATTCGGACAATTCAACTATCCGTGTGGAACCTAATAATGCAGGGGTACCACCTGTAATTTACCTGTTCAAACTACGGACGTTAACCACTTCAACTAACCCCCTTTCCACATAAGATGCGATGTTCAACATAGTTTCAGGGTCGAGCCCTCCTCCGTCATAAAGAATGAAATGGTCGAAACCTATAGATTGCATGTAGTACAGGGCCTCCAATAGTCTTGCAGACCTGATCTGTCATCCAGCACCTCTCCACATGGCAATATGTCCTTTCAGTCACTAGAAACCGCTAACAATACATGAAAACATGTACCTGAGACTTAGACGGTATATCTAACTGTTCTACACAACCAGACAACCGGTGACAGTTGCCGATAGCGGCGAAACATAAAATTTGTATCAAAACATACAAATTGGACAACTGGGAAACCATACATGCCTGCCCTTGGGTATGTATGAGAGTTGAGCATACCCTTTCACTTAACACAGGAGAACAGAATGTGAGTTTGTGCTTGAAGGGACGTAGGGCATCAATGGCCCTTGGACCGGGCTCCTCCTTATATGCTAATACATCCTCCCCTTGAATGTTTATGAACAGGGCTCCTCCTAAACCAGCCAGCAGACAAGTCCGTCTGCATTAATATCTATTACTTATGAGGGAATAGTGTATACCACGGGTATAGCATGCTCAGACCATCCTTAACTTCTGCAAATCGTTTACTCTCGTTGAAGTTTTTTTTACTTTGGGTTCAGATAGATGTATTATCGGTAAATGTCTTACCGCGATTGCTGGCACATGGTTAGTCATAGTTGTATATATATAGTTATTTTAGTTACAGAGTTAGTTTAGTAGGCAATAGTCAATTAACTTATTCTGTACTAGTCTTTCAACGAGCATTAAGGATACCTGCAATGAGTACAGCTTTATAAAGAGCGGAAGGGGCAAGTCAACTATCCACCTGAAGAAGCCGAAGTAGCTTCCTCCAGGTTGCAAATTAAAGTCACAACCTCATACGTCAGATGATGGTGTTCACCTGGAAATACAAAATTCACTTTTCCCTGCATCCCAAAACGTTCCTGAAGAACTCAATTCCAAACCCCAACTCTCAAAAATCCATGTTCTGATTAAAAAACGGAACATGACCTCGATAAAGCAAGAGACTTTGAAGCCAAGGAGAATATTTTCGCATAAACTGAATTAAGACTTTTCCGCCATTTTCAAAAAACCAAGGACTTTCATCTTTACTGATAGTAAAAACTAGTGCACATACCCCACAAGACATTAGGAATGACTGTGGGAAACCCTAGAAACCCCAGAATCTCGATATGCACAATCCATAATCTACCCTCATTACGTTTTTGAAAAAATGCCAGGTTATGCTATGTTGGCTTTACCGGCACTCCTTTGGGTCCATCTAAAGAAACCCAGAGACATCTTCCGCCCCAATTTTCCCACTGGTCGTGAAGGGCGCGAGCTCCAAGACCCATGGTAGCAAAGCTGCTTGAGTTCACTCGAAACGCCGACATAAAAATGAATCCGCGGGTTCCTATCCTTTGAAATTGGCCTATATTTTTGCAAGAGACAGGGAAAAATCGTCAGCTTCATTGAATCAGTATCACCAAAACAAGAGAGCAGGTGGAAAAACGAGGGAATTCAGAGACCAGAATTACATGGCGTTAAGTAACAGCAACGTTTGTCGGCCCCGGATTGAAAGTAGTTCTCTTTTATTGCCACAGCTCCTGTTTGCTTTCAAGAGCAGATAAGGTCAAATTAACTCTGGACACTTCGAGAGACGAAAAGCATAGAGAATGCAAGGGATACATTTTCTAATATGAATTGCCAGTCAAGAAGGCAAATGCTCTGCATTGACTCCAAATATTGAAGGCCTTCAAAACATGGCTAGAACTACAATTATCTCGCAAACCAACTATGAAAAACCACTCTGAATGACGCCATCGTCCTTCAAAAAAGCTCTGCTGCGCGACTAAAGCAAAAGGAGCCGGCTCACACCAAAAGAACATCTAGTCTAGTCTATTAGCTACCATAAGTTCATGTTCATTCAAATCTGGACAAAAAAAATGTCTCCGTTCTCCTGTAACCATCGGACGTGTACAGGTCTCATTAAGTCTAACAATTGGACTGCTCCTGCCAAGATTAATTGTGACTATAAGTCAGCTCAGACGCATGTGCCACTCCTTCCGGGAGTGCTAAGCGAAACGGAACGAAATAACTGGCTGAACTCGTAACTTAAACAGACGGGCGTTCAGAAGATGCAGTCGTCATAAGTTACGGCTATCGGTACAGACAGAAGCAGATTCCTCATGCAGAATCTTGCTAGGAAAGCCCTTACCTTCTCCGTTGCTCGCTGGCTTATACGGCAAATGTTTGTAATGCGCACATTTGGAAGACAAGGCCTTCAACCTCTCCATGCCTCTGGCGGGATACCACCGCCTCCCGCCAGTTTGCATCACATTTTGACCAACAAAATATGCAAGAAGGAGCAGCAAGCCCGCGAGGCCGCAGCAGACTCTGGAAATAATAAGGTTTCTGGCTGCTTCTCGCCGCTTCCACGCCATCCAGGCGGCGATAGCAGGGCTTGGACTCTGTGGACTGTTGGAGGAATCGAAGGCCGAGGATGGCGGAACAGGCAAGGGCAGGCTTGCAGGCTGGCGCGGTAACATCAGAGTCCTGCAGCCCCTGGGACTGACAGCGGGGCCTGGAAAGGGAGAGAATACCTTAGGCTCTGAGGGAGAGAGTGTGTAGAGAGAGAGAGAGAGCGGGAGAGAGAGGGAGAGAGAGAGGGAGAGAGAGACAGAGAGACAGAGATAGACAGAGAGAGAGAGGGGGAGAAAGAGGGAGGGAGAGAGAGGGGGAGAGAGAGAGAGAGAGAGAGAGAGAGAGAGAGAGAGAGAGAGAGAGAGAGAGAGAGAGAGAGAGAGAGAGAGAGAGAGAGAGAGAGAAGGGGGGAAAAAAGAGGGAGGGAGAGGGAGGAGGGACCTGGAGAGGCCCTGTAAAGGAGAGGGGTCCTTGTATGCAGGAGATGGCCACCAGGACCAGCAACAGGGGCACACTTTATCGAGGGGAGAATGCCTTGATAAAGTTACAACGAAGCCTTAGCTTCAACAGGACACCAGGAATACCGTACAGGACGGCGCCGCAAGGAAGCAGGCTCGGGCTTGAATTTAAATAGTGATACGAATCACATAATGCCACGTATGCATGAATTTAAAAGGTGATACATTGACGAATTAAAGAATGCCACCTGTGCACGTATTTTTGGGCTTTCCTTGGCAATGATAGCCCCATTGTAGGAGTGACGAGGCGGGGAAAAAATCGAAAATGAAACCGGTGGAGACCGTACGGACGTGCAAGGACCGTACATGGTGTACGGGTGATGTCCTGATGGCTGTGACAGCTGTACCGTACGAACATTAGCAAAACGACGTTGCCTGTGGAACCAGAGTGACCCGGAGTTGTGCCTGCCCGAATCTCCGTACGTGCCGAAAATCCTGTTGGTCCCCGAACCGACAAAAAGTCCCTTGTCCGGAGTCTACGGAAGTTCCAATGGACAAGAAGTACAGTACGGTGTCCTAAGGACTGGTACGATACGGTCTTGTACGGTACGGGACACTCAGTACGGCACCATGAATGAAGTGCCGGTTTGCACCGGTTAAATATTGCACCGGTAAAGCCGGCCCACCGGAACCGCCCAACCGCCAGACGGGCTTTGTCGGACTGTCTCGGCATTCCCACCGACATTACCTGTCCCGGAATATGCCAAAATTTACAGTTACTAGTAACAAAGGGAAGCGGAACGCCAGTTAGCAGTTGGAGACCGGCCGGCGGTTAAGCTCCGTTTTTTTGCGGACGTCGTGGGCCTGAACTGGGCACATGAAACGGGCTGGCCATCGTACCAACGGTTGGTTGCAAGTTGCAGAGGGGCGCCGTGAGCAAGTCCTGCCTGTTGCTCGCGAACACGAACACGAACAGGCTACTGAGAGCATTCACGTATAGCGAGCCTTGCTTTGCTAGCATGGCTTCAGCAACAAGGCAGCGCTTAAAGCCGCAAAATTCAAATAAAATTTGCTGCAAAGACCGGCTAAGGGCGGTATTCCTGCGTAGGAAAACATAGTTATATAGGTGGTGGGGAGTCGAGAGGGAGGTCTCATCTCGTACTACTTTGCTGTTCGTTTGAATGTCACATCTAGCTTTTGAAAAAACTTGAAATCTTGTAGAGGTTGTTAAACATGGGCCGAGGTGGCCTATGATTTGGGACTTTGCTAAATAGCGCCCATATGTAGCATGACACCAGTGTCCACATGCTTTTGAGGAACCTCGGAGCAAGAAGGATCAAGAGGACCAGAATGATTCTACTATATGCTAATTTCCAAAAAACTATTTGAACTATTTTATCTATTTGTGACACAATTGATCTCAGAAGGAAGACCATGAATGGTACGCTCCTGGTGTGGACGGGGCGAAATTGAGCTCAATGTCAGCACTAACCGATGGTTGCAACCATTGGCAAAGCTTGGTTTGGTCCGTCAACCAATCAGAGGTGCAACCATGGTAACAGCCGATACGATACAGTATCGATATCTCTTCCATTATCCGGTATGGAATGTCGATATTTTTAGGATGTTATTGTATCGCGACACTCACGATACTCTCGATCACGACTTGACAGCGCTCAGGATATATCGAGATATAGAACGGTAGGAAGAGTAGATCGAGATATATCTAAGTCGGCAGGATATATTGAGATATGTTCCAGATATATCGCGATATAGTAAGGAATCATGACATGTCGCGATATAGCAAGGAAACAAAATATATCGCAATATAGTAAGGAAGCAGGATATATCGCGATATAGGAAGGCTTCCTGTGGGCAGGTTTCGCCATGGCGTCTCTGAAGCTCTCCTCCGGGCGAGCTTGTCTTTTTCATTCCTCGATGCCTTCTCCTCCTCTTTCCTGCTCTGCATCTCCGCCCCTTTCTTGCAAGATCAATATTCCTTCCGTCTTGCTAAGCGCTTGCACCAAAAAGTTAAAGGTTTTGGTCGGCCGGGAGCTCTATGAGAGTAGCAAAAGTGTCTGCTTGAACTCTGTTCGGGGTAAATATTCAAAGCCAAGGAAATGATCTCAAACTTTCATTTTCATCAATACGTTAAATTGGGAGATCAGTAATGTCCTGAAATGTTTCGTCTGAATGGTTTGTTGCAACCCAACCTTGGAAAGGACTGCAGTGCTGCCTGAAGGTTCTGGATCGGAATACTCATGTGTTCTCTGTGCCATAAAATTTCAAAAAGGTGCTCCTCTTTGCTATATGGCAAGCCATGAAGGCATGCTAGTTTTTCTTAATGTTCAAGCGTCAAAAAAGTACTTCTCTTCTCTTGACGAAGATATTTTTTTGTTATGCCAAATTGTTGGTGCTTTTTTTTATTGTGGATGGGGAAAATAGGTGGTCGCACTACTAGTCGCAGAAAAGCGAATTCGTTTCAAACCATGGCGCTTTCAACAGCCAGCAGCGTCTCTCTTAATTCTACGGAGCAGATTCAAGGGATGAAAATTCTTGCAGAGTCTGGTCGATACAAAGTGAGCTTCAGACAGACTCTAAAGAGCAGGCGGTTTTTATTTTTTTTAAGCAAGTAGAGCAAAATGCACTTTTTACTTCTAGAATTGTTTTACTAACTAATTTGTGTACTTACAGCTGGCCCTTTGCATCGCCATGGAATGTATTATTAACAGGGAGGGTGGGCTCAAGATGAAGTGCCCCAACATGAGATATTCTGACAGATCCCACAATTTCAAGCATTTCGAAAGTCCTTTGTTCTTCTTTGCGTGTGTAATGACTGCTTCGTGGGGTGTGGTGAACAAACAGGCTTGGCTTCTGGATCAGTTTGGAGTGTTGCATGATGGGAAGAAAGCGTATCCTGGAGCTGTGGAGGCGTGTGAGACTCCTCACTCCCTCCCTCTTCCTTTGCTTTTCCTCCCCTCCTCCCTTCGTCAACAATATAGTAATAGGACAGAAGCTGCCGAAGCTTAGTCTTGACAACTTGCCTCCGAGGAGCTGACGTCCAAGGATCTCTTCATCCTTAAAAAGTGCAAACTCTTGAAGCGTCAAATCAATCAGCTGAAAGGGCAGGTAAACTCTAGCAGGGCAACTCACCTCTCTGCAAATTTAAGGAAAGCTATTGCTGCTATTCTGCTTAATGCTGTTGATTTGACAGCTGAGGGTCTGCAGTGCAGAAGCTGGCGGAGACAGGGGCCAAACTTGTTCTTATCAGCAACTCTTCCAGAAGAGCGCAAGTGACGAGTGAGAAGCTTCCAAGTTTAGGGTTTGATCCTGCTTTGTTCGCTGGAATCGTGACAAGTGGCGAGCTCACGCATGAATACCTTCTAAGGTGAATGATTTCCCAGACTATGAAACTTGGACTTTCCCCAAGGTTCATTCAGGGGTTCTTGCAGACTCTGCTGTATTTGATACTTGTTTTTCTTTTCTCACTTTGTCACTTTGTGTTTCAAGAATGACAAGGCTAGGACACTGCCTAATCCGCAAGTGAGCAGCTGCTATATCGTAAGCAAGTTGTGTCGCTGACATAGTGTAGGAAATAAGGGGCGAAGGCGTATGGGAAGGTTCTGTTCTAATGGCATGTGCTTCCTGCTTGAGCAGGAGGGAACACCCATGGTTCGCTGCTCTTGGTCGAAAATGTCTCCATTTCACGTGGAGCGCCAGAGGCGCTGTGTCTCTTGAGGTTTGTTTGACCAAACAATCCTTTTTGACAATGTTGAATGTTTTATATCCTTCTCTTGAAGGTTGATGGTTGGGCCACTTCACTCAACCACAAGGATACCTTTATCTGGCACTGTTCTATGCTGCATACGAATGCAACGAGTCTTTCAAGTACAGAGGATTCTGTGAAGGTATCTGCATCTCCCAATAGGTGGGACCGGCCTCATCGGACGTTTTATGGGGATTCTTTGCTTTCTGAGAAGGGCTTAGACTTGGAGGTGGTGGAATCTCCTGAAGATGCGGATTTTATTCTAGCACACGGAACAGAAGCTGTGGGTTTGGCTACTGGAGGGGCTCGAGCGGCTCCATTGGCTGAGCTGGAAGCCTTATTAGAAGCAGCTGCACTATTGCCAAAGCCTATTCCTATGATTGTTGCAAATCCGGATATGGTGACAGTGGAAGCTCGAGCATTACGCGTCATGCCAGGTAATGATGCCATTTTGAAATTCAAGGTTCCTTCAGTAAGACTTCCTCCACTCCATTCAGTATGATGTTGATGCTGAAGATGAAGGATGCCTGCTTCATGATGTTGCAATTGACTGCTGGTTGCATGCAGGTAGTCTTGGACTTAAGTATGAGCAGCTGGGTGGGGAGGTCCAATGGATGGGTAAACCGGGTCAGGTAAGCTTCAGCTGGAGATCTGATCCTTTGTTGTTTAGAGTCTCCTGGTTCAAAATAAGAGCTGGAATGACGCTAGGGATGGGGATGACGGTATAGACAACGCCACTTTTTACGAAGCAGAAATTTCTGTTTCTCTCGTTTTGGACTTCTGGGCCTATGGGTTGACAGATCATCTACCAAGCAGCTCTGGCGATGTCAGGCGTCCCTCCTGAAGAGAGCATTGCTGTGGGAGACTCCCTCCACCATGACGTGCAGGGTGCCTCTAAGGAGGGCATTGAGAGTGTGTTTGTAGCAGGGGGGATCCATGCTGAGGAGCTGAACATCACTCAGCATGGGCAGGTACCGGACCCTGACTCCCTTCAATCTCTGTTCCAAAAGCAAGGCATAGAACCTACTTATGTCGTCCCTTCTTTTACGTGGTGAAGCGCAAGTTCGGCGCTCAGATAAATTCAGACGTCCTTCCGTAAGCGAGAGTTCCCACCATGCTTCATGGGCATTCATGTGGGGAGAAGCCATTGTTGATTGCGCTGGACATCATCATCATCATCATCGTCATCATCATCACAGTGTCTGCTTCATCCTGTATAGCATAGCAGCGCCATCTATGATGTCACCCTATGGTACGATATATCAAGTTTTGTTTGCATTCAAGTGTTGGGGTAAGCTCGTGAGAGGGCGTTGTAATGGAAGCCACGTCTAGAGATGTGGAACGTTTTTTTGGTCAAAGGAGGGCCATCACAGAAAGCGTACTGGCCGAGTATGGTTGAGACATAAGGTAGTCGAGGGTTCATGGTTTCGAGACGGTACACGTGTCAGCCTTGACGACTACATTTTTCCTCCCTCTCCCACTTCCCACTCCCTTTTTTCGAATGAAGGGGACGCGTGGCAAGCTGCAATTGGCTCATATCCATCTACGTGTTAATGACTCTAATTTCTCTATCATGGAGCCATGGCTTGAATAATTGGAGCGACAGCTAATGGTGCCCTTTGGGGTAAAACGCCCCTTTCTTGGAAAATTCGGAAAATGCTTCATTGCCAAATTGTATCACAGATTTTTCGATGGAATTTGTGGTCTTGTCATTCAGATGCATGTCGAGGTTGTCTGTCAATGCATGTACTGATTCTAAATACCACACCACCACCATACTGAGCACCAGGTAAGACTCTGAAGGGAGAAATTTGCAGATGTGAAATTTTACTGCATTGGCTACAGTACATTAAATGAACATCGCAGAGAGTTTAAAAATAAGTAGAGAAAAAAGCAAAACGACGCATTGATTGAAAGCACGAGCTTCTGGCTACCTGCTCTGTGAATCTCTTCAGGAAAGCAAGAGTGCGAAAGTCGGGAGGGAGAACAACAAAAAAAAAGGGAGTAAAGAGGTGGGGAGAGGGAGCGAGAGTAGGGGGAGGGAGAGGAGAGAGCGAGAGAACGCCATTCGTCCTCCTACTCATCCTCCGTCCCTCCAACATCATCTGCAAAGGAGAGCAGTGAACTTGGTTTCTTTCGCTTGTCTGCTTCCTTGGCCTTCTTCTGCATGCGTCCCTTCGTAGGAGTGGTTAGAAGTACATCTTCAGCTAAACTTCCGTGTGGGAAGGCTGGAAGATGGAGTAGGTCAACACGAGGGGAATGGGAGAGGCGAGCCTCGGGGAGGCGAGTGGACGAGGGAGTAAGCCGCGGGAAGGGGAGTGAGAGTGGGAGAGGGACGGGAAGGGGAGTGAGTGAGAGAAAGTGGTAGAGGAAGGAAGCGTACCGAGTCACCTACTATGGCGGTCTCCTCCTCCTGACTGCCTCCCGACTTGCGCTTTCGAAAGACATGCTTCCCCGTGCTTTCTTCCTCGCCCTCCAGCCTTCTTATCTTCTGCTCCACCTGCAGGGGAGAGAGGGAGGAGAGCAAGGCTAGAGGGGGAGAGTGAATGAGAGAGAGAGGAGGGGGAGGGGGGGGGAGGGTGGAGTAGTGGGGAGTAGCAGAAGGGGACGGAAAGCATGAAATCACGACCAATAAAGAGTGGGGTATGCATGCCATGGGACGGAGGTGGTGATTTAGGAGGAAAGAGAGAAATGGGAGGGTGGAGAGAGAGAGAGGGAGAGAGTGTGTGAGAGAGAGAATATAGCGCCACCTGTTGCAGTCCTTGAAGGAGTACGGGGTTTCCTCTCTCCAGCTCTAAACCCTTTCTGTATATGGCCTGTGCCTGTATCGCAAAAAAAATTCCCATTCTCATAAATTGGGTGGCTCTCAGGTCACAGGCCCTAAACCCTAACCCTAAAACCCTCTATTCGCATATGAGCAATGTTAACTTTTCATTGAAAACCATTAACCAACAGGAGACTGAAGATGTCGAAAAAGTTTATGCAAGTAGAAAAACAGAACGCATGGATCATCCTGATATTAGGATTAGATTAATGTTCTTGCAATACATTTAAGATATGGAGTGAGATGCTCCACTCACCTCTTCCAGCTTATTGAGACCCACGAGAGCTGCTCCAAGGCGGGAATAAGCTTTCGCCCATTTTGGACTCAGCCCCACAACCTAGTCAACCCATGAAAGAAAAAAAAAAGAAAAAGGAAAAAAAAGTGGAGCTCTCAATTCCTTGGCTTCTTACAAAAAAGCCATCCGGAGTGCTTTCAAAAAAGACCCAGAAATTGTCGTTAAAACCTCCTTAACGAAGCATTCCCATCCCACCTTTTTGGCATCATCTGCCGCAGCTCCATAGTCCCGCACGGCGGCATACGCAGCGGAACGGTTACTGAATAGAACAGCGTCCCTGCTCCAATTTCCGTCCAATGTACGCAACGTGTCAGCAAACCAACCGATCTCAATACTTCAAAGGTTTTCCTGAACTGCCCGAATAAAAGAGATAGAAAGAGACAGACAGAGAGAGAGAGCCTCCCTCTCTCCTTCCCCTCCTTCCCCTCCTCCTCCCTCCCTCCCTCCCTCTCTCCCGTCTCTCCCCTCCCTCTCCTCCCTCCCTCCCATCCCCTCCCTCCCTCCCTCCTCTCCCTCCCCTCCCC
>CM074816.1:1870277-1884602 GCA_037447605.1 Zygnema circumcarinatum
CCCCCCCCCCCCCCCACCCAAAACCTATCCATAAACACTCAAATAAACCCCCCCCCAAAAAAAACCCCAACATACTTCGGAAAGACACGCTGATCGTTGAGCAATTCCCCATTTTCTCTTGAACCCTAATTCTGACATCTTTTCCCATTCGAATTCAACCACAAACTCGAACCCACATCATGAAATGCATCATTCCTTTTTCCTTTTTCCTTTTTCCTTTTAGTATTTGAGTTTGTGGCTCCACCGAACTGCTCTCTCCGCCTCGCTCTCGCTCAGTGCGAGTCCTCCCTCGACCACTGTCGCTCCCTCCAACTCCTTCACTCCCTCCCTCCCTCCCTCCCACTCAGTACAAGGTTTGAAATCACACTCCTCTAAGGCTAGGGTTCAGGGATTTCAAAGGCTTTGGGTTCTTGGGAGACTTCAGAGGTTTAGGTTTTAAGGGTTAGGGTTTAAGTGTTTCAAGGTTTTAGGGATTAGGGTTTGAATGTCTAGGGTTTAAGAATTAGGCTTTAAGGGTTTGATTGGCTTAGGGTTTAAGCATTAGGGTTTCGGGTTTAAATCGTTCAGAGTTTAAAAATCAGGGTTTAGGGTTTAAAGGGTTTCGGGTTTAAGAATTAGAGTTTAGGGTTTCAAGGGCTTCAAAGGTTTAGGGGTCAGTTAAAGTTTTGAGGGTTTTAGAGTTTTTAGGATCTTCAGGGTGAAGGTTTTGTAGGATTTAGGGTATTCAAGTTTTTGTGTCGTTTTAAAATTTTCATGGGCTTGTAATGAGATGGCTTGAAAAAAATCTGTTAAGTTTTTTTTTTTATGTTGACATTTCGAATTTTCAAGTTCCATACCTCAATGAAACTTGATTGGTCAGGAAAACTTTCTCGGGCAGAATCGGACGGTGCGGCTTCACCCGGAGCTGCCCGAAAAGAAAAAAATTTGGGGGGGAAAGGAGGGAGGGGAGTCAATCGTCAAAGAAATACAAATTTTAGAAATTTAATCGGCCTTCACAATGCGGGCGAGACACCAAAAATGAGAAATTAAGAATGAGATTTGAAAAAAAAAATCTAAGAAACTAATGCGCTAAATTTTTAATCTTGAAATCTTAAAATCTTCAAATCTTCAAATGCCCCTCCCCCCCATAAAATTCTTTATGAGCACCTGCGCACACCTCGGGGCCGTCCTCGGAGTGATGATGGCTCGAGTCGAGCAGGTGCGCAAATTTCTGCGCCTCGATAAAGTAACATTCGATAAAGTGGACTTTTGGTAAAGTGACACGTTACAAATGGCGATACAGTTGAACTTTAAGAAAAAAAAACACGACAACCGGGGAAACGAAATGGTTTGGCTGGAAAAGAAAAAGACCCTACAAAATCCTAAATACCCTAAAACTGGAATCAGAAAATTCTCAAATTCTCTTACGAAACATAAAGGACCAGGACGAACGCTGAAACCCTAAAAAGTTGAAATCTGAACAAGTTTTAAATTTGCCAACAATTAGCTGCTGCTTCTTGTAAGTCAAAAATGCCTATAGTAAAACTCTCTTGGGCTAAAAAATGAATATTTTTAGCCTGCCCGCCCGCCCTAAAGGAGCGCCCTCAAGGACCTGCAGGAACTTCGGCACGTGCCGCACGTGCTGAGGCGCACTCTGATTGGCTCTCCCGCCGCCCGCCGTGCCGCCACCCCGCAAACTCATGGCCGGTTTTTTCTTCAAAAAAAAAGCGATTAAAAAAACTCTTTTCTCTTTCTATTTCTGCTGATTTGATAAATTCTTTCCTTTTTATAAAGTATAAACCGTTAAAACTTATAATGCTTAATGTTTTCTTTTAAGAAAAAAAAGGGAAATTATGCAAATTCTAGGTCTATGTTTCTACGCCCGGTGAGCAGACTTGGGAGTACAGTAGTTCTATGTTGAGGAGTGCGTCTCCGTTAGACGGTGGATCTTCACATGTTACATGCCCGCCGTTCCGTTCGACGACTTCGACAAATTTTCCACATAGAATTTTCCACATTTTCCAGCTTGGATCTAGATCAATGTGGAGCGTTCACACTACAAAGGCAATTTGAAAACTCTCAGCGACGAGTCGTTACAACACCGACGCAGTGAGAACTCTAAATAGACGATCTGTCAATGGGAACCTGCCACGTGCAATTTACGTACGGCTCAGGTCATGGAAGAAGGTCTAAAGTCGAAATATTTGTTGCACACGTGCGACGGCGCGAAAGTTATTTCCCTTAAAACATTTTGTCGTTTTTCGCTCCTGCGGCTCCTGCCTCACGATGGGCCACGTCGTGGTCCTCAGCGACGGCTACGTGGCGGCTCCCAGAGGGAGGTCACATGCTGTTATGAAAAACGGTTCGCAGTTGAACTGGCACGGACTGCTTGGCAGGGATCTCGCGACGTGGCGCCCTTCTGGACCCGTCCATTTTTCGCCTCAAAATATGTTTTTTTTGGGACATGAAAAGATTTTATCTGCCCGAAATATGAAATTGTTTTGTTGCCCGGCCGTTCGTTTCCTTTCTGCAGTGGACAAAGGTACATGGTTGTAATTTGTTTTTTGCTTCGTATATGCCGTTTCTTCGTAGCCCGTTTTGTTCCGGAAGTGAAAGGGCTACCTTTGAAGTAATTTACTTCCCTTCTTCCCCCCTTCTTCCGCCTCTTGTACTTAAAAGCTGCCCTGCAATTCTACCTTCAGCTTTGTAGTTGATTACCTTCTGTTGCCTACTCTTGCTCACTCTCTTGCTTTCGCTCGCTATCTCTCGCGCTCTCTCGCTCTCTCGCCCGCTCTCGCCCGCTCTCGCCCTCTCTCTGAAGTTCTACGCTCAATCTAAGGAGGCCGAGTTTGAAGTTCCTTCTTGAACATCCTAAGAAAATCATATACAGTTTATACTCTCTGCAAAACTTTATTTGTTTTTATACTTCCAGAGAGGCAGCCATGGCGCAGTGCTGTGCAGCCATAGCCATGAATGCCACGCCTTCTGCAGCGGCATCCATGGCTTCCTTCGCCTCTTCTGCTGAGAGAAGAACTGTTTCAGGTAAGCGCTTCCGCCTCCTTAACTGACTCATATGTAGGCTTTCCTGGCCCATATGTTCTTCAGGATTGGCACCAGAGTGTTTCCTTCAATCAGAAACCATTACATCTATACGTGTTGGCTTGTGCCATTGTCTTTCGCTGCGTTTGGTTTACACTGCAATCGATGAAATCTGCGGGGGAGAGAGGTCACTCTCTTCTTTCGAATAGACTATGGAATGCTTTTGCAGAGCATTCTTTTTTTCAGTGTTTGCGGCTTGCATATTCCGAATCGTTCAAGATTCAGATGTACGATTAGCTCATTTGACTCATTGTATCCATCTGGTTTTCTCTGACGGTTTGAACGAGTTCGCGGAATTGCGTTCATCCTTTCTGGGCCTTTTTTGCATTGGGTTTTGTCGATTGGCCTTCCTCTGCATGGAAAGTAAACGAAATACTGTTTTTGACATATATGTATATATTTTCTTATATCTTGTTATGTCTTGCAGCTGCTTCCTTCGCCGCAACTCCATTTTCCGGTGTCCAACTTGTGGCGACTCCCTCCAGAAACATTGCCTCACAACGTAAGAACAGAATTTTCAATTAGTTGCATTGCAGATAATCGACCTAAAACTTGCTCGCTTCTTCGAACATGTGAAGGATGAAGCTCGCGCATCTGTGAACTTATCCTCGAAAAAAGTTTGTGGTATTATGTTGCAGGACGGTTGGAAAGCTTGGTAGTTCGCGCAGAGGGAGAGTCGGATGGGAGGACATCGCAGGTTACCGGCTTTGGATTGGGAGGTCCTGGAACGTGGTTTGGGTTCGGAAACCGCCAAGAGCGCAACGTGGGAAGACTTGCCATGATCGGATTCGCGGTAAGCTCAGTCTAAGGGAGAGGTGAAGGAATGATTCACCGTGCATCCTTTCAATATGTGCGTTTTGCACCAAAACAACCAAACAGCTACCGCGCCGTCAAAAACTTTAAGTTTGGACCTCGAACGTTCCTGTATGTTAACAATTGTAGGAATTTCTATTTGCATGTTAGGGTTTCCTCTCCTCTTTTCCTACCGTCCTCTCTCCCTTCTCTCTCTGAGCCGCGATTGGAAACTTAGTTGATTGCAAAAGGCGATTTAGCATTCGACCTAATCCGCGAAAATTTCCGTTTCATGTGAAAAACGATAAACTAATCTGTTCTCGAAAACCATATTGGGCTTTTGTGGTGAAATTGCAGTCCGCCCTTGTCATGGAGGTCCTCACCGGAAAGGGAGTTCTGGGGCAGCTCGGCATTCAGCCCGACCTTGTGAAGGCTCCCTTCCTTGCAGGAATACTGTTCCTCTTCGTAGGAGGCCTTCTTGGAGGCTATGTCGTCATCAATAATCCTCCTGATATTAGCAAGGCTCCTCCCAACGCTGGAGATGGCATTCCTCGGAACCCTCTGAAAACTTTTGATGCCCAAAATGCGGACCCTTTGACCACGTACACGCGGGGAGGAGTGGTTACTCGGCCGGGCGGGCAGGTGAGCAAGAAATTCTCAACCTGTTGGTTTTAGGTTTCAGGAGGGAGGGAAAACCCCTGACGTGGGGATTCTGTCTGAAAGCGAAATTGGAACAGATCCTTCTCTCCCTCGTACTCTCTTACGAGAGTACTCCCCTATTCACCTCCCCTCCGTCTCTCCCTTTCTATCTCCCTCTCCTCTCTCTGCCTCCGTTTAATTTTCTCTCTCTCTTTCTTTCTCCCCCTCACACACTATCTCGCTCTCTCCCTTCGCTCTCTTACTCTCTTTATCTTTCTTTTTCCTTTCTCTCCCCTCCCCCCACTCTCTCGCTCTCTTACCTCTCCCCTCCCCCTCCACTCCCTCACCTCTCTCACTCAGTTTGCGAAAGGGCATTTCCAGAGTATATCATTTCATCAGGCTATGGTGCCGACTTAGGTAGATGCTGCGAAAGCTGTTTGGAAGTGATTGTTCAGATGGGTGTGACGTTTTTACATACTTCCTCACCTCTGCCCGCCTTGGACTCGTGCAGAAGGGGAGGGAGCCCTACGTGTCCGACCTGGAGCAGCCGAAGAAGTGAAGAGTGTGACAATTGAAGAAGTGAAGAGTGTGACAACCTCTGGAGGCGGACTGCTGCCGAAAAGTGAAAAGTGCCACGTTTCAACTGCTTGCTTTGGATTGCTGTTTTTTAATGTTAATACGATTGAAATTGCGTGAAGTTTGTGAGTAATATTTTTTGGTAGGCTTTGTATTCAGGGTTTGTATTCAACCTTTGTGCAATAAATGAGAAAAAGCTTTTTATTACGAATACTGGCATTTCTTTGAAGTGCGGCCCCTCCTTGTACACCTCACTCTTCCCCGACTTGACATTTAAAACCTAATCGCTTGTTCAATCGAAAAAAGCATTATGCAGAAAATTATATGACGCTATATATTGACGAATGTGAAGAAAACTCCAACAAGAGGAAAGTGCGAAAGAAAATGCAGGTGACCTTGAAATTTCAAACCATACACTGTCATAAAGTCCAGCCGATACTTTTCCTCATTATGTGTGCTTTCATCAGTGGCAGAGGGGGAGGGTGGAACGATAGCGAGTATGATTGCTACTTAGTACCCCCAGAAGTCACAGAGACCTCTGAACAGTTTTGTTTTTCTCGCCCTATGAAACAATCCTCAACTGCTTAGCGAAGTACCTCCTCGAGGGTCTAGTCCTCACTCTCCTGTCGCTTATGCTAGTGGCGACGGATGATGTTTGGCGGGGTTTCGCCGGCGCCCTGCGTGTGAGCCAATGGGATCCGCGACTCTGCGAGTACTCCGATCTGCCAAAAAAAAAAAAACTTCGTAAGAGCTTAAAGTTTACGTACAGAGAGACAGAAGGACATATAGACTGACGGAGAGCGACAGAGTTGCATAGAGCGAGAGAGAGGGAGCGAAGCAGACAAGCAAACATAGTGGAAAGCATGCAAGCTCCTTTTATCAGGGCTTACATCTGCACTTGCTTCCGTCCTCTCGCGAGTCTCCTCTGCAGGGGCATAGCCCTCTGCAGGGGAATGCTTGGAAGTCCCTTCTCCCTGCACATATGTTTACGTAAGGAGTCAGTTTACAATCTCATGTAGCGGTTTTTATGACTGAACTTTCAGGATGGGATATCAACCATCCAATAAGACATGCAGGCAAAAAATTAAGCTTCAGTCACCACTTCTTGCACGGCGAGAGATTAGCGTTGGTATGCAAGCCGACTATAGCAGCAAAGTAATCACAATTATGTGAAAGGCTTCAAATCCACATTCACAATCAATTTGAATTTGACCTTGAGTAATTCCATTTCAGTACGTTCACAAGAGTCTCTACACATCCATAAGCACATCAAGAGAAACCACTTATAGCAGCCATCACAGCTGTGATCCAAGGGGAGGGTTCGAACCTGTCTCGCAGGGTGCTTCAGCATTAGTACTAGGTCGGGGCCTTCTTTCCTGATAGCCTCCATCAGCTTCATTCGAACATTCGTGGGAAGCATATGAAGTGTTTCCTTTTCTTCCTCGGAGATCTGTTTGTGTACATCTGGCATAACCTTGGCACCGAAACGCCTTTCAATCATGTTGGAGGCTGGGAGCACACATCGATCATAGATGTATTTGGCACCTCGAGTTTGCGGTGACACTAACCAAGCAATAGCAATGAAGCGAACGATGCCATAAAAGCGAAGCCTGCACACCAAGGTCGGGCATAAGGAAGGTGAGAGATTTCGAAAAAAACAATTCTCTGCCTAACAGAACCGATGAAAGGATTAGTTCCGCCCGCCATAATTATGAGCCTTCTCTGTTACATCTAAGCGTAACGAAGGCAACTAGGAAACACCTCGTCTGGATAACTGCTTCTCTGGCTGCGTGAAAAGAGATAAACGTAGAAAAACAAAGGGTGATTACGAATAATTTGAATCGAATGCTAACAATCTGTAACGATTAAGAAAATCAGCTTCCAGGCAGTCAAAAGGAGAGGGCAGAGAGGCAACGCTGCAAGTAGGCAATCCGTCTACGTCTGCTTCCCAGCTCACCAGACAATACTTCGTATCACATATGTTTCCGCCAACACAAGAAGCGAATACAGCACCCAATATGTAAGCCACTGCTTGCTTTCATCGCCAGCCACCATTTCCGCTGCTCTGATCGACTCCACCCTGCGCGGCAAAAAAAGCTTGTCCTAGGACCCTGATGAGCTAAACTGATATCCTGTATCAGTTATGTAAAGTCCCAATCTGTGCTATCATAATGAAAATATTGTTGTCTAACATTGGCAACAAGGAAGATCCATTCCTTCATCCATTTGTGACAGAGACATAGACAGATACGACGTAGCTCTTTTTGAAGCAAGAAATGGTTCGACGATTGTGAAGCAGATGGAATGGAAGGGAAATTTACGCGGGATATATCATTGCGATGATGGGCCTGCACACAAAACCCAAAGTAAACATGATGCTCACTGGAATGAGAAATAACGTTTCAAGAACGCTTTGAAGTCAAACAATAATTTATCGTTCAGATAAGACAGATGAGGAAAAAAAAAGAGCTGGCGACTACCGTACATGTCCATGTTTAATACTCGGATGCAGGAAGTTCTGATTGGATACAGTTATACAAATACTAGTGTTTGCAGTGACGACGATCTTGTCTATTAAATAAAGCTAAGCCGACTGGAGCGGAGCAACATCAAGCGCTTCAGGACTGCTAGCTTCTGACTGGATACTTGCAGACTGCAGTTGATTATGATGAAGCAACCTCGACTGACTACAGTACGCAAAAAACAACAAGAAAGGAGAGATAAACCCACACCTCGAGACCTCCATGCAGAACATGAATATGTACCATGCTGGCGGATGGCCTCCTACGAGGCCACTGATCTTCATCACGCCTTCACTGATTCTGCTCCCAGAACTTCATATAGACATTCTAAATCACATAGCTTCAAGTATAGAGAGAAACGTCACGATAATGAATGACATCATGAATGTGGAAAGAATACATACAGAATCTAAATAGACTACCCTAGAAGATAGAAACTGATGCAAAAAAACATACAACGTCTGTCTAGTGACCTACAACAGAAAAATATCTTCTATAAACTTACATCGAGAATTGCTTCTGGAAAGAACTGCGACACTTCAAAGACAAATATTCGTCTTGCAGACCTTCTTCCCCTTTTTTCCAGTTGCTTCTGCAAGCCCAGGCCCTTCAGAACGGCCTGCAGTGCAGCGCAGCCTCCCACCAAGGTCCTGAAAGCGCCCTCCAAACGTCGGCCTGCATGGCTGCCCTGCCCTGCCCTTCGCTGAGCGGCCCTGCCGACCGTCCATCTTGCAAGATATCTGTACGGAGTGAGTCTTGGCCGTCCGTCTGGCGCCTTTTCGCGAACAGCTTTGATCCATAGCCTTGCCGCCGGCGAGGGCTGCGCCAAGGGCCAACACGGCATTTCCGCCACAGCATGGTCTCATAGCCACAAATGGCTTCAAAAACCTCCACTCTACATTTCTGCACATAGTTCGCATAATATGAATAGTGGTCGTTTACACATTCGGATTGCTCCCTGAGCGCGCGCTCTTTATAAGCAGATTGGACTCCATTGAAAGGTTTCAGTTTCTGTTTTGAGAAGGTATTTCAGTTCTATGTGAGTGTGGGAGTGCTTGGCTGCTTATTTTATGGCATCGCCATCGTGAGATCAATGCCGCATCTTTCCCCCGTTTTAACACATTGATCCTTGCAGGGCGATATGATGCTGGTAGCAAGGCGGGTCCGTACAAGGAAAAACAGAGGCGGAGAGAGGGGGTTCGGTAAGGAGAGAGAGAGAGAGAGTCAAAGAAAGGCGCGATAGAGCGAGCAGGAGAGTGGGCCTGCCATGGGAGGGTAAGAGAGATGGAGAGAGGTAGAAGGGCAAGAAATATCCAAGAAGTAGAGAGAGGGGCCACCGGGAGACGAAGAAAGAGAGGCTGATGCGAAAAAGGTAAAGGCTGCCGAACATGGAAAGAGTGCCGCGAAAAAGAGCAACAAAGGTTGCAGTAAGATCGAGCCAGAGAAAGACGAATAAGGTACGAAAACAAATTGGTCGAAATGGTTCGACCAATTGACAAACAATGGTTGCAACCATAGCCAATTGCTGGCACATTATTAGCCAATGGTTGGCACATCATCAGCCAATGGCTGGCACATCATCAGCCAATGATTTGACCGTATAACGGTCCGAAACCGTTGGCAATGGTCGGCTTGGTCCGCCAAGGAACGGCTACAACCATTGCCAATGTCCAGAGAGGTACACTAACCAATGGTTGGCTTGGTTGCAACCCTGGCAATGGTTGGCTGGGCCCATCAACCAATGGTTGTGCAGCCATTGAATTCACTGGCGTGCCCTATCTGCTGTTCGGGTTCAGTGCTCTGTCACTGCGTTCGACCTGCGCACTGTTTCCGCCAATCCTTTCCTATCCGCTTTCCGTCAATCCCGAAAAGAAAGAGGTTGCCCATTCAATTTCCACGTAAGGGTGGTTCGCAAATCGGGAAAGCGCTGGCTCGTGAAGGAGAAGCAAATGAGCAAACGCATGACATGGCATCGCATACGCATAAGCACCGTATCACATCACATCCCACAACAAGCCTAACATGGACGACAAAGAGGGAGAGGGAGGCGAGAGAGAGATAGAAAACGACCTTTTTTGAACTGCTCGACATTTAGAATAAAATGGCGCAAAATCGCCAAAAAAAAAAAACAAAAGCGTGAGTGCAGACGATGTTGGCGCTGCAGCAAACCGACAGGACAGACGGGGAACAAACTACAACCGCACACAGGACTGAACTGAGCTGAGCTGAGCCTAGAACTTAAAACAATGACCTAAACAAAACAAATGCAGCGACCCCTCCCTCTCCCTCTCTCTCTCACTCCGCTTATTCCACTCCGACTGTACACAACGAATTGAACTGAACGGTGAAGAGAAGTGAAGCGCAGGGAACGGCGCCGCCTTCCCTTCCCTTCCCTTCCATGCTCCCAAGGGCTGCCCTCGCCCTCGCCCTGCCCTGCCCTCCGAGCGGGCCTCGAGGCTTGGAAGCCTGCGCGGCGCGCCTTGCGGCCCCCCAGAGGAGAGGAGAGGCGAGGCCTACTTCCGCCAGCTGAGTGTCACAAGCGGCACCTTGAGGGTGAGCTCCCACACGCCGACCCGCGAGTGCCTGAAGAGGCGCTCGAACGCGAGCGGCCACAGCCAGCACGCGTACTCCTCCTCCTCCGACCCCTTCTCCGCCCCCCCAGAGAGACTCCACTCCCGCAGCTCGTCCGCCGTCACAAACGGCTCGGGCCCATAGCCGCGCCCCTCCAGCTCTCGCAGAGCCTGCTCCACCCAACGCAAACGCCCGCCGCCCATTCACTCATTCAATTCATCCATTCATCTCACCGTTCATTCCCGCAGTACATCGACCTCAAAACAGGTATCTAAAGCAGACAGACTGCATGATCAATTTTCAAAGAGACCATCTTTGAGGCAAAAATGCAGGCGGACGGGTGGTGCACGTACCGTGGTATAAATCCGGTGAAAAATTCGAATCAACTTCATCCTCATCAGCAGATTGGAGACTTTGTAGACTGTCACTCCGTAAAGGAAAAGGGAGAGCGCGAACTGAAAAATGTCCCATTTGGACATGACAAAGATGTTGACCTTCATTGACGCAAAGACCAACGCCAAGAGCATGGAACCGGCCGAGCGAAAAATAGAGTCGTCTTCAGCTTTCTTTGCACTCGTCGGCAGAACTGCACAGAGATACACCCAACACATTCATTCAGTCATTCCGACCATTCTAACTCCTGCAGCAGAGACCACACCCGCCCACTCACTCAACCGTCGAAGAGAAAGAATCATTCATCGCAGTCAGTGGTCCAAACTAACCTGTTTGGTATGCCGAATAATTCTCCCGCGTCCTCTTCTCTGAGGTATAAAGGCTTCTGAGTGAAGCATCCTCCAAGTGAGGGTTCTGCAACATGGGAAAAACAAAATACTTTTTATCGTTAGGCTTGAAAGAAACATTTGACTTACTACACAAATGGAACAATCGCGCAATGGAAAAAGTGAATGCGTTGGAGGAGCACTCATTACCTTGTTATAATACTTGAGCGAAAGCTTTTTCAGATTCCTCCTCATCTGCAGCTTCCAAAAGCTGTGGACGATCGCTCCCGTAACGACAAGGAAGACCACCAACTGGAGAAACTCCCAGCGGGCCATCGGGAAGATCTTGCCCCGCAGGGCCAACACGAATAAATTCAAAAGCAGAACTACGACCGGAACGAAAATGTACTCGGCCACAATTTCCTGCTCAACATCCGTCTTAACAGAGAACGGGATTTGCTCCGGTACGTCGACCAGCGGGTGCACTGCGAAGTGAATGGGTGCTCGCGCTGCGCACACAGAAACGACACTTGCAAGGTCAGGACGCGCTGCGCTGCAAGACCATCAACATGGATTGGATCGCCTAAAGACGTCCAATTGCGTCAAAACACAAGGGTTGTGTACAACGCATCTCAATCCTGCATCAAGGCACACCCTACTAATGCGGCTTCTAGGACCCGCCTGCTGCTCCTAGCACTAAAGGCAAGCCAGTGCCTACCTCCTTGGCAGAAACGTGCAGGCTCGGCCTCCTCAAAGCGCTGCTGCGAGGGAAGAAGAGGCAGCCCATAGCCGGGCGAGGAGTACAAGGGGTTGCCGCCCGGCAACTGATCGACGAAGTACTCTTTCGCGTAGCACAGCGCAAGACGGAGCAGCAACTCACGATTGTTTTGTCTGAATCTGGATTCTACGCCCCAGTCCTGGAGAAGACATACGAGGCCTTCGGTGGAGATCGCCCGCACGCGCTGCTCCGTTACGCGGAAAACGGCAGCGTCTCCTACGACCTGCGTCCTGTGAGGAGGCGGCGGCAGGTCCAGGAGGCCGACGAGGTTCCGGCTGCGCACGTATTCGAGGACAGGGCGGCGGTAGAATTCGGGGTCGTTGCAGTCGGTGGAGGTGCAGAAGCCCCAGTAGAGCACGAGGAGCTTCAGCTGACTGAGCGACAGCTCACGCACACGCTCCTCAGTCTTTGAAGAAATAGGATAGGACCAGCGAGAGCAAGAGTGAGAGATAGCAGGAGGGGGCAAGGGACGGTGGACACCGTATCGCCCGCCCGCCATGGCCGAGAGCGGAGAGCGGAGAGCGCAGAGCACAGAGCTAAAGCAGGAAGTCAAAGCGAAACCGAAAGTGCAAAAGTGAGACGGTTGGGGAGGGGAGGGCTCTTTATACCGGGGGGGCTCCTGCGTTGATGGAGCTACTGTAATCTCAGCAAGCCACGTGGCAACTGTGACGACGTGGCGCGCTCTGGTTGGCATTCGCCCGCTTTTGCTCGCTGGCACGCGCCCTGCACGCGCCCTGCACGGGCCCTCCGCGCGTGTCCCGGGGCGCATCCTGGCCGTCCATGATTGAGATCGACGGTGCGTGGAGGGTCCAACTTTATCACGGTGCGACCACCCACCACCACTCGCGTTGTCGGGCGCATCCTGGCCGTCCATTTCTACGATCGACGGCGCGCGGCGGGTCCATCCTTATCACGGTGCGGCCACCTACCACCACGCGCTTTCTGGGGCGCATCCTGCCCGTCCATTACCACGATCGACGGCGCACGGCGCTCTCTGGACTGCAGGGAGGGAGGGAGGGAAGGGAAGGGTGGGGGCCTTGGGCCCGGGGGGCCGGCCGGCCGGTTCCTCGTGGTTCCCGAATCTCCGTGTTGTGATGTTCCTGTTGATGGCCGTGAACATGGGATGGTTCGGTCATTGAGGAAATTGTTTCTCGCCCGGTTGACAATTGGGTTCTTCGTGGTTCCCCGCGTTGGCCATGAACATGGATGTGCCATCGGCCCATCGCCATCGCGTGGGCAGGGCCGATTCACTTCTCCGTCCCTCAATAGCGAGGGTACGGTGCGCAGCACGAGAGCGGACCCTCCCTCCCTCCCTCTCGTGAAGGCGAACCGGCGCCCTCCTCCGCCCAGCGAGAGCGGCATTCGGCGCTGGTCTTCATACTGCCTACCGAGGGGGCAGCGCGAACGCGCCCAGTGGCGTTCAAGCTATGGTGTTCTGCTGCTGCTGTCTTTTGTAATGTCATGATGTTGAGATTGACATGCATCGTTCAAGATGTAGATACTAATTTTGGTAACGATGGTGATTTCCGAGGTAAGCCTGACCGACCGACTGACCGATCATCTGTTGTTGACGTTTACAGTAGATGGAGAACTTAAATCTTTTTGTCTGGCTTTGGACAGCTGAGCCTAAAGCACAGACTCGTGCCCTTTTTAAAAAAAATAATTGTGAGGCATCACCTTATTGGGTGCCAAATAAAAGAGTTAACTTTACCAAAAACACAAGTCTTCAATGGTAGAATGTGCGAACCACAATTCACAAGTCTTTCATTGTGGAGAGCTCTAGGCCGTCAGGAATGGCCAGAAGAACAGCTTTCAGATTTTCAGGCAGAGGGGACGTAATTTTTAGGGTTTCACTTGCTGCTTCGGCTGCACTACCGTCACGCTCTCTCCCTAAAACCGCCCTGCAACCCTCCTCTGACTCTAAAACGGGATTTCTCACAACATTTTGCTCCTGTTTTGGAGTCGGCTCCCCGCAGACCTGCTATGCATATCAGTCCTTGTGCTTGATAAACCAAATCCTGATCCGTCAGGAGAAAAAGGTGAGTTGGTCGGCGGAATATCCTCTTCCAACAGGAAGTCGTCCTCTTGAGAAGATGTTGGTGGAAGATGAGAGAGGAAGCGGGAGGGATGGGGTACGTCGAGCAGCTGGGCATGGAGGAAGCAACGAGAGGAAGGAAGCTGATAACGTTCACGAAAAATCCGGTTAGTGCCTCCCTTTTTATGGGCAGAATCGCCTACAACCTGCAGGACATGAAAGCTATGGTTACGAGCAAGCAAAGAATGGCTCAATAAGAGTCTGAAATGATGGGATTTGCACGTCTTCAACGATGGAAAAGCCTGCTCTGAAAATGTAAGAGCAGGAAGGAATGGATTAGCTGAATGGAGTATCGTAGTACATGATGGCCTCGATGATTGAGATGCTTGCGTATTTGATGCCAACGCTCTGTGCGAATAACAACCTGCAGTTAACAGAGAGAAGCTGAAATGTAGCCACAGTGGGTTGGGCTGGACAGTGTGTTGCCGATAAGATGTTTGATGAAAACAAATCTGCTCTGTGAGGGCTACGAACTCCATCTTACAAGGCATTAGGCTCACGGTTTCAAGGTAGAAAAAGTGATGCAACGTCAAGTACTCATTTAATAAATCACAG
>CM074816.1:1884612-1931102 GCA_037447605.1 Zygnema circumcarinatum
CCAATCAAGGGAACGGCGAATAAAGGCAAAGCACCAAATTCATTCTCACACGTTAAAAATGTTCTCATCGTGTGGGCTGTGCTAGACTGGTATGAAAGTGAAGGCAGGGAGTCGCAGAAGCTCTGCGTCCTCTGGGTGGGCCACTCGTCTCACAAAGTTGAGCCCCGTGAAGAGAGATATAATAGGCGACAGCGTGGAGACCCATCTGTCACCATTTACGCGCAAAACGACCTGAGAGAATCCGAACGAAGCAAGGTGTTGATTTCAAGGTTAAGCGAAGCTTGAACTTTTGAGAGAATCACATCGGACTTTTCAGATACATGGCAAAGTCATCGTAGAGTTAGCATGGAAATTCACCGTTAATCTTAGACGCCTCATATTCATTCAGAGAAGAAAAAAGTCCGAATAAACTTCTAGTTTCACCAAAGTTGAAGGCACGCTGGCACGCGCGCGTCCCTGGGCGCATCCTGACCGTCCAAGTCTGAGATCGACGGCGCGCGGCGGGCCCAGTCCTTACCGTCCATATTTGAGATCGAACCGCAGGGAGGGAGGGAGGGGCGGCCGGCCGGCTTCTCGTGGTTCCCGAATCTCCGTGTTGTGATGTTACTGTTGTGGCCGTGAACATGGTTCGGTCATTGCGGAAATTGTTTCTCGCCCGGCCGACTGTTGGGTTATTCGTGGTTCCCCGCGTTGGCCATGAATATGGATGTGCCATCGGCCCATCGCCATCGCGAGGGCAGGGCCGATTCGATTCCCCGTCCCTCCATAGCGAGGGTACGGTGGGCAGCACGAGAGCGAAGGGCCCTCCCTCCCTCCCTCCCTCCCTACCTCTCGTGAAGGCGAGCCGGCGTCCTCCTCCGGCCAGAGAGAGCGGCATTCGGCGCTGGTCTTCATGCTGCCTACCGAGGGGGCAGTGCGAACGCGCCCAGTGGCGTTTAAGCTATGGTCTTTTGCTGCTGCTGTCTTGCATAATGACATGATGTTGAGATTGACAAGCAGAGTTCACAATGTAGATACCAATTTTGGTAATGATGGTGATGCTCGTTTTTCGGTGTATGCTTGACCGACCGACTGACTGATCATCTGCTGTTGACGTTTACGGTAGACGGAGAACCAAACTCGTTTTGTCTGGCTTTGGATAGCTTAGCACAGTATCGCTTAAAGCAAAGACTCGTAGCCTTTTTAAAAAAGGTAATTGTGAGGCATCACCTTATTGGATGTCAAATAAAAGAGTTATCTTTACCAAAAACAGAATTCTTTCATGGTGGACAGCTCTAGGCCATCAGGAATAGCCAAAAGCACAGCTTTCAGATCGTCAGGCAGAGGGGACAAAATTTTTAGGGTTTCGCTTGCTGCTTCAGCTGCACTACCGTCACGCTCTCTCCCTGAAACCGCCCTGCAGCCCTCTGACTCTAAAACGAGATTTCTCACAACATTCTGCTCCTGTTTTGGAGCCGGCTCCCCGTCAGACCTGCTATACATATCTGTCCTTGTGCTTGATAAGCCAAATCCCGATCCAAAAGGAGAAAAAGGTGAGCTGGTTGGCGGAATATCCTCCTCCAACAGGAAGTCGTCCTCTTGAGGAGATGTTGGTGGAAGATGAGAGAGGAAGCGCAAGGGATGGGGTAAGTCGAGCAGCTGGGCATGGAGGAAGCAACGAGAGGATGGAAGCTGATAACGTTCACGAAAAATCCGGTTCGTGCCTCCCTTTCCATGGGCAGAATCGCCTACAACCTGCAAGACATGAAAGCTATGGTTACGAGCAAGCAAAGAATGGCTCAATAAGAGTCTGAAATGATGAGATTTGCACGTTTCCCACGATGGAAAAGCCTGATCTGGAAATGTAAGAGCAGGAAGGAATGGATTAGCTGAATGGAGTATCGTAGTACATGATGGCCTCGATGATTGAGATGCTTGCGTATTTGATGCCAACGCTCTGTGCGAATAACAACCTGCAGTTAACAGAGAGAAGCTGAAATGTAGCCACAGTGGGTTGGGCTGGACAGTGTGTTGCCGATAAGATGTTTGATGAAAACAAATCTGCTCTGTGAGGGCTACGAACTCCATCTTACAAGGCATTAGGCTCACGGTTTCAAGGTAGAAAAAGTGATGCAACGTCAAGTACTCATTTAATAAATCACAGACAGCGTAGTCGTTTTCTGCAAGGAAAGAAACACTACTTCGAGAAGGGAGCAGCGTGCTTGTGGAAGGTCAAGCAATTTTGCGCACTCTGTCCGCGCCTTGCGTGGAATGCCCTGCACACGATGGACTTATAAAATTGAGGACGGAAAATGGGAAAGATCCAAATAACACACGCATGCAAGCAAGACCGCATAAGACAGATTCCATCATCAAACACAGAATTTGCGCATTTACCTTTTCATCCTTCACAGGCTCATCGCAAACAAATTTTTGAGGAGTGCAGCCACGAGCAAGCACAACATACCTGCGGCATTCACCCCACCAGCGTCAATTTTAAATGAACCTATTTACAAAACATGCATACGAAGGCAGAATTTTTACCAACAATCCTATTTACAAGTTCGCACTGCGTTCGAGAAAAAGGAACCCTTGCATACAGAAGGTGAGATGTTCGAGCCGCAAGTGATGACCGTTGCTTAGAGGGACGACTCACTGCTTTCTGCAGGCAGGGCTTGAGAGGCAGTGCTGAAGAAGGTGTGCAGAATGTCCTGACTTGGCCAAAATCAGTACTCCACTTGCCGGGCGATCGAGGCGGTGCACAGGATACAAAGGTCTGCCTTCATTGAAAACGTGCACGAGCATTCTGATTCTAATCATTAGTTAAAAGCTTCAGTCCAGGTCTGAAAACATGATTCGACTGAAAGTATCGTAAGTTATAACCAAGATTAGCGATGACATAAAAAAAGTGACAAAAGGGGCAAAATCGTCTGCAGACTGTCTGCTGCTATCATTTACACTGAAATGTGGACAGCTGGAGTTCCAGTTTTGCATCTTGAATCGTGTGAAAGTTAGTACATGCGAGTACACATTCAGCATCACAAGTTGAAAGAGGGAAAAGCACGAAAGCACTAAGGGCAAGATACCTTATTGCAAGTTCCCACCTGCCATGAACCGTTGTTCTGCAATGTCCTTCACGAAAATGCGCTGGTCACGCTCTTCTATCTCTTCTATCTAGCTCTTCTATCTTCGCTTCTTCTTCTTCTCTGGCCACCTTACTGCTATGGACCTGCAAAACCAAACTCCAAGATAAAGCCTACTTCATCTATTCCGAAACGTGGCTTAACTTTAAAGTCTCCCATCGCTGCCATTGACTTCCTACGGCCTTGCATAACCAGAAACATTAAGTTCAGCACTCGTACCGCCAGACCAAAGAAAAATTGATTCAATGCAATAAGAAAATTTGATATTCTGTTCCTCAACTTCCTGCTGAAAGACTCCTCACAGACAAGCAGATGGTTGACGCCTACAAGCATTGCGCCCGGCTTGTCTACAGCAAGAAGCCATCGATCCTCATAAAGCAGCTTGAGCCGCAGGCCCTCTACCGCATCCGTGAAGACATGGCTCGACCGTACAATCGTGTTGGCCTCTTGCCGCCATCGCGTACTCCTTCTCCACCCTTTGTAGCATCTACCTTCTCTCAAAGAAGCTCTGCCAAACAGGTCCCTTGACAAACTCGTCCACTTTAAAGCCATTTTAGCTGGTATGCGTCTTAAGAATGACAATAAAATTAAAAAACAGGGAGATATCTGCAGATGTCAAACAAGGAAACCTGAAAATGACTTCCTTTTCATCTCTCTTCGAAATATTTCGCCTCTTCTTATGCATCCTGCGCTGCAGAGCTTATTCAACACTGCTGAGCACGTCCCTCGACTATGCTGAAACTAAAAGTTTAGCGCTGTTTTTTGCCTTCTCAAACGAAGCGCGAGCTGCAGCAGGCCGGAAACTTCAAACCAGAAACCGCGGCAGGTTTTTTGCTGCAAACCTGAAGACGAAGACTTTGCAAACTGGTTTCCAAGTTGTGACGTTGTACGGTTGAGGAATTGTTGGGAAACCGGGAATTCGTACCTGAAAAAAAAACAAAATTCTACACTATTGGTCCTTCAGTGACCGGGACATTTGGAAAATTGATCTCCAAATGTTGAACGTTCCATGTTGCAATTCCATGCGAAAAGAAAATTCAAATCTTAAAAAAAAATTGAAATGTACCTACAATGCTGGGGCTCCGGCTCTTCGCCTTCTTGCCGGCGGCTCCGTCGAAGAAGGTGAGGCGTCGCGGCCCTCCTTCAGGCTATGGAGGGCGCCCTCTCCCGCTCCGAGCTCGCCTCGCATCCTCTCCCTGCTTCCATGGATTATTATACATACGTATTCTGTTTCTGTAGGCATGTACTCTGCATCAGTTTAGAGGACGAAAAGCTCAACGAACAAGGAGAGGAGAAGAGGGAATCAAGTCACGGGCTGGTTCGATGGCTGCCGCTGATGATGGAGCTAGCCTTCAGAATAAGCCGTCATTTAAGAAAATCATCAGCTCGTTTGGTATGTTTCAGCTCGTTGAGAATTCGAAATATGACAAACTGCAAGAAACTGAAACTAGCAGTTTAGTGATATCAGTGCTCTTTATAGATGTTTGTGTAGTTCTGCATAACCGTCGGTATGAGAAAACATAATATAATATGTAGAACATCGTCATCAAATAATTGTTTCAATTCATGTTTTTATACACTAAGGGACTTGTAACAGGACAAAACTTCAAGTACACGTCGCCGAGGCAAATATTGAGGATGCATGCTATCTCTTACTATAAAACAGGAGATACTGGTGTTATGAAATGAAATCTTCAACGCATCCCTTCACATGCATGCATGATCCTACTTGAATTCAGTCGGCTTACGATGGACTGACTGAATTCACCCTGAACAAAGGCTGCCCTATTGTTCTGACCTGCTCTGAGTAACCGTAAAGCAGGTGCTGGAGAAGAAGAGGTTCTATACAGAGGCTATGTCAGCAAAATGAATCGAGCTGGCCGCCCGCAGCAGCGAATGTTGGTCGTCACCTCATCGGCCGTTTACCTCCTCGAGTCGAATCTCAAGCGTTGCACACACCGCGCAGAACTGAGAGCTGTTGACGGCATTTTCCTCACCTCCAGCTCGAATCAGCTCATATTATTGATACCCGAGGTTGAAGCGGAAACTGGCACGCAACTTGACTGTAATATCGTTGTATCACTGATTCTATGCACGGAAGAGTCTTGCAAAAATGGCACCAGCACTGTTTGCCTATTACACTCGGCGATGTCTCATTGATTGTTAAGAAAACAAAACATGAGCATACAAAAAGCGGCTTTCCAAAGATGCTTCCTGCCGCATCCAACCTGCAGTGCTTTCAGACGGTGCACAAAAAGCGAAGGGTGCAAAATCTATTTAGTGTTAGGGGAGAGGGATGAACTGCACTCTTTCACCTCAAACCTTTTCAATAAGCTCCTTTTTACATTACTCCTAACCCCAACCTTATCACACTAAACCCGTCTTACAGGGGCAGGATCGCGTATTTGTCACGCCAGACGCGCATCTCATCTGTGAAGTTATGTCCAATGCCTACCTGAAGGCTACGAAAACAGCATTGAAAGTGCAAGTCACGGTATGCCCAATCAAAGTGATATGCTGAATCGAGCTCTGTGATGATCTTTCTCAAGATAACAACTAAAGGGGCTCGGATGCATCGTCTCCTTCCTTTGATAGTGAAGCATTCCAACTCGTAAGAAAAAGGGAATCGGTTGACACCTCGTTCATGAATTGATTTTAAACGAATTCTGCATTAACTCTTGCCTGATTGAGCCTACGCGTCTATGCGGTTAACAGATGTGTCTTCACCTAAGAGCATTCTAGCTCAGATAATTTTCAAACATACTAGAAGGTCACTTCTCCTCCTGGATTTCATTGAATTTTACACCGCCAATCTTTCTGAGAATCTTGGGCACCCTGTCGATACAGTAGGGACTACTTACTTCTGCATCACTTACCACCTGGAGTTCAGGAACTTTGGAGCTAAGGAAACGTCGGTTGTGTAAATGTGCTCCCAACAGGATGATCACGACCTCTTCGAAGTATGGCGAAACATGCGAGAAGACAAACGAAAGCCGGTAAATTTCTCAGCAATCAAGAATAATTTCATGGTCGATAAAGGCTGCATCCCTCTCTTCATGCTTGTAAGCCGATGGAGAATTCGAAAATGGATATGTCTAACGTGATTTCAAGCTCAAATGCCTGCAAGGGTCACGATTTGTGTGTCTAGCCTAGACTAGCCGCTGTCACAATTTCTTTAAAGGAAAGGCCAAGGGAAAATCTGGATTAGCAGGAACGCTCGGCTGGCAGACGAGTCATGCCAACAGACGATGATGACGACTCTGCAATTCCAAGCATTCAAACCCGCGACCGCTCCCCGACGGTTAGTTCCCTTGACGCGGTCATCATAAGCAGCACCAGTGCATAAAGCAAAATGTTGCGTCCTGGTTGAAATTCCAAGCACAAAAGTAAATTGATGTGTATTTTTTGAAACTTCCACAGGTAATGCACTATTCTGCAACGGAGGAGGATGTGGACCTCGATAGCTTTTCCCTTCTGCGATTGCTGGGCAAAGGCAGCTTCGGAAATGTGAGTTCTCTACTATTTAAGCCCCAGAATAAATTATGTTGTTTCGTGCACCATCTTGGGAATCCCATGCCTCCGATCACTGCTGCTTTTCCTGCGATAAAACGGTTGAAAACAAGCTCGTCAGCTTCAACAACGCTTAGAGGTGGGTATTATTTTTATTTCAATACTTTCACATCAAGAAGGATCTTCCAATTCTTCTGTTGAAATCCCAAAGTTTCATGTTTCGAGACGTTCCAGGTATACCTTGTGCGCCTGCAAAAGACGGGCCAAGTGTACGCTATGAAGAGTCTGAGCAAAGAAATTGTGATTCGACAAAAGCAGTTGGAGCACACTTTAACGGAAAGACACGTACTTCAGGTGCATATCACCCCTTCCTCCTCATAAATGATGAGCACCCAAAGCTGAAACTCGCTCCCAATTCGCACACATGCATATGCATGAAGCATCCAATTCAAATTTCAAACCATTGCATTGCAGACAATTACACGTTCTCTTTCTCGTGCATCAGGGCTTCCTTGTGCTACGGCTTTTTCGTTGAGCGACTGAATCTTGAGTGGTTTTAACTTTGATATGGTGCACTAACCAGTAATCTTCACTTTAGTTTATGGAAAGGAGCTTTATGTGTACGTCTCTCCTCTTGGGTGTTTCTGTAGGCTGTACAGCATCCCTTCTTGGTGAAACTGCATTGGGCCTTCCAGACAGACTCTCACCTTTACTTCATCATGGACTACCTCAGCGGAGGCGAACTCTTCTTCCATCTAAAGGTGCGTCAAAGAAAAGCAAAAGGACGTCTAGTTCTCTACGCAAAGGAACGATTTGATTCAATCAACTCAAAAAGGACTATGTATATGAGCGTCAACCTTCTGCTGTTCATCACCTCCAGCTTTCTCCCTCTCATTACTGAGGGGTCTTCGACAATTTGTAATAATGATCAAATTTACTGCTGGTTTCGATTTCTACGTAAATCTACAGCAATCTGGCCAGTTCGCTGAAGCTCGCGCCCGGTTCTATGCGAGTGAAATACTTCTGGCGATAGGCCACTTGCACTCTCTCGGGATTGTGTACAGGTGTGGCTCATAACACTCATTCAAATAAGACCCTCCGTAGGTTTCCATTACTGATTATGGGCGGAATATTCCACGTTTCTGCAAAAATGTTGACTTCCACAGCATCCGAAGCTCTCTAACACTATTTTGAATGGTTCCAAGAATTCTTAAAGAGTAGAGGTTCCAAAAAACTCTTTGAACCCGATGATCCTAAAAGAGTGAGCTCCTGTGGGACGTGACTTGCAGAGATTTGAAGCCCGAGAACATTTTGCTCGATTCAAAAGGTGTGTCTCCCAAAAAACCCACTTTCTCATTTCTCGTCGAGCGTCCTCCCTCCCTCCTTATTTTTGTTTCTCCTCGCCCTTAGTACGTTGGCAACACTCGTAACTGCAGGTCACCTCCGCATTACTGATTTTGGGCTGGCCAAGCAAGCTATATCGGACAACTCCTCCGCCAGTACTTTCTGCGGTACCCCAGAATATCTCGGTATGCTAGAAAGCTACATAAGGCGCGGTATAGTGAGAATGACTAACCTGCTTTGAGATGCCCTTTTGTAAACGGTAATGGGCAGTGGAGAAAATACATGAAGGAGATATGGCTGTTTTTTTTCGATGCATGCGTGTTAAGTGTTGGCGCAGAAAAACCTGTGCTGTATGTATGCGTGTTCGAGAGAGAGAGAGAGAGAGAGAGAGAGAGAGAGAGAGAGAGAGAGAGAGAGAGAGAGAGAGAGAGAGAGAGAGAGAAAGAGAGGAATGTTTAGAAAATGCTTCCCCTCTTTCTTAAATGGGTAGCGCTTCCTTCAAAAGAATCAAGGCATGTTGTTGAAGATGGGTAATCCAGGGAGTGGTTGGCATTGAAATGAAGAAAAGGCTTCCATTGGCTGTTGGATGGGGTACAGCTCCAGAAGTGCTCAAGGGGAACGGCCATGGCCGGGCAGTCGACTGGTGGAGTCTGGGTACACTTCTTTTCGAAATGCTTGCTGGACTTGTAAGCTGGCCTCTTCTCTCACTCTCATATCTTATTTGAACACGAAGCATTGCTTTCCTTTGGAAAGCTTAACCTCCTCTTCTTTACCGCATATCTGCTTCTTTCTCTGGCAAAGTAGCTTCATGGGTACTTTCTTTCGGGTTCCGATTTTCCAATTTCTTTATTTTTTAAATTTGATGAGGTCGGCTGGCTATTGGCTGATAAGCTTTAGAAGCGCATGTCTCTATGTTCTGGGCCAGCCCCCATTCTATGACAAGAATGTGAATGTGATGTACAGCCGCATCCTTTACGAACCCCTTCAGATTCCCCACAGCATAAGCGGCGCTGCCCGGGATCTCCTCACCAAGGTGAGAGAAATATGACCATAGCTTTTATCACTGCGTGCCACTCTCACACACCCGCATGCCTCCCTCTGGCTCGAGTCATCCATAAAAGTCTGGGACTACTCATATTGTCCGCAGAGGCGTTGGCTCAAACAAGTCTTCAAGAAACAGTCGCATTCAAATGTAAAGAAAGCACTGCCCTAAAGATCAGAGAAACTGGTTGTCAAGGCGGGAACTGCTGTTACTTATATTGTACTTTTCTTTTTCCTTTTTTGGAAGTTGTTGGAAAGAATGCCGGAGAAGAGACTTGGAGCAGGGCCAAGAGATGCGGAAGAGATTAAGGAGCACGCATTCTTCAAAGGGACCAACTGGGAGGCCCTCCTTGCTGGAAATACTCAGCCGCCATTTGTGCCTACGGTCAAGGTACAGTACTATCTTTCCTAGTGCCCAAAAATCACGAGACCTTGTATGACCATTTTTTAGATAGTGATCGGAAGGAAACGAAGCATGAATGGTCTCTAAGTAAAATACATTCATTTTCGTCGTGGTTGGAACGAGACTTAATTCAACGAGACTTTCCTTGCTGTTAATTTGAATGGCAGAGTAATGACGACACGAGCAACTTTGATGTTACTTTCACTAAGCAGCCAGTGGAGGGCCCCGAACAAGATGGAAAAGCCGAGCTTTCAAGTTTAAAAGGGAGGCCGACATTTCTGGATACGGCTTTGTTCGACGGATTTTGTTACAGCCCCACAAAGAAATCGGTGCGGCCGGAGGATTCCCTGCAGAGTCTGTCCATATCCCCAAAGGAGATGGCTCCCGACTCCGGTGCTTAAACCTGAGAATGTATGTACAAGGCCAGAGTGGGAATTATTATGGAGACACTGCTTAAGGTGGAAACCAAGTGGAGGGGGGCTGGGGAAGGCTCTACTTCGCCGAGCCGTGAAATTTGAAGGTCGGCGAATGTATTCAAGAAGTGAGATGTAGACCATAGCTCGTGTGTCGGAGTCCCTTAGGTTGTTCTCATGACAGGTCGACCTTCATCACAAATTTGCTCTAAAAAGGCTAAAGAAGGAGATTTGTGCTACTTTGGCTCGTTTTGGAATTTACGATTAATGCACCCGGTTCCTATAAAGGGAAGTAAGTTAGAGATGATCCATAGAGCGCTGATTTGTGAAGTTCTATGTTAGCTTTGTAAATACCGGCAGAGTGCATGCGCCCATTTTGGCACACATGGCCTTAGATTTCGAGTGTCTTATTTCTATACCTTACTTCGCGAGACCCAAATGTTAGACTGAAAACGTCCAAAGTGCCCTGTCATGAAGTCGCCAATGGCCATGCGATGTTCCAATTGTCGGGCGGGCGAGAAACAATTTCCGCAATGACCGAACCATCCCATGTTCACGGCCATCAACAGGAACATCACAACACGGAGATTCAGGAACCACGAGGAACCGGCCGGCCGGCCCCCCCGGGCCCAAGGCCCCCCCCCCTCCCTTCCCTCCCTCCCTCCCTGCAGTCCAGAGAGCGCCGTGCGCCGTCGATCTTGGTAATGGACGGGCAGGATGCGCCCCAGAAAGCGCGTGGTGGTAGGTGGCCGCACCGTGATAAGGATGGACCCGCCGCGCGCCGTCGATCGTAGAAATGGACGGTCCGGATGCGCCCCACGAAGCGGGTGGTGGTGGGTGGTCGCACCGTGATAAAGTTGGACCCTCCACGCACCGTCGATCTCAATCATGGACGGCCAGGATGCGCCCCGGGACACGCGCGGAGGGCCCGTGAAGGGCGCGTGCAGGGCGCGTGCCAGCGCGCAAAAGCGGGCGAAGGCCAACCAGAGCGCGCCACGTCGTCACAGTTGCCACGTGGCTTGCTGAGATTACAGTAGTTCCATCAACGCAGGAGCCCCCCCGGTATAAAGCGCCCTCCACTCTCCCTCCGCCTCACTTTTGCACTTTCGGTTTCGCTTTGACTTCCTGCTTTAGCTCTGTGCTCTGCGCTCGTCGCTCTCCGCTCTCGGCCATGGTGGGAGGGCGATACGGTGTCCACCGTCCCTTTCCCACTCCTGCTATCTCTCACTCTTACTCTCGCTGGTCCTATCCCATTTCGTCAAAGACGGAGGAGCGTGTGCGTGAGCTGTCGCTCAGTCAGCTGAAGCTCCTCGTGCTCTACTGGGGCTTCTGCACCTCCACCGACTGCAACGACCCCGAATTCTACCGCCGCCCTGTCCTCGAATACGTGCGCAGCCGGAACCTCGTCGGCCTCCCGGACCTGCCGCCGCCTCCTCACAGGACGCAGGTCGTAGGAGACGCTGCCGTTTTCCGCGTAACGGAGCAGCGCGTGCGGGCGATCTCCACCGAAGGCCTCGTATGTCTTCTCCAGGACTGGGGCGTAGAATCCAGATTCAGAAAAAACAATCGTGAGTTGCTGCTCCGTCTTGCGCTGTGCTACGCGAAAGAGTACTTCGTCGATCAGTTGCCGGGCGGCAACCCCTTGTACTCCTCGCCCGGCTATGGGCTGCCTCTTCTTCCCTCGCAGCAGCGCTTTGAGGAGGCCGAGCCTGCACGTTTCTGCCAAGGAGGTAGGCACTGGCTTGCCTTTAGTGCTAGGAGCAGCAGGCGGGTCCTAGAAGCCGCATTAGTAGGGTGTGCCTTGATGCAGGATTGAGATGCGTTGTACACAACCCTTGTGTTTTGACGCAATTGGACGTCTTTAGGCGATCCAATCCATGTTGATGGTCTTGCAGCGCAGCGCGTCCTGACCTTGCAAGTGTCGTTTCTTTGTGCGCAGCGTGAGCACCCATTCACTTCGCAGTGCACCCGCTGGTCGACGTACCGGAGCAAATCCCGTTCTCTGTTAAGACGGATGTTGAGCAAGAAATTGTGGCCGAGTACATTTTCGTTCCGGTCGTAGTTCTGCTTTTGAATTTATTCGTGTTGGCCCTGCGGGGCAAGATCTTCCCGATGGCCCGCTGGGAGTTTCTCCAGTTGGTGGTCTTCCTTGTCGTTACGGGAGCGATCGTCCACAGCTTTTGGAAGCTGCAGATGAGGAGGAATCTGAAAAAGCTTTCGCTCAAGTATTATAACAAGGTAATGAGTGCTCCTCCGACGCATTCACTTTTTCCATTGCGCGATTGTTTCATTTGTGTAGTAAGTCAAATGTTTCTTTCAAGCCTAACGATAAAAAGTATTTTGTTTTTCCCATGTTGCAGAACCCTCACTTGGAGGATGCTTCACTCAGAAGCCTTTATACCTCAGAGAAGAGGACGCGGGAGAATTATTCGGCATACCAAACAGGTTAGTTTGGACCACTGACGGCGATGAATGATTCTTTCTCTTCGACGGTTGAGTGAGTGGGCGGGTGTGGTCTCTGCTGCAGGATTAGAATGGTCGGAATGACTGAATGAATGCGTTGGGTGTATCTCTGTGCAGTTCTGCCGACGAGTGCAAAGAAAGCTGAAGACGACTCTATTTTTCGCTCGGCCGGTTCCATGCTGTTGGCGTTGGTCTTTGCGTCAATGAAGGTCAACATCTTTGTCATGTCCAAATGGGACATTTTTCAGTTCGCGCTCTCCCTTTTCCTTTACGGAGTGACAGTCTACAAAGTCTCCAATCTGCTGATGAGGATGAAGTTGATTCGACTTTTTCACCGGATTTATACCACGGTACGTGCACCTCCCGTCCGCCTGCATTTTTGCCTCAAAGACGGTCTCTTTGAAAATTGATCATGCAGTCTGTCTGCTTTAGATACCTGTTTTGAGGTCGATGTACTGCGGGAATGAACGGTGAGATGAATGGATGAATTGAATGAGTGAATGGGCGGCGGGCGTTTGCGTTGGGTGGAGCAGGCTCTGCGAGAGCTGGAGGGGCGCGGCTATGGGCCCGAGCCGTTTGTGACGGCGGACGAGCTGCGGGAGTGGAGCCTCTCTGGGGGGGCGGAGAAGGGGTCGGAGGAGGAGGAGTACGCGTGCTGGCTGTGGCCGCTCGCGTTCGAGCGCCTCTTCAGGCACTCGCGGGTCGGCGTGTGGGAGCTCACCCTCAAGGTGCCGCTTGTGACACTCAGCTGGCGGAAGTAGGCCTCGCCTCTCCTCTCCTCTGGGGGGCCGCAAGGCGCGCCGCGCAGGCTTCCAAGCCTCGAGGCCCGCTCGGAGGGCAGGGCAGGGCGAGGGCGAGGGCAGCCCTTGGGAGCATGGAAGGGAAGGGAAGGGAAGGCGCCGTTCTCTGCGCTTCACTTCTGTTCACCGTTCAGTTCAATTCGTTGTGTACAGTCGGAGGAGTGGAATAAGCGGAGAGAGAGAGAGAGAGGGAGGGAGGGCGGATCAAGTCTGCTTGTTGAGGGAGGGAGGGAGGGAGGGCAGCAGGGCCATCATCATCATCATTGGCCGTCTTTTTTATTTTTTATTTTATTTTTTCACTCGCTATTCAGTTTCATTTTTCATTTCAGGTCCAATTCAGATCAGTGAAAATTTTGACTGAAACTGAATAGTGAATAGTGACAGCAAGTTTGTTGCTTATTGTGCGGCAGCGTCATGGTCGCTGCATTTGTTCTGTTTAGGTCCTTTTTTTTGAAGTTCTAGGCTCAGTTTGCTGCAGCGCCAACATCGTTTGCATTGACGCTTTTGTTTTTTTTTTTTTTTTGCTGGCGATTTTGCGCCATTTTATTCTAAATGTCGAGCAGTTCAAAAAGGGTCGTTCTCTCTTTCTCTCCCCTCTCTCTCTCTCTCTCCCTCTCTCTCGTTCATTTTCTCTCTCTTTCTCCTCTCTCTCTTTTTTTCTCTTCCTCTCTCTCTTTTTTTCTCTTCCTCTCTCTCTCGCGCCTCCCTCTCCCTCTTTGTCGTCCTCTCCCTCTTTGTCGTCCTCTCTCTTCCATGTCAGGCTTGTGGGATGTGATGTGATATGGTGCTTATGCGTATGCGATGCCATGTCATTCGTTTGCTCATTTGCTTCTCCTTCACGAGCCAGCGCTTTCCCGATTTGCGAACCACCCTTACGTGGAAATTGAATGGGCAACCTCTTTCTTTTCGGGATTGAAGGAAAGCGGATAGGAAAGGATTTGCGGAAACAGTGCGCAGGTCGAACGCAGCGAGCACTGAACCCGAACAGCAGACAGGGCACGCCATTGAATTCAATGTTTGTACAACCATTGGTTGGTGGACCCAGCCAACCATTGCCAGTGTTGCAACAAAGCCAACCATTGGTTGGTGGACCTCGCTGGACATTGGCAATGGTTGTAGCCGTTCCTTGGCGGACCAAGCCGACCATTGCCAACGGTTTCGGACCGTTATACGGCCAAATCATCGGCTGATGATGTGCCAGCCATTGGCTGATGGTGTGCCAACCTTTTGCTGATGATGTGCCAGGCATTTCCTGATGATGCGCCAACCATTGGCTGATGATGTGCCAACCAGTGGCTAATGTTGTGCCAACCATTGGCTGGTGATGTGCCAACCATTGGCTGATGATGTGCCAACCATTGGCTGATGATGTGCTAACCATTGGCTAATAATGTGCCAACCATTGGCTGATGATGTGCCAACCATTGGCTGGTGATATGCCAACCATTGCAACCATTGTTTGTCAATTGGTCGAACCATTGTTATCGCCAACCGTTGCGATGGATTGGCCAGCCAAACCGTTGGCAAACAATGGTTTTCGTCTACAGTATACAGAATTTTGCATGCTTCAGTATACAGAATTTTGCATGCTTCTGAATTTTTCTATGTTCCGCTCCCACCTGAACGATGAAGGATCAAAGTGGAACCCATCAACTCAGTCAGTCAAGTCAGCTCTCTACCCTGAAATGCGACGTAGAATCTAAGGTCCACCTGTCCCTCCCTCCCTCCCTCTGCTCCAAGCTCTCCCTCGTCCGTCTTTAAGGGGAAAGAGATTTTCAAAAGCGTACAAGATGTTGCGAAAATCGTCCACGAAATCTGTCTACAAGCTCTCGTAACCTCCTCGTGATCTTCAAAATAACGATTATTAAGGGTTTATTTGATTACGTTTTCGGTTCCGGATGACCTGCATGTGGAGAGGTCTGAAGATCTCCATGTTTCCGGCAGAGAATGGCTATCCGCAGCTCCTTTCTTCTTATGTCAAGCCTCATATGTGCTGCCGGCATTCTGGGAACTGGCAGCATCCTTCTGGCACTAGGCACTCTGCTAGGCGAATCGTCTTCTGCTTTGCGGCTTTTGCCTCCGTTCCTCTTTTCAGTAGCAACTCGCTTGCACCGATCTTCACGGATTTCAGAGAGCAAACGTTCGCTGTTTCATAGTAGTTACCAGCTGCAAGATGCGGACATTTCTCCCATTCTGTCAGATGGCCATCTTGAGAAGGCGGAGGCTTCACTTAGTGAGTCAGGATCCGGAAGCTGGAATGCAGGAAATGGATCCTTGGAAGACCAAATTCAAGAAAATTCGCATTTGCAGAAGTTTTCGAACAATGCATCAATGCTTCCAGACTCTCTGCTTCCAACGATAAACTGGTCTACGGAAATTGCAAAAGCTCCTGCAGCCTTTCCTAGCAGTACAAGGGACCTTCACAAAGGGAACGAAACATCAATATCCAGTAGCGGAGTTGTGCCTCGTGGATTTGCCTCCAGCATATCTTCTGACTCACTATCAGATCAATCAGGCAGTGGAAAAACCTCATTTCATCAGTCTCAGCTGTTTTCTCCGTCATTTGACCCTAGCGAAGAATCTAGAGGCGACGCTGCCCGTTCTAGTGATTCAGGTTCAAACATCCAAACTAGTATCAGAGTTGCGGAAATGGTGAAAGCCGAGCCCCTAAGAGTGTATGTGTACAACTTGCCAGCTAACTTCACTTGGGACATACTGCGAGGCATCAGCGAAACAACAGTCCTTGTTCAGGGGCCTGGGGTTTTTCTGGACGATGTGTATGGAACAATCGACGAGCAATCCTGGGGATGGGTGGGAGGCCAAAGAAACGCTTCAGTCCTTTTGCCAGGTCCACCATCTGATCCCCACGTGAGTGTTCATTGGCTCTCCAGCGCGGACTTCCGTTCAACTTCGGTGAAACTAGGAGTTTTTTTGGACTTTTTTCTCCTCTGAATGAATATGAGCGTTTAAGCTTAACGGTGAATTTCCCTTCTAAATCTACGATGACTTTGCCATGTATCTGAAGAGTCCGATGTGATTCTGTCAAAAGTTCAAGCTTCGCTTAACCTTGAAAGTCAAAGCCTTGTTTTCTTCAGATTTTCTCAGGTCTTTTGGCGCGTAAATGGTGACAGGTGGGTCTCCACGCTGTCGCCTATTACCTCCTTATATCTCTCTTCACGGGGCTCAACTCTGTGAGACGAGTGGCCCACCCAGAGGACGCAGAGCTTCTGCTACTCCCTGCCTTCACATCCATAGCATACCTCCGACTTCGGGGCAATCCTCATCGACGTGATCGAGATGAGTAGGTGGAGAGCCTTAGCCACCATACCTTTTGCTCTCGAGCTCGTTTTTGCTTTCGCATTGCCCTTTAACACAGCTCCTTATATGAAAGGTTATTTTTTTCCGGGAATTCTGAATTGAGGGAAAGAGTGTGCAATGAATATTTGCTGCTAGTTTCACGGTTTCGGGCATTTTCGGCTATTACGGTCCTACTGGTTGTTACAAACCTCTGAACGAGTTGAAGCTGAAACAGAGCAGGCTTTTCGTTCAGGGAACTGCAGGAAGACTTGTTTAAATGGCTGCAGCAGCAAGATCTCTGGCGGCGATGGGCGGGGCAGCGACACGTGGTGGTGGCTCATCACCCTCACTCGTCAGAGCATATTCTGCCACATCTTCATGGAGCCAATCTTGTTGTTGCAGACTTTTGGAGGCCTTCTTCTAGGGTGAGTTGTAGGTTCTCTGAAGAAGCGAAAATAGCTACATGTACCGACATATCCTGTGCTTGTTTTGAAGCATTTACCAGTATGCAGATACTGTTGGTTCTGAATGAGAGTTTTTTGTGGCAGGTTGACGCTTCAACTCGCCTTAGCAGGGATGTAGTGGCGCCATATCGAGTGTTTGTGGAGCCGTACTCTAATGATACTCTTGGCTGGCGCGGTCGCCCAACATTACTCTTTTTTCGCGGAGGTACCAAAAGAAAACGCGTAAGTGAATGCGTTAGGAAAGTGGACTGCTGTATGTAGCTGAATTTCTGTTGGTCAGCTCTTCAAGACTCTATGGAGAGCTAGCGGTAGCATTGACTCTGTGATGTGCCTTGCGAGGGATCGCAGCGTGGGAGAATTCGTGAAGAACTACAAAAGATGTTTGAAAACGAGAAAGACGTGATCTGTGAAGAGTCGAATTCACGACAGGAGGGAGCTGTTCAAGCCACAGCAGAGGGCATGCGCCAATCCAAGTTTTGCCTTTCACCTGCAGGTGAATATAGAGTTGCCGTAAAGTTGCAAATCGCTTTATGCCTTCATGCTTTTTATGCTGAATCGGTCACTGTTCAGTTGCTCAGTTCAATAATGAACTTTTCTGAAACTGGCTTGTCACTTACCCTGAATTCCAATCCGACTGGAGCATGGCTGCCAGGGGATACTCCCTCCTCCTGTCGACTTTTTGATGCAATTGTCAGCCATTGCGTGCCTGTGATTGTGAGCGACCGCTTAGAGCTTCCCTTTGAGGAAGTGCTCGACTATTCACAATTCTCGCTCTTTATTGGGGAGGATCAAGCACTGGAAGCCGGCGTTCTGCTCGGCTGGCTAAGAAGCATCTCTCAACAGCAGTGGGAGGCTCTCTGGGAGCGATTAAAGCAGGTGCTCCTTGTCCCTTTCTTTCCTACCTCTGCTGCCTAAGATACAACTAGCATCTTAAAGGTTAAATGGGTGGATTTCTGTCTGCTGTCAAGCCAAACATGTTGTTAAAGAGGTTTTGTGGGTGTTGGAAAGGGAATGCAGGTGAAGCGCCATTTCATTTTTAGGGTTCCTGCGGAGGAGGGCGGTGCAGAGGACATGGTCTGGCAGGCCCTCTCTCGCCGAGCGAGAGAGGGAGGATTCAATGGCACGTTCCGGAAGGAGAGGAGGATGGTCCAGAAGGGGAAGAAGACGCAGCGCCTTCCGTCTTTCAACCAAGTTCTATGACTACATGCAGGGGCTTACTTTGCTATGCAGTCAGGAGGTTAGCTAATGCCTTGCAGGCGAGTTGAAGCCAGTGAGATTGCAAGTTCAAGTTAGTTAATTTAGTTTAGTTTATATAAAAAAAATGGGGGGGCGCACCTTCATGTGACTGTAGATGGACGGCTGGAAATTTGGCGAAATCTGCAAGGTTAAATAAAATGCATTCGGTCAAAGGAGAAAGTCGATCGTGCAGTGCCCTCTTTTCAAAAGAATATTTTCAGACCCTCCCGCTTTTATTTGACAAGACAAGGGATGGAATGCCATGGCTTGGACCCCACTTGCGGAGTACAGTCTAATCACGTTATAGTGACACTGTTTATAAGAACAGCATGGATATACTGACTTTTTTTCCGGGAACGGAATTGCACCACTGCAGACCCTGCGCCAGTAGTGACGCCACTACGGATATAACGACGCTGAAAAGCCCTAATTGTTACTATATGTTCAAAATGTCGATATTATCCACCCACGTATTGGAATATGCGTTACAAATATATTACGACCGTACACGTTATCGACTAATACCGTCAGATATCGACTTGACCGTACATATCAACTTGTCCGTACATATGCTCAGTAGGGTTCGTACACACCTACCCACGTGACGACTGCCCAAAAAGTACAATGTACGGTATCAAAGGCGTACAGTACGGGTATACAGCAAAAACATATCTAATAACATTGTTACTATAAATGTGAAATGACAAACGGGTCATTACCGATATAGTGACACAAACATGTGGGGAGTGGGGACCGACACAGTCACTATAACGTGATTAGACTGTACTCGTTTTTCGCCCTGCTAGCGGAGTACTACCAAAAGTACTCCAGTGCTCTTTTGCTTCGATTGGTCCACGTGGACTCATGAGCACGTGACACGTTTCCACTTGGCTGGGAGGCAGCCGCGAGCGTTGCTGTTGTCTGTTTACTGTTCCTGTTACTGTTGCTGTTACTGTTGCTGTTAATGTTGCAGTTATCTTATGTACGGATAAGTGATCGTAACCGTACGGTGATTTGTACCGAGCCAACTGCCGTAACGGCCACTGGTCAACTGCCATCCCATTCTGCTCAATGGAACCCTAATCCTACCCTTGCTAAAACTCTGACCTCGATTAGTTGGGTCCTGAACCACAATTTGAGATTTACGCCCTGTTTGTCTTCCCACATGTTCTCTCATTCTCGCTTCCAGCAAGAGGGAATCGTTTCCTGACACACTGAGGACTCAGATCACCAGCTTTTTCGATCAGAATGGCGTACAAAAAGTCATGATGAAAGCTAGATAAATAGGTAGAGGAGAAGGGGTCGAAGGAAGAGCGGAGAGTGCGTGGGAGAGACAAAATGCAATCCCTCCCATCTCTGCGCGATAGCGGTGGAAAGAGCAGCTCCAAGGGAGCCATTGGTCCGAGCACGCTGCTGCGGAGATGCATGCTGGCACTCACAGGCGGATGGATTCTCGCAATACTCGCGATCACGCTCTACTCTCCTGCGTGAGTTTGCCTCTTCCTAACAATCACAAATCGTAACCCTAATCCTAACCCTAAACCGCTCACCCCAACTCTTACCCTAATTCTAGGCCCTTCACCTAACCTTACATTTAACCCTGACCTTAAGCCTAACCTTGACCCTATCCTAACCCTAACCCTAACCCTGACCCGAACCCTAATCGTAACCCTAATCGTGGCCCTGGCCCCGACTTATGCTGACCTCGACTCTGGGCCTCAGCTCAACCTAAAAGCTAAGCCTTATTCCCACGTCAATCCTAGACGTTTTGGTTAAAGTTGGGAAATATTCGATTATTAATGAAGCTTGACGACCTTTCGCTTTGAACGATTACTCAAAAGGGTTTACAAATTAAAAAAACACAAATTCAAGTCTTTTCTCCGATCACAAGCTCCAAATAAATGGTTTTCTGGACCGAAAATCTCATTTCAAGCCGACACAAAGCCTAAGAAGTTTTTCTGTCGCAAGCATATCATAAAGTCTGAAAGCCTTTCCGTTGGATAAAGTAATAAGGCTAGAGGTTGAGCCATTGGTATGAAAGCTGAATCTCGTTCATCGCTTTCTCCCTCCAACTTTGCATCTTATCAATGCACGTGCTATTCGGAAATCTATCACTAACCTCATCGCCCTCACTCTAACTCACTCTATCCCCTCTTGTTTTCCTCCCTGTTTCTTTCTCCATTTCCCTCCCTCTCTCGCCCCTCCTTTCCCTCTTTTCGTCCTCGCCTCTCTCTCCCCTCTTCCTCTTCGTCCCTTTCTTCCTCTCCCTCTCACCCTCCCTCTCGCTCACCCCCTCTCTTACCCTCTCTCTGCATCTCATCCTTCTCCCTCCCCCATTCCCTCCCCCCCCTCTTCTCCCATCTCTCTCTACATCCTCTCCTCTCTGTCTCCTCCCCCTTCCCCCTCCCCGCCCCCTCCCCCGCTCCCTTCTCCCTCTACCTCCTCTCCCCCTCCCTCTCCCTTCCCTCTCCCTCTCCCTCTCCCTCCTCCCCCTCTCCCTCTCCCCCTCCCTCTCCTTCCCTCTCCCTCTCCCTCTCCCCTCCCTCTCCCTCCCCTCTCCCTCTCCCCCTCCCTCTCCCTTCCCCTCTCCCTCTCCCTCCCCCCCTCTCCCTCTCCCTTCCCCTCTCCCTTCCCCTCTCCCTCTCCCTCCCCACCTCTCCCTTTCCCCCTCCCTCTCCCTTCCCCTCTCCCTCTTCCTCCTCCCCCTCTCCCTCTCCCCCTCCATCTCCCTCCACTCTCTCTCTCTTCCCTCTCTCTCCTTCGTGTTCTCTCCCACAGTCACCGGCACGCTCAGAGCTTTGAGGACGTGTTTGGTCAGATCGAGCGAGCCGCCGGAGAGATCATTCGCGCTCACTCACTGGACCAGTCAGCCAGTTTGGACCCGCTGACGGAGGCTGACGACAGCAATGACGTCACGCTTCCAGAGGCCAGACCCAAGCCTCCTGGATGGAATAAGGACCCCATGGACTACCCGAAACCCACAACTTTTTTTGATATTGAAATTGGAGGGCAACCTGTAGGAAGGATTGTGTTTGCGCTCTATACTAAGCAGGTGGGAGAATTTCCTTTCACTCGAACTTGAAGGTGCCTGTTTTTTTTTTTTGTCTGGTCTGCCCTGCCGCCTTTGATTTGGTAGGTGCAATGTGAAGCGTGTAGAGCCGCCTTTGCACTATATGACTGTTGGCGTGTTTTTTTTTTTTTCGTGTCTTCTTCACTCAGTCGCCGCGGGCAGCAGAGAATTTCCGCTCCCTTTGTACAGGAGAGAAGGGGAATGTTCCAAATGAGAGTCACAGGGAAGGTGCAGGCCAACCCCTTCATTTTAAGGGCCATGAATTTTATCGAGTTATCGATCAATTCATCTGTCAAACTGGAGCAAATGTAGAAAGTGTTTATGGAGGAATGTTTGAGGACGACGAGGGAGGCCTCCTTTTAAAACACAACAAGGTATGTTTTCTCTCTTTGTTTTTCTTTTTTTTCTTAACTATGGCATCAATGATTTATCCTTAGAAACGTCATTCTGAAGGTGCCCTTGCACAGTTTGAAAATTTCCTCTCTCCCTTCCCTCTCTCCCTCGCTCCCTCCCATGCTCCCTTCATCTTCCTTCTCACTTTTTCTCTCTCGATGTCGTTCGAACACTTCTCCCATCCATCTTGATCCTCCCTCTGCCCTCTAATCTCTCCTTTTTTTCCCTCTTCTTTATCTCTCTCTTCCCTCCTCTCCTATCTCTCTCTCCCTCCTCCCTCCTCTCCAGCCCCCCTCCTCTTTTCTGCCGTACTTCCTCCACCCCGTCTATCACCCTCACCCCCTCTCTCCTTGTCCCAACTTATCACTTCAAAACTACATTTCCAGCAAGTATGTCCTTGAATCATTTAAACTTTGCGTGATTCTTTAACATAGTACGAAAGCGGCATGCCTTTCCATACCCTTTTTCGGTCTAAAAATTTTCAATATTTGAGGGATGCAGAAGGGCCTCCTCTCTATGGCGAATGCGGGTCCCAATACGAACACAGCCCACTTCTCAATTCTGATGGGACCTGCTCCGCATCTGGACGGGCATTACACCATTTTCGGAGAAGTGGTGAGTGGCTTCTGTTCAATGTGAAGATATGGTTCTCACCATACTTAGTCAGATTTTTGATATTTGGAATATGAGAAACGGAGAGGGCCCGAAAATGTTCTGTAGGGGAAGAATGCTTCTACTGCTCGTCAATACTATAGACCAGCCGTCCCTTGTTCTCTTTCATTCTAAGGTTGGGCTTTCGGCCCTTGTTCCGAATCTCCTCGTGGTTTCTTATCTTGTCAATTTTCAGGTTAAGGGAATGGAGGTGGTCGACAAGATCAACTCCCTCGCGAAGCCTCCCGGATCGCCGGACGAGCGACCGCAGCGGCCCGTGCTGATAGCCAACTCGGGGCAGCTCGTCTGTGATGAGGGCGGCGGCAGTTGCACGGAAATCAGTGGAACGGCAACTACATGATCTCTGCTCCGTTAGGAAAGGAGCAATCACAGAGCATCATCATTCACAATGATGTTTTTTTAAGTTTGGCTTAATGTAAAAAAGTAGAAGCGCTGCACCTCCTCCGTGCATGGATGCATGGTGTGTTTTTTTATCCCGTCCCGCACCGTGGCATGTCAGCCGGCGGTTGTTGCAGCCCCATGCAGCACGGGCATGACAGGCGGTCACTGTGTCACATGTCAGTTCGTCGTCAGAGAACTGAATTGGCATTGGGCTCACGATGCATGGCCATCTCATGGACGTGGCCGACAACAACAGCAACATGGGGAAACACGAGGAACCAACTTGGCCCCTAATGTCCCTAGGGACGACTGAAAAGCGCTTCAACAACAACATGCGTTGACAGGTCCGCTTCATGTTCAATGTCCGCAACATTAGCATTTCCATGCAGATGTTCCGACGAAGTTGCGTGATTCCAAGCTCCATGTGTTCGTAACGGGGGCCGGAACCAAGATTCCCTCCAAGCTCCTCTCTTTTGGCCTCTTTCGGAATTTTGGATTCTGCTTACGGACGGTCGTAGAGGGTGAGTGCCACGTGTCGTGCTCACGCTCGTCAAGCAGTCAAGGTGTACGAAAATTTGCGGCATAATTTGTCGTTTCCCTAAAGACTCGCAAAACTGTTGGCGGCTGGCGGGTGAGCGACCTCGATCAGCGGAGGACAGGCCAATCAGCGCTCGTAGAGTGGGGTTTTTTTGCGGCTCCACCGACCTAGTGGTGACCACCGACCTACAGCCGACATTTCTCGAACGCGTAACGACAATTTTTGACCTCCAGCAACGGGAGAACCGACCAATCAGCACTCGAATTGAGAAAATTGCGGCTGCACCGACCAATCTCCGACATTTCCTAAAACGCTTCGTAAAACGACAAATGTTTTTGGAGTTTTCTCACATAGGGCAGCAACAGCCTTTTCGAAACTGAAATATTTTTGAAGGAAAATATTTCAGTTCTCTGAACATTTTACAGGCAGAATTGAACATTGTCATTAGATTTGGAATTAGTTTTTGCCCGAAAAGGAAAATTGCCATCTGTGATTGGTAGAAATCATTTAAAATTTTCCACGTTTTATTGCAAACATTTGTTTTTGGTACCCGACGGTCGCTTCTCAAAACTGAAAGTTTTTCAATGAAAAGATTTACATTTCTGGAAGCCCCTAGAAATGTTTGAGGGGACTTAAAAAGTAAATAAAACATTCTTTGGCCAAAAAAGTGAATAAAAATTTCCTTAGTGTTGAAAGCCTGCCTTCAGCGGTCCCCTTTCCAATCCGAGGCCACTCCCTCCTGGAGGACATTGCTGCCTCCTTCCTTTCCTTTTCCATTTCAAAATTTCTCAATTTCTTTGCAATATCTTCCCTCTCGAAGTTCATCATCTCTCTCTTCCCACCTCTGCCCATCTCCGGCAGCTTCTGAAGAACGCACTTTCCTGCGTTTCTTGCAGTATTGGAGCACATATTGGAGGGTTACAGCTCCAGAAAATTAGGGTCACGTTGCTTACTATGAGACCCATTATGGCTTTCGCTTTTGGGTTTTTCCTGCTGGTGACATCTGTCACAGCTGCGGTGCCGGCGGAGCACCTGCAAGAGAGGGCGAAAGAGGGGGACGTTCAGTTTCAGAGGCCCGCAGGGACCTTTACTGACCGGCCCATCATTGGAATTTTGACGCTGCCCGTGACAGTGGCGAGGCAGCGGCGGTTTGGGAACTCCAGTTTTGCGACTTCCTACGCGAGGTGGATCGAAGGAGGGGGCGCGCGGACGGTTCCAATTCTCTATGATTCGTCCGCGGAGGAGCTGGATTTCATCCTCAACAGGTGCTGATGCTTCGCAATGATGATGATGATGATATTCTCGAAGAGATTTTGGTATCAGATTATTATGATTTGTGGTGCTTAAGGTGTCTGATAGATGTCCTTGGCTTTTTATTAAGTGGAAATTTTCTGTCGGACTCTTTTCTTTGCTGCTTGCTTGCTGAAAAGTAGGCCTCGAAGGAAGAGGAGAAGAGATGAGAGAAGGGAGAAGGGATTGTGAGAGGAGGGTGGCTGTGCTTTACACGGAGCGAAAAGTAAAAAGGTAAAAGTCATCCTGGAGAATGAATGTTGCTCATTTCCATGGGGCTTTTTACATAGCAGAAAATCTTTTCGATCTGTGCAGAATCAACGGTGTGTTCTGGACGGGTGGACTCGTGGATTTCAATCCAGAGATCACAGATCCGGAAGGCTCAAAGTACCTCATCACGACGGACCACATCTTCAAGCATGTGTTTAGCGAGAATGAGGCTGGAAACTATTACCCCATGTGGGGCACCTGCCTCGGCTTCGAGCGAATGACGCAGGTGTGAATAAAGTCTCCTCCCTATCAAAGAAACGAAAAGAAACCCCATCTGATCTGATTATGCTCTCTGGCTCTCTCTCTCTCTCTCTCTCTCTCTCTCTCTCTCATGTTGTATTGTAATTTCCTTAACAAAAACTGAAATATATACCTATATCGCATACTGTTGTATTGCAGCTGTTTGCCAACGATCGAAACGCCACCATCCTGGAGGTGGTCGATGCTGAAAACTTTGACATTAATCTCGAGCTGACGACGGCGGGATGGATGAGCCGCCTCTTCGGGGGAATGAGCTACGAGCTCTTCAAGGCGGTGGCCTCCCCCGTGGGCCATCTCGCCTTCAACAACCACGGCCTCGGCATTCATCCAAACGACTTCCGGAGCTCGCCCGCGTACGAGCATCTCAAGATTCTTTCAATCGACGAGGATCGCAACGGAAAGCTCTTCGTTTCGACTGTGGAGGGGAGGAAGTACCCGTTCTATGCATCGCAGTGGCACCCTGAGAAAGCTCCTTGGGAGTTTTCTCCGAAGTATACCATGTCGCATTCACTGGTAAGAGAAGCAGGAATCGTAATACCTACTACCCATGTGAGGTTAAATCTCTTAGTTCTAAAATTGCAATTGCATTCTTCGACGATGATATGAGTTGCAAGTTCAGATGTTTGGAAGGGTTAGCCCAAGGAGCTGAGCTTTTGTTGGTTGGAGATGAGAGGATCTTTCTCTCTCTCTCTCTCTCTCTTCTTTCTCTCCCCTCTTTCACTCTCTCTCTTTTTCTCTCCCTTTCGCTCTCCCTCTCTCTCCTCTCTCTCCCTCCCTCTCCTCTCTCTCTTCTCTCTTTCTCTCTTTCCTCTCTCTCCCTCTCTCTCTCCTCTCTCTCTCCTCTCTCTCCCTCCCTCTCCTCTCTCTCTTCTCTCTTTCTCTCTTTCCTCTCTCTCCTCTCTCACTCCTCTCTCTCTTTCACTCCCTCTCTCTCCTCTCTCTCTCCCTCTCTCTCTCCCTCTCCTCTCTCTCTCCCTCTCTCTCTCTCTCCCCCTCTCTCCCTCTCACTCTCCCCCTCTTTCTCTCTCTCTCTAACATCATATGAAAGGGTGGGGAGGATGCAGGAAGCTTTGGAATTCTCCAACTACCTTGGACGGTTCTTCGTGAACGAGTGCAAGTTCAACAAGAACAAGTTCGAGAACGAGTCTGTCGTGTCACGCCTCCTGACGGCGAACTGGCCCTCGCGCCCCACGGGGGCTGCGCACGGCATCATTAGCACCTACTCGGAAATTACCTTCTTTAAGAACAGGTATCCGTTCGCCCTCGCGGCGGCCGATGGGGGGCGATCGCAGGAAATTGGAAGCATGTGAAAATTTTCCTCTTCTTATTCGAGCGCTGCGATCTTGGCATATTTGAGAAGGGGGGGTCTCAAAAAAGAAAAGAAAAAATTGAACAAGGGGAGAGGGTGGTTCTGGGGCGCTGAGCTTTTTCTTATTCACAAATTTTTTTAGAGCTAAAATCGGCTCACGGAAAAAAAAGAGAGTTTTGTCACTGCAGGCTAAAGCAAAGCAGTCGAGTTTTGGGGTTCGACGACATGCATGATTACATTTTTGGGGGGGAATTCGATTGAATTTTTGGCGAGACGTCGCCGCTCTCAGAGAGAGATGCTATTTTAATGACATTTTTCTCTTTTTTTGTAATCAATTTGCGTACTATGTACAAATGGCTGCGAGCAAAGATCATGTGTAATGGAATCACTTCTTGTTTTTTGGATTGTGTCGAGGGATTTTTTTTGTTGTTGTTTTCTCTCTCTCTCTGCCCCTATTTCTCTCTCCCTCCCCCGTCCTCTGCTTCCCCCTACCGCAGGTTAGCAGAACAAGGGCACTAGTATAGAAAGGGCTACAACTACGACCGAGCCATAGAGGAAGGAAATGGCAAGGGTAGATAAATAAAACGGTTTAGGTTTGGCCTTTACTGGTTAAATATCGAGAAGAGGTGAACGTGGGATTAATACTTTCAGAAAAAAATGATTTCATTGTATTCGCTGATGATCAGCAGTCAAAAACAGTGTTCCTTTAATAAGGAATAAAAGAAGAAAGAAACACCAGTGACTTGTGTGACTTGAAAGACCGCCACTGTTTTTGACAGTCGATCAAGGGAGGGAGCCATGTCGGCCTCAGCACAAAGCGTTTGCTTGTGCTTTTTGCAGTTGCAGCTATGGCTGGGACTCCATGTGACGGTCCTGTGACGGAGGCTCCGTGCTCACATATGTGCTGACTTGGCAGGCTGTTGATTGGCCGAAGCCGGCCTATTTTTCTCCTGTTGCCACGTGGCGTTAGTTTTACCGGTTAACTGGAAAGCCCCGTTTCCCAGGGCCTTTCTCCTTGGCCGCAACCACGTGTACAAGGTGATTACGTGGCGTGTAGCCATTGAACATTGAATCTGTCTGCAAACATAGCAACAGTACAGGCCAAAGCATGTTTCCCATAATAGACACACTTTAGAGAGCGGTCATTCTAAATTTACCCGTTCATCTGAAACTGCGCGCCTAGTGCCACGTGGCGGATCCTGGGAGCGAGGCCGAAAGTTGACCGAAAGGATCCTTTTAGAAAATAAAAAGAAGGAAACGCTAGTTACACACCTTTTGGGCTAGATACATACCTGTTGTCGCCGATCAGATCTCATTTTAGGATTTTTATCATATTGGGTTTTTTCTCAAACGAAGGTGTGTATCTAGACAAAGAAGGTGTGTAAATTGTAATGCCCTAAAAGAAATGCCACTAGAAAAGAAAATACGAATTCGTCCAACGAGCTTCCAAGAGCTTCTTTGTTTTTTTGTTTTTTTTTCCAAGAGCTGCCCGGCGGCCTTTCAGGGCTAGCTTCCAGGCAGCGCCGTCCAATGGATACACGCCACGTAAGCACCTTGTACACGTGTTGGCGCCCACGGAGAAAGGCCCTGGGAAAAGGGGCTTTCCAGTTGGCCGGTAGAACGAACGCCACGTGGCAACAGGAGAAAAACAGGCCGGCTTCGGCCACTCAACAGCCTGCCAAGTCAGCAAATATGTGAGCACGGAGCCTCCGTTACAGGACCGTCACATGGAGTCCCAGCCGTAGCTGCAACTGCAAAAAGCACAAGCAAACGCTTTGTGCTGAGGCCGACATGCCTCCCTCCCTCGCAGCAGCTGCGCTTTGCATGGCGGAGTGCTGATTCCGACTGTCTTAAGGCTTTCGAGCTGGGCACGGAGATATTACAGGAGATTGCTTTGGGAGAACTGTTGAGGATTTCTGGTGCTGCTGCAGAGAAGAGTTTGCCAGTGACCGGGTTTCAAAAATTCCTTACTTTTTCTTTTTTCTTTCTTTCCATGAAGACCATGGGGAGGCGGAGTTCCTTCATAGCCCTGGCCGTCGTTTGGCTAGCAAGGATGCTTCTTTTCTTGAGGTTTGGAGAAGCAGCCGTTCCTGCAGATTTTTTGCAGGAGCGGCTTGTTGACGCAGAGCGGTACAGTCGGCCTAGTGAGAGAGCGACAGATAGGCCAATAGTTGGAATACTGACGCTTCCTGTGACTGTTCCAAGACAGAAACGGTACGGGAACTCCAGCTTCGCAACGTCATACGTGCGTTGGATTGAAGCTGGAGGCGCTCGGACAGTGCCCATCCTATACGACTCCACTGCCGAGGAGCTTGATTTTCTCTTGAACAGGTGACGATGAATCTGACTTGTGGTGCGTCTTACTTGTCATGCTTGTCGCGAGTGCTTTGGTGACAGGGACAGACAAGTAGAGGATTTGACTATGCCGATATAGGCTTATCTTAGTTTCGAGGCTGTCGTCGCAGGCTTGTCGCAGAATTTTTCTGATAGTGCTCACAGTTTTCAGTTGTAGTCTTTTGTTGATGCTTGCTACGTACAGGCTCGCTTTGCTTACAGGTGAACCGATAAAGTGCAGAGAAGTATGGATATCGCGGCAAAGATGCCTCTTTTGACTTTGTAATGAAGGAATTGCATATTTGTTCCATCCAGTCCTGTGCATATCGATAGATGGTTTGCTGCATAATTCTTTAATTCATCATGGCCATACTAACTGCCATGAAGTTTCAATTGTACGAGTATGACGTATGGCTATGTGCGTTTTTAAGCATTGAAAATAGAAACCGTAGGCAATTCTATTTTGATTTGGTTCTGCATAGGCTAATCTATTGGCTAAATGCTTGCTTTTTTTCTGCAGTTTTACGATCGACTTTATATGAGGCTGGAGATAGAAGTAGAGGCAGCTGCACGCAAGAAAACTGAAACTTTAGTTGGTGTTACAGGATTAACGGCGTATTCTGGACCGGGGGACTGGTCGATTTCAATCCTGAGATAACCGACCCAGAGGGCTCAAAGTATTTGACAACCACGGAGCACATCTGGCGCCATGTGCTCAAGGAGAATCAAGCTGGAAACTACTACCCGATGTGGGGGACTTGCCTTGGCTTTGAGCGCGTGGTGCAGGTATGGTGATAGTTCGCGTCTTAACTTGACCCTTCTGTTATGATGTTGATGAAGGACCAAAGAAATCGAGAAAGACTTGTTTCTTTCCTGTTTTGTTTTGTCTTTTCCTTTTTCATATACATCCTTTTGCTGTCTCCTGTGTGCTCATTGTATAAAGTAATTTTTGAAATCTGAAATAGTTTGCTTAAAAGTACTAGCTGTCTTTGTCTCAAGACCACAAAGGAGTATGCAACATATCATCGATCATGGACTGTCCCATGCGATATTGTTGTGCTGTTCAGCTATTCGCTGGAGACAAAAATGGTTCCATCATTCAAGATGTGGATGCGGAAAACTATGACATCAACTTGGAACTGACAACCTCTGGATGGTTGAGTCGGCTTTTTGGTGGAATGACGTACGAGCTCTTCAAAGAAGTAGCGTCACCTTTAGGTCATCTAGCATTCAACAATCATGGCCTTGGAATCCACCCCGACGCTTTCCGCAAGAGTGCAGCCCACAAGCACTTGAAAGTTCTCTCGATTGACGTGGACCGTAAGGGAAAGTTATTTGTTTCAACATTCGAAGGACGTGAATACCCCTTCTATGGGAGCCAATGGCACCCAGGTGCAGTTTTTCCCCCCTTCTGTCCATTTATTACACTTTAGCGTATGAACGTGATCTGGAGGGGGTGCTTCAGACGTTCGAAGTCTCTGGCGAGTCCAAGCATGGAACTCATTTTAACACTTATGTTTTAGAGGGGGGTTGCGCAGAAAAGGCCCCGTTCGAATGGACGCCGAAGTACAGGATGTCTCACTCTAAGGTGAGCAAGAAGCCTGGAGATGGGTTGTGCGTTGCTAAACAAAAAGGTGGGAATAGGGAGGACGAGAGTGCACAGAGGGACGCTTGAGGCATTAGGAGTCTATGAAAGTTACAAAAGTGGAATTCGTTTTTAACTTCGGCGGGAGTGAGGGGAGGGGTTGTGCAGAAAGCTATCGAATTCTCGAACTATTTAGGGCGCTTCTTCGTGAACGAATGCAAGTACAATAAAAATAAGTTCGAAAACGCAACTATTGAGAATCTCCTTCTGATGTCGAATTGGCCTTCTCGTCCGACAGGAGCCGTTCATGACATCATCAGCGCCTACTCGGAAATCATTTTTTTCAAGCGGAGGTATCCCTTCAAGCTGGCTAGGGTCGAGCAGGAAGGAGTGGGTATTGCAAAATATTGAATCTGTTTTTTTTTTTCCCGTCTGCCCGCCTGGTAATTGTAGAGTTGCTATTGACGTCATGTGAACTGGAGTTCATGACGTCATGGTTTCTGGAAAGTGGGAGAGGCGAGTCTGCTGCGGCATAGGACAATTGGCGGATTGCAGGGTTTGGGTTCAGAGAAGCAGCCTGCTGAGAAGGAAACGATTTTTGTCGTGCCTGTAGCAAAAAGAAAAGTTTTTGTTATCAGGCTTTGCGTTTGGGAACGAAAATAGGGTTCAGCGGGGCAAATGTGCAATTTTTTGACGTTATGTATGTATGGTTCGGAATCCTGGGGGGTCCTTGGGCGATTTATGCAAATCCTTCGCGTGAGTTTTGATCTGATCTAATCACCAGCTTGCATTTTTTTTTCGAAGACTTTCGGTTTCCAACAGTATGGAATGGAATGGGGAATGGCCGAATGGGCTTGATGTGGTTTAGGATGGAGTGCCCTTAGTCCTTGGTTCAAACATTGGACGCACAGATTCACAAATCTTAAGATCACTTCAAATTGCATGCACGTATCGGCTGGCAAGGTTTTCGAATGAGACATTTTTTTTTTCACTTACGGGCTCTAAAAACGCACGGTTGGCTTTTTAAAAAACCACTCGTCAAGCTCAATTTTTGCTGAAGTTGCAAACCGACGCGTAAAGTTTTCCAACCTCCGAATCGAAGTTTTTCAACCAACTCCAACTGCTAGAGTTTCCCTGTTCACACGTGTAGGACTACATCAGCAGTGCTCAACCACGTCAGCAGAGTTGAAAGAAAGTTCACGAGGGTTGGACAGTGAAAACGCGCCCCACTTTCTAGATGCAGATTCGCTTTTTTCCTGTCAATTTTCAACGCTAGAGCGTAACTGTGCATGGAGACAGTAAAAGGCGCTTGCGCCTTCTGTGTACATACAGTGACTGAGTGAGCGAAGGGAAAAGGGCGGGCTCCTGCAAATGTAAATGTTTGTATTCGAAAAAGGGCTCGGCTCTCCCTCCGCAGTGAATGTATGGCGCCATTTTGAAGCTTCATATAGGCAACGGGGCGGGCGGACCTCAGCAGGAACGTTCCCATGACATTCCTCTACTGGACGTTTGGATGATTCCCGTCTTCAAACCGTCAGAAAACTCCTTCAACCCTAACAGAATGTATCTGATGTAGTTTACGAGAAGCAGAAGCTTATTCGGAGCTAGCTCTCTCTCGACAGTTTTTGCTGAGGAGATGTGTTTTTTTTTGTACAATCTTCGTTAGGTGCGAGGGAGTTTGACAGTCGTTCAAGGCTGACATAGAGCATGTCCGAATCGCCTGGAGATCACGCAATGACTTGTCGGCCGGAAATGGACGGAGGAACGCCACAAGAGCTGACTCCTGCACAAAAGGAGCGAATGCTGTTGAACAAGAAAGATGCATTGGCACGTCGAAAATGTGCATTTGCATCAAATGGTTTCGAAAACACCAATCCTGGCTGGCGGACTGTGCAAAAACGTCCAGTTGATGAACCCGTAGCTCCTCCTTGTCAAAGACAAAAAGGACGTTCGCTTCCACCTAGTTTGCAGGAAACTCATGTGGAGGTGGCCAAGGCGCTTCCGTTGAAAAACAAACAGCAGGTTCAGGACAGCCAAATGAAGCCTTCTATGGAGCAGATGAAAGCGCTGAGCGCAATAGCGCTTGGAAAGTCTGTTTTCCTTACAGGATCAGCTGGAACAGGCAAAAGTTTTGTTCTCCAATATGCAATTAGACAATTGAGGTGATTCACACCTTGTCATATATATTTTTCAGCCCAGGCTAGATGACCGACCTTGCTTGAACGCTTGAATGTCTATTTTGATCCGAGCAAACCTCGCAAGCTTTTTTGAAGGAAACCCGTTCGCTGTCTTGAAACTCTTAGATTGCTGGAGGCCCGTGCAGTAATAACGCCACTTTGCTCTTCCGCTGCAGGATTATGCATGGAACAGATGCTGTCTTTGTAACCGCGTCAACAGGCCTTGCCGCCTGCAGTATTGGTGGGACGACCATACATTCCTTTGCTGGCATCGGTCTTGGATTGGAGCCTAAAGAAACTTTAGTCGATAAGGTGACCAGTAGGCGGGAAAGCAGGGGAAGATGGACAAGAGCAGCAGCGTTGGTGATTGATGAAATTTCGATGGTCGACGGCGAATTGTTTGTAAGTACGTGAACTTCAAAAACTTAAAAAAAAAAAATGTCCGGAAGAGGAAAATGGACGATGGCAGTCATCGGTCCTTGCCTGTCAATCTTTAATTTTGTTGTTTTGAAACATCGTTAAGAAAACGGCTAAAAAACAGGCCAAACGATGGGAGGTCTGAAAAATGATGCACAATATCCGAGTTTGCAATATGTCTGTTGAATTTATCCTCTATTACAACCAAAGCAACTTTCAGTCTGAGTGGCATTCAGATAACAATGCAGACAGCCCTTAGCGATTGTGTAATTTTGTGTCCCTGGCATCGAGAAATAAACAGGATTTTTCTGATGGTTCACCTTGTAGTTTTGAAGCGAGCTTTAGGGTGGCCTTTTGCAGGACAAGCTTGATTATATCGCCAGGCAGGTCCGAAAGAAGGACAAGCCCTTTGGCGGATTGCAGTTAGTGGTTACCGGAGACTTCTTCCAACTTCCACCAGTGAATGACAAGAATCGCCGCAAGATTTTCGCGTTTGAGGCTTCATGTTGGATGAGCTGCTTCCAGCTGAAGATCGAATTTAATGAAGTTTTCCGACAGACTGACAGTGGATTCATCTGCATGCTCAACGAGATTCGAAAGGGTCAATGCTCCTCATTGACACTGAAGCGACTTCACGACTGCGCCAACTCAAAAATCAACACAGATGATGGTGTAATGCTGACAAAGCTGTACCCGAAAAAGGTGAATATTGAAGTTCGTCCGTTCTGCTTCTTGAGTCACTTTATGAGTCCGCGACAATGGCGGATAAACGCTCGTTCTGCTACTGATCGAAGACTGTTGCTGTTTCTGATGATACTGGCGTCCATAGAAACGATGGGCCCCTCATTGCAGAGTATTGCTGTCAAGGTATATGTGGAGAAGCCGAATGAGAGTCGCAATGAAAGTTTGTTTCATCAGTTTATATTATCTTAAAAAAGCTGGACGTTGTTCAATTATTGGGGAGGTGCCTTTCACCTTCGGACGCCTCTTTTAAAGGGGACTTTTGGTTGTGCAGGTGGATGTGCAAAAAGAGAATGAAGAGAAACTCCAGAAGCTGAATGGACCTGAGATGATCTACAATGCAAAAGACACTGGCACAAATGAAAAAGCAATCGCACAGCTGAACAATACAGGTGCAGCAAAGGAGGTAGCATTGCGTGTAGGAGCTCAAGTGATGCTTGTGAAGGTGAGACATGTTTGCAATAAGTTTGAGCTTGCAGGAAGGTCATCGGCAGTTGGAGTTCTGTATTTAAGTGGTCCTGCTGGTTGGTTCGGGTTGATTTTTTCGCATGATCGTTATCATGCAGTACTTGGAGGGTCCAACTTTCTACATATTCCTTTTTCCAATTTTGGTGCCTACAATCAAGTATACTCTTCGAGGAAGTCCTTATACAAGTTAGAATGTTTCATAGAGATTTTTCTCACTTCCTGAACATCTTCGTTAATGTCAAGAGATCAGCATAGAGCCTTACCTGTCCCTAACGCAATCCTGAATAATTCTGCTGTAAACTAAGGGAATGCTGCTTGCAGTGATCATGCCTAAGTTGTCCATTACTGTTAACCACGCTCCATGATTCTAACGACAAACAGCCTTTGATTGTTTCGACCATCCTTGGCGTCAACTTTATCACTGACGTTCACTGTTGGAACTTTCATTCCTGTGTACCGCGGAGTTGCCTTTCTTTTGCAGAATCTTGATACTCAAGCCGGACTTGCAAACGGCGCAAGAGGAGTGGTGGTCGGTTTCTGTGATCCGAATGATCCGGGAGCAGCCCAGTGGAAGCATCTTGCTCCATCCATTAATCCCTCTGGAATGTGGCCTGTAGTGCGGTTCGCATCTCTTCAGGCAGAGTGCATTATCGGACCGGAGTCGTGGGGCATTGAAGAAGGGGGACTGGAGGTAGCCAAGAGATGTCAAGTGCCCTTAGCACTCGCATGGGCCCTCTCTGTCCACAAATGTCAAGGGATGACTCTTGATAGGATGGAAACAGACTTAAGTAATGCCTTCGATTACGGCATGGTCTACGTCGCGCTCTCCCGGGTGAAGTCCTTGGAGGGGCTGCGCGTACTTGGGTTTGACCCGTCAAAGATTAAGGTAAGAGCTTCTATCACTTCCCTTTTTTTTTTTTCCAATAGTTACTTTAAGAAACCGGTGTTCCAGGAACATTTTATCCTCCTTTGAGCATGACCACAATACGGTAATGCTACTAGTCCTAGCAGGTATCAACACCAGCACCAGCACCAACTTTTGAGCTAAGGAAGATGCTTTATCTGGACATGAGTGCAACTGGAGGTAATCCCAAGTCCAGTGTGACTGCATTCCATAGCAATGTCTTTCTAGAGTGCAATAAAGAAAGAAATGCATAAGAAATGCAGTAAAGAAGGTTGCAGCAGTTCAGATGGAAGGTGGGATAAACGCCACATGATTGTAGGACATGAAAGTTAGTATAGCTTCTATTAATTTGCTGATTGTTTGATTGCCGCAGGTCCACTCTAAGGTGGCCCAGTTTTACGAAGAACTTGGCCAACCCCAGTGAGAAGGCGAAGTCTCCCCACACTCCTCTCCCCCTCGTCGTCCTCCACCTCCTCACCTTCCCGCCTCCCCCTCCCCTACCTCCTCTGCTTCTGCCCAACCTTCTTCCCTCCATTCCCCACCAGTCCTTCCCACTCCCATGATAGGCAACTTTATCAAAGGGAACCTGACTTCAATCCTTCATCCGGAGTTCCAGCTCAGTGTATTTTCAAGGCTGCAGAAAACCTTCGCAGTCTGCTGCTTGAAACGGAGCATTTCAAGCTGAAGACTCCACAGGCTCCAAGTAATAGAGAGTGCTGTGCTGTATCTTGCTCGTAAGAGGACCTTGCGTTCCAATTGTTTACTGGTCTGCAGCGGTCCCTAAAGTTATTCTTGCAGCCCTTCACATTCGTAGGCGCTTGGGGTGACTTTAGAGTGCCACTCCTACACTCCACAGAGGTTGAACTTTGTTGTTATGAAGTTCGTTATTTGTACAGGAAGAAAACGACGCGTCGAAACTAGTTCACATAGAACTGACGGTTACTTTACCGAGCACGAAAGTGAAGATATTTTTGCCTCCTCTATCCGGAATAGAATGTTATGGTTAATTTTGATTTTCCAATCTGCATCTTTAAAAAAATTACATCCATTGTCACATCAGCCAATCAGGAGCCGCGAATGGCTTTCTATCTGCTCATCAGCCAATAGGAAGCAAGGTGAAAATTTTGGTTTCGTCTGACCCTGGTCAGTAATTACATTCCAAAAGTAATTACTTTATTAATCCCCAAGCCTCGAATTTCCCCGTTATTGTATCCGCCAATCAGAAGCGAGAACGATGCTAACGTGGAACGCTATCCGTTGGAAGATTCATGTGGCCGCGTGGCGGCTGTCCACGTGGCGATGCCGAAATCCTCAGTGGCCAATCGTGGCGCAGCGCGGTCAGTGATGTTGCGGAAGCCCTACATAAGCGATCCCGCCGGCCTCTACATCATTCCTTGGACCGAGGAGGGAGGTTCAGGAAGGAGAAGGTGCCGTCTACGGGCAACACATTTGCAAGACGGACTGTCGTGGTTGGAGTTTCTGAAGGCCTGCAAGCTTCTTCAGCCATGGCTGCGATGGCGATCTCTGGAGCTATGGCGGCGACCGTGCCGTCGCAGGTGGCCCTGCAGGCGACCACTGTATCAGCAGGGAAGTCGCGGGCACTGGTTGCTTCATTCCCGGCGACCAAGCTGCAGGGTTCAGCATTCGTTGCAAGCGAGAGCTTTGGAGTCGCAGCGTCTCGCTCCAGGGTGTCCATGGCGGCAGAGGCTGGAACTAAGGATAAGATGAGGACTGGAGCGAAGGAACCTAGTCAGGAAACGCTTTTGACTCCAAGGTTCTATACGACAGACTTCGATGAAATGGAAAGGGTGAGTATGGAACATAGGACAGGGCCTCGAACCAGCTCGGTCGTTATCTCCCTCCAGGAACGTTCACCCTCGCTAAGTGAATATGGAATGCAGCTAGACAACTTGAATGCCTACTCTGCACTACCAGGCTTTTAGCACGGTTAGCAGCTGTGGACTCAGAGCTGTTTGCGAATATTTTATGACTGAAGAGTTCAGGTTGTGGCCTCCCTGGACAGATGTTCAACACTGAGATCAACGGCAAGCTGAACGAAGCAGAGTTCGATTCCCTTCTTCAGGAGTTCCAGACTGACTACAATCAGAAGCATTTCGTTCGGGACCCTGCCTTTAAGGCCGCTGCAGAACAGATTCAGGGGCCAACTAGACAAATTTTTGTCGAGTTTTTGGAGCGATCCTGCACTGCTGAGTTTTCTGGCTTCCTCCTTTACAAAGAGCTCGGCAGGCGCCTGAAGGTACTGCTGGCCCCCCCTTTTTGAAGTTCAAGTGTGTGTAAACGCTTGAACTATCTGTACTACCCAAGCAATTTCTATCCTCTGACATGTAACTAGTTAGGGCAACTAGTTCTGGTTTGACTTTGGTTTTACTTTGGCATTACTAAGCTTTGAGTGTTCAAGGCTTATGTTGGTCGAGCACACATGTGTTATCTTGTTGAATGCTTTAAGATTTTCTTGTACGTAATTTTTTCTTTCTGTACCTTTTTATTTTGCCCGTGCCAATATGTGGAGGCTTAGGACATTGGCATTCTTCGCCAGATCTGATATTGGTTTTCAGCTCTCGCATAACAGCATCTTTGATAGTGCGCTGCTCGGATTCTCATAGTACCGTGGAAGTAGGAATGTTTCATTTATCATGTGTGATGCTGTTTTCTGAGTAAGTGATATTTTCTCTGCAGAAAACGAACCCTATTGTTGCTGAGATCTTCACACTGATGTCTCGGGATGAGGCACGCCACGCAGGGTAAGCGTGTGCTGCCCTTGATGATGAAAACCTCGTTTGTTTCTTCAAAATTCAAATCCAAATTTTCTAATATTCAAGTCTTAGTCTTTTGGTGCAGATGTGTTAGAGGTCCATTGAGTCTCTCTTATGCTGCCTATTTTACAAAGTTGTTCAGCTTCGGTGAGATGATCCCGTCGTAATGATTTCTTTGCTTGGCATCCTCGGATTGTGAGTTTTTATTGAAATCACTCTATCAGGAAGTCTGATTCCGTTGAGTTCCAATTTTTTGCAGATTCTTGAACAAAGCCATGTCCGACTTCAATCTTGCCTTGGACCTTGGATTTTTGACGAAGGCTCGGAAGTATACCTTCTTCAAGCCTCAGTTCATCTTCTATGCCACATATCTATCGGAGAAGATTGGCTACTGGCGTTACATCACTATCTATAGACACTTGCAGACTCACCCCGAGTACCAGGTGAGCTTTTGTAACTCCTTTTATGTCAATGAATTCGTGATCTAGCTTTACTGTTGTATAAATATATTGCGTAGCAGTTAATTCATTACTGCAATTTTGCAAAATCAGATGGCAGTTCTCCTTACAGCCCTCGATGTGTTTCTCCTCCGTTCTCGTTTGCTTTATCTCTCCTCTCTTAATGCTGATGTCATGGCTGTCCTCGGGCTCTACTTTGGTTCTGCTTCCTCTTATTCTGGTTTGTTTTTCGATTTTTTGTCATTCAGCTGTACCCTATTTTTGCCAAGTTCGAGAACTGGTGTCAGGATGAGAACAGACATGGAGATTTTTTCTCTGCGCTTTTGAAAGCTCAGCCTCAGTTCATTAATGACTGGAAGGCAAAGCTCTGGGCTCGGTTCTTCTGCCTGTCTGTAAGTGTACTTCACTTGCTATACCTACTGTGAGGTCTATCCGGTTTGTATAGAGCTATTCAACTTCATAGAAATTCCAGCGCACGACCTTGTTTGTGATCAGCCTCTGTTGTAGCTGATGTCTTACCCGGTGATTCACGGGACTGCAGGTCTACGTCACGATGTATTTGAATGACACCCAGAGATCTGCTTTTTACGAATCTTTGGGGCTTGACACGAAGCAATTCGACATGCATGTCATCATTGAGGTGATCTCCTGAACAGAGATACCATGGTCGGTCTAACTGGAAATGCACATGCATGCAGCAGTAGTACGCAAGTAGCGAGAAATAGTTGCTTGGCATTCTGTTGTCCTCATTTTGTTCTTTTCTTTCCCTCACTTCCTTTCCGTCCCGCTTCATCTCCTTCCTCACTCACTTCTTCAGCCTCGGTGGTCGGTTAGTCTTTTCCGTACCTTATTGGAATGCTGTCGCTGAATGATTGACGTATGTCTCCCTCTGAACGTGCAGACCAACAAAACCACTGCTAGAATATTCCCTGCCGTCCTTGACGTGGAGAACCCCGAGTTCCAGCAGAGGCTAGACAAGCTGGTGGTTCTCAACCAGAAGTTGATCGATATTGGAGAGAGCGACGCTCCCGACGCCCTCAAGAACATCCAGAGGATCCCCACCCTCTCTGCCTTTGTGGGAGAGCTTTTGGCGCTCTACTTGATGAAACCTGTGGACTCGGGGTCGCTGGACTTTGCAGATTTCGAGCCACAAGTGGTCTACTAAATGGGGTCTGGTCAAATAGAGAGACTCTTTTAACTTATGTTTGGAGGTTCCTGTAAAAAGAAAAGCTTCTGTACGATGTAGACTGTTTTCCATAATAAAGCCTCTTTGAATGAGGGCGTTTCTATATTGCCATTGCGGTTGTACTGACTTTCCAGCGGCGTACTGTTTCTAGGAGTCTGTTGTTGTGAATGTTACAACTAAACTTCTATGTTGTGTTTTGCTCAATATTTGGGATGTCTCTTGGTTATGTTAAGCGAAGGTTCATTCCGTGACTCGTCGCATATCTTTAGGGTTTTTTCTTGGTTTTTGAACGAGTGTGAGTCTGTCTGCCTGGGTCTCTTCTCCATTGCAAGAAGCTCGCGCTGCGGGCAAAATCGCTGGGTTCAAGCACCTTCAAACCCTCCCCCATTGGACACATGTCAGTTATTCATCGACCCTCTCATTCTAAGTCCCAATCAGCCTCTCATGAGCAAACGATTAAGGTGTTTTCTGCACCTTGGCTGGCTTTAGTCAGTCACCATCTCATGCAAATGATTAGCCAAAAAGATGGACCATATGGTTAACCACATGGGCAATGTTTTTTCCGCCTTGGCTAACTAAAGTCAGTCACCGCGGGGATCGTGAGACTTGGAATGTCGGTCGGTCGGTGAATCATTTTGTCGGCGGATGACGGTCGCGATGCCGCAGTGCGTATGTTGCCGTACTCGATACTGAACGATAATATCGGCATCAAAATACCGTGGAAGTTGGCTTATACGAGCCGATACGATACAAAGCCTCCAGCGAGTATAGCCAAAAGCAAGACCTTCGATATCCGAGAATGAATGCCGCCATATGTGGATGGCTTAAATAAGGAGAAAGCCCGTTTCTGAGCTCCAATGGCGATAAAATAAAATAAAAAAGGAAACAAAATGACTATTTTTTATAAACCGATACAGCTCCAATACGAATAATACACCTTTACAGGGCTGACAATAGGTCGTTCACATTAATCTCTCGCATGGAGCGGTCCTCTTGACTTCACTTCCTGCTGCGAGATGCCTAAAATCGATGCTCAAAAAGATTGGTAAAGCCCTAAATTCCTCATTTCCCGCTCCTCTGTGCGCCTTCGAGCTGCCTCCCGAGCCTCTCGAGCTGCCGCTTCCTCTGCAGAAAGAGGCCCTCCGCCTCTGTCCTTCCGCTTACTACCTGAAGCCGTCACTGCCACGGCTGAAGCCACCCCTCGACCCAGCCTCCCTGGAACTGCAGGCTCCTTCTTGACAGGGCCAGGGGCAGCTGAAGTTTGAGAGAAGCCCATATTGGAGGTCGATGCAGAATCTATGAGCATTTTGGAAGCCGAAGCCCCGGAAGCGTGCCCTCCTGCAGCGGCGTGTTTTGAAGTAGCAGCGGCAGCTGCTGAGTGTTGTGATGATGCCTGCATAGCCTCGGCCTGAGTGGTCCACCGCCCTGCCACGTGTATACACGATTGAACTCATCAAAAGTGGATTCCTATTCAAGATAGACGAAGTGTTGCCTGGCATTCTGACCGATTTTGAAGAGTATGAACATTCGCTGTAGTAATCGTTTCATTACAAGGTGCTTCTCTCTGAACAAGTGTCTGTCAGGGCATCATACACACCTAAAATGCTGGTGTAGTAAAGACCAGAGTCGGGGTCGTAGTAGTACCCAGTTGCTGCATTATAGTAGTATCCAGATCCCTCAGCCTGCACCCACTCTGTCCAATCTCTCTCCAAAGTCAGTACAAAGCGTGAGAGCTTTGCTAAGTTTTCACCTCTACTCTCCGAATGGGTTTCTCGCTGCCTCTTATTCCCCTCCACCGCTGCCTTCTCCCCATAATTCTTCCTTCGTACTCTCTCATCCACTCTCCTTATATCGCCCATTACAAATTGCAAGGTTCACTTCACAGTCCAAACATCATGCGTAAATGGCTCTCACCTTCAGAGGAAGGGCCACCGGAAGGTTCAGCTCTTGAGTATTCCGCTGTTTGCATGGGCTCTACCGTTGCATCAAAGAAGGCTGCTGCCTGTGCCTGCTGATGTTGTTCTGCCGCTTGTCTGTCTTTGTCATACTGCCGCTGAGCAGCCTGCACTCCGTACAATGACGCGAATACACAAGAGTTCAGATCCTTTACCAGAAACAGACAAAACTCAGCAAACACAGTCAGTAACTTGAAACACTGGAAACTTCTAAGGAACGAATGGAGTTTTAGAAGTCATAACGCCACTACCCCACTTCCAATTTACATGCTTCCCGACATACTTTCAAGTTTTATTCAAGCATGCCATCTTTCTTCTGAGGACCTACCGCTTCAATCTGTCGCATATCCCGCTCCGCTTGCTTCTTCTGCGCATCTTCTGCGATTGCGCCCTTCCGAATGGCAGCCAACCGGCGTGTCACGTTGTCCTTGTGCCGCTGCCCATACTCGTGCATCCGAATGCTGGCTGCATTGTTGGCTATGAAAATGTGACAATGCTCGCACCATTTGTTCCCCTGGCTTACCCAATACTGTAATTCCCGACACAAAGAAGGGCCCAACAGAGAAACAACTGGTTGAGCTTCTGAAACTGGCCATCAACTACATGAACAAGATTTGAAGCTTTGTTCTCCTGTTGTTTCCAGTCCGGAACTCACTAAACGTGCACGTGCGAAGTAACTGATAAGGCGTATCACACGTGAATCTAACTCTCCGAACAGCCGAACATTTCCGGAAGTTAGCATTGGCATCACATCATTTCACTTTACAGAATTCTTATGCAGTACATTGAGATGATCCTGACCAATGCATGATGCTGAACGCTGAAAAGTTCATTGCAGTCATCACTTACTACCTCAGCTTTGCGAGAAAAAGCATTTTTTGGGTATATGCATCAAGCTTTTGGAACCTCTGAGAACTCTAGAAAGTCAACTAATCAGTTGCAAAAGGGTCACTACTTGAGCGTTAAGGGTGGTTGCTGAAACTTTCAAGATACACAGAGACCCTCAGTTGTAGGAGCTGTCGACACCCTCATTTCATACAACTTCCAGCTAATAAGCATAAAAGAAGTAAGCAAACATCCAAGGGCAGCTTGATGCCCGCAACATCTCTGAGACATCTTAGCTCACTACAATCATTGATACACATTCCTTCAATCAAAATACAATATGGCAACTGAATCTGACTTAATCCGAAACAATGACCAGGATGAAGGAGAGCACGTACCAACCTCCGTCATTTTTAAGGAGAAGAAGAAATATTAGGGTCTGAGTAGATTAGAGCTTCAAATCCTTCCCCTCCCTCCCTCCCTCCAGCACAGACCGCCTAAAACTTCTCAGTCCTCGCTAGGGTTGGAGGCATCATCCGGATCCAATTCGTGCCCGAGTATGCCCTGCGGGTCTCCGGGGCCACTCGAGCTCGGTACATGTGACAGTTCCGTATGTCCATGGCCGAAATAAGCTCGCAGTTAAGCTCCAGAATGTGAAACGCGATATCGGCCATGAAAATCAGTTGCAGTAAAACTGGCGGTCATTTCCGTAGCCGTCGGTCAGAACGGAACATTTTTGACGTTTCTGTGTTCAAACTGTGCAACCCTAACCCTAAATCCTCATCCCAAACCCTAATTCTGCAGGGCTGAGCCCTAACCCTAACCCTAATTCTAACCCGAACTTTGGCCTCACCCTACTCCTAACCCTAACCCTGTAACTAAATAAGAGCCTAGCTTCATTCAATAAGCATTATTTCTGCACTTTTTTTGCACTTTTAATCTCATCACCTACATTTCTCCCCCAGAAGGCAAGTCTCATTTCTGCAGCTGGCAGCAATGTACAAGGTGGTCGAGCTGACCTCCCAGGTTGACATCATCGCTCGACGCCGCCTTCAACGCGAGGCATGGTGTCCGGCTCTCACTATGGATCAGGTTTGGCGTTTGCTCACCCTTCGTATCCGAGAAACTGAATCCAATATTGTCATGTTGAAGGTCTATTCCATTTCATTATGAATCCCTGTCCAGCTCCTTTCTCGACTTCTCTTTCTCTTTCTCTCTCTCTCCTCTCTCTCTCTCTCCCTCTCTCCCCCTTCTCTTCTGCCTCAATCCCCTCTCCCATTCTCATGCTCTTCCTCTCTCCCCCTTTCTCTTCTCCCTGACCCTCCTCTCCCTCATTCTCTCACTCTCCCTCTCTCCCCTCTCCCTTCTCCCTCTACGTCTCCCCCTCCGCCCTTGTCCGTATACTTCTCACCCTCCCATTCTCTCTCTCTCCCTCTCTCCATCTCTATCCTCCCTCTACCTCGCCCACTCCCGTCATTCCTCTCTCCCCCTCACCTCACCTCACCTCATCTCCCTCTTCTCCCACGACCTCGTCTCCCTCCCATTCTCGCGCTCTCCCACTCTCCCCCTCTTTCTTCTCCTTCTCCCTCTCCCCCTCCAATTCTCTTCCTCTCTTTCCCTTCCCCCTCTTTGTATGAGTTCCTCCCCCCCTTCTTCCCCATTCCCTCTCTTCGCTTCGCGGACATGAGCACATGTTGCAATAAAGATTTTTCCGTAGTTTTTTGACATCATTGCATTTTATTTGCTTTCCTTGCTCGTTTTTTTGGGCAGTTCCTCAATCGAGAAGAAAAACTTTCCACCCAATCGTGGGCTCGAGAACGGATGCGTACATGGGTTCTCATCCCAGGTAAACAACAAAATTTCCCAAACCCTTACATTTCCATTTTCTTACTCAATATTCTTATAATTATCTAAATGACCCTAAAGACTCTGTCTCCTCTCTCTCTCTCTCTCTCTCTCTCTCTCTCTCTCTCTCTCTCTCTCTCTCTCTCTCTCTCTCTCTCTCTCTCTCTCTCTCTCTCTCTCTCTCTCTCTCGCCCCCCTCTCTCGCTCGGTTATCTCTCTTTCCACTTGTTCTGATTCCAGCACCTCATGTTGCCATGTTTGTTTTTCAATGCGCTTCGTCTTTTATTCTTTCACTTTTTCTCTTCCTTTGGTTTTTGGTTTTTCCTTTTGTCTTTCTTCTCTCCCATTTCTGTCTATTCAAATTTCACTTGCCCTGTCACAGATGACGGAACTGTTGACGACAAAGAACTTCACCAACATGCGCTTGCTTCCCTGGAAACCTATCGTTTGGTACAGCACGAATCCACCAACCAGGCTTTTCTGACGTACTTCATTATCCCAAGTCTTTTCATCTTTGCAAAATCCGGTTGTACGTATCCGTGGCAATGAACCTTATTCTCCGTTTTTCGACTTTTCCATTTATGGATCGGATCAGGATGCCATTGGACCCAACGGACTGCATGGAACTGCTTATGGAATCGCGAGCGTTTTTACGGCTGCAGAACATAGAGGTGTGTACAACTGAGAGTGAAACTGAAACAAGGACACATGCACTGCTGGGCTCTGCATAGAATGCGAGCTGACACGCATAGACGAAAGGATGAGAGGAGAAAAAGATTCGCGAAAGTGCGAAACAAGAGCGCAATTTCAAATGAATCGATGCTGATTTACTCGTAGCGATTAATCGCATTTACGTTTGATTCATTAGAGTTTTTTTTCTCTTCGATTTTTTTGGCAGGGAGGGGCTATGCATCAGCTCTGTGCAAAGGCATTCAAAGTAAAGTGAAGTCTATAGACCCAAATGCCCTCGCGGCGGTAAGAGAAAGCCCTAAGAACTCCTCCCACTTGCCCTCCTATATTGTAATCCGAGTTTTTTGCCATCTCCTTCTGCTAAGCCTAAAAATCGTTAACCCCAACTGATATAAACTCCAACCGCCACCATGAAAAGAAAGAAAAGAGGGAAACCCCATTTTGCTTCCGTAAAGTCCTATATTCGCTTCTTTTTGTCGCTTACGGGTTGTTCTTGGGGAACAAACGGTGGCCCGCAGATCCTTTATTCTGATGTGGGTCCCTCACTTTATGCAAAAAGTGGATTTTTTGCGCCGGATGAGACTCCACCCGCGCATTATTGGGCCCTTCGAGAAGGGAATTCGAGTCAAAAGTTGGCCGAGAAAGCTTTGGAGGGTGTGGAATGGCTCACAAGAGAGACGGCCCAACCGGTAATCGACCAACTTTGTGAAGAGGTGAGATGGAACAAGAAACATTTTTTAGTTGTGAAATCCATCTGAGGTTTCGTTAAACACATCGTTGGGCGTACAGTTCCGTACAGGAGGTCTGAGAACTTGGATTTTTTTTGGGGGTTTTCCTTAGGTGAAATCTGCGGCTGCAAGTGGAGATTCCTTCACAATTCTCCCTACAAGGGGACAGGTAAGGCTTGGACGGTGAGAGTGGGAGGCCTGAGGGACAGAGAGAGGGAGAGAGAGGTGGGGACAGAAAGATGAACAGAGAGTGGGAGGGAGAGGGGGAAGGGGGAGGAGGAGGGAGAGAGGGGGGAGGGGGAAAGGGGAAGAGCGGGGAGGGGAGAGACGGGAGAGGAGAGAGGGGAAGGGGAGCGTGGAGCGGCGGGGGGGCGGAGGGGACGGGAGGGCAGAGTGGGAGGGGAAATGGGAAGGGGAGTGGAGGAGAAGGAGAGTGGAAGAGAGATTCAATCTGAAAGCCCTTTGAACCCTGAAACTGGTTACGGTCAAATCAGCAAAAGTCCTAGAAGCCTACAACCATGACCTCAAGAAGACTAAAAATACTCAAAAAAACCACAAGTAATCGTATGAATAAGAAAGCACAATCTAGCTTGAAAATGTAGTGCTCTGAGTCGTGAGAGGTGAAGGAGACAGGCGGATTGGCTGCTTGAACGCGAACATGCCGTAGCTGCGACACTTGGCAGATCCCCATTGGCCTTCTCGGGAGCTCGTCTGAATGGCAGCCTTGTGGTGAGCGGAGCTTTTCCGTACAAGAGGAGGGCCTTTAGTGTTTCTAGGGTCCTTCGGGTTTTGACTTGCGTAGTTTTAAGGTTTTTCGGAGGTCAACATGACGAGCCGGGAAAAAAAGGCGACTTAATTGCGCTTCTGTGTGGTTGGAAGGTCAATTTGTGGCATGTTTTGGGGCGTTTGGAGGTGGTAGGTGGAGCAGTGGGTGGTGGATTGGTATCTTTCTTGGAGTGATCTTGTAGGAGGGCCTCTCCCTCCCTGTGGGGCCCGCAGGGGCTCTAGTGTTGCGGTGAGTGTAGGAGCGAGAACGGAGGATTTAGGGTTGCATGGGCTTCTGGTTTGTAGTTTATGGTTTGCTGGTTTTTGTGGTGTTGGGAGAGAGAGGGGGGGGGGGGGGGGG
>CM074816.1:1931112-1963791 GCA_037447605.1 Zygnema circumcarinatum
GGGGGGGGGGGGGGGGGGGGGGGGGGGGGGTGAATGAGACGGTTCTGGGGCTTTCAGTCTTTCTTTGTTAGTCGTATCATTGGAATTGTGCATTGAATGGACCTTATTGTGTGCCGCTGCGCAGATTTGGACGGCTGAAATGAGCAAAGAGGAAAACTTTGCAAAAATCCTTCTCTTAAGATGTGAGGTCTCTCACTCTCCTCTCTCTTCTCTCTCTCGCTCTCTCGCTCTTCCCGCTCTCTCGCTCCCTCCCCCTGCCCTCCTCCCCCTCTTTCTCCCTTCTCTCTCACTCTCCCCCCCTCTCGTCGTCTCCCACTCTCGCTCCCTCTCTTTCCCCCGGCCCCTCCTCTTTGTGTCCCCTCCCGCTCTGTCTGCTATCGACCTCTGCATTTTCCTAGAACAGAGCCATCCCTCCTTTCCAGGTGGAGAGAGCGAGACGGACACAGCGGCGGTAATGGCGGCTGCCGTTTCCATGGCAGTCAGCAGCGGCCTCTGCGACGGCGGGGTGGTTCTATGGGGCCCAAATTCCGTTCTTGGAAAATGGCCCATTTCAGACGCATCCATGGCGGCAGCAGGCGTTACGTGAGCCATCCACCCAACCCCTCCTATAACTTCCGTTAAGGGAGTTGTAAGGTTTTCATTTTTAGGAAAACTTGGTTTCAATGACACTCTTTGCGATCTGGAGATGGTCAAGAGTTCAAAAGATAAAAAAAAAAACTCTTCGGTTTTCCTTGTAGGTTTGAAGATAAGCCCCGACGAGGGAATCTTCCAATGCTCGCTTCGTTGCATCCGGATGTCACACATCAGCAGTGGTACGGATTCTCTCTAAGACCCCATCCCTAGCCCCATTTCCTAAGTCCCGCAGGGTGATTGAGGTACTGCCTCCGCCCGTTATTGTATTGTGTTCTGTCCTAATCTTACCCGGCTTTAGATGCGGCCCTGAACCCTCACACTTTCTTTCTGGTGCGGATGTTTTGGGAACAGGAAATACATTCCTCAAGCCATTTGGTGTTGAGCTGATCGTTTTTTTCTTTTTTGTTTTCATCACTTTTTTGCGGCCCAATTAATGCACAATGCTTTAATTATTTTTGGAATAAGAATTTTTGCGATTATTCCCTCATCTAGCTTAATTCTCTTAATTTATTTGATTGACTGAGGGTTTTCTAGCTTCACCGGCGCCCCCACACTGACTACAGTTAGTAGTTGCACTAGAGAGGAAGCTCCATTTCAATGAAGGTCACAACGCGGACATTCAAACTTGAGGGGGGGTAATGTAGAGTGACGCTGCGTATGAACTAAGGCCGTATCCGTAACGGCGTACCTTTCAAGGAGCCGTACTGAGCAGAATTGTTCACACATGCGAACAACTCCCCTGAACCCTCCGCTGAGGTTCATATTCAAATGAATTGGTATAATTATTCCTGACGCTGCAAACGAACAGCCTATTAGTATTACTACGTTTTACGAGCACACCGCCGTTTTATTGATAGAATTATTTTGTGAAGCAGGCAAGAGTAGAAACTGCCTATCGGTTGATGCTTTGCTACTGCCACGGATTACATTCCTATCAGGAGCATGGCTCTGCATGCCATGCATACCAAAGCGCATGGCTGCACCGCATGCCATGCCGCCTAACGTGATGACGCCCGGGTCAAGGCATGAAAGCCACGCAGCCAACCGTGGAGACGGGGTGGCGCTTACTGAAGCTTCTCAGTAAGATCTCGCCCGGTCCTTATGGCAGTATAAGGTTCAACAGGGGGGGCGTATACGGAGTCAATGACAGAGCACCAAGGCCCTGTCACTCCACTGGCATTCGGAGATCGTAGGATCTGCTTCATCACTGTCAAGTTGCCAACGATAGGGCCAACGACGGACATAGAGCCTGTGATGGTGACTAGAAGGAGAACCGAACATTAGAGATAAGCGGTCCATTTGATGCCAAACAATGGAACATATTTTAAAGATTATTAGAGAGTACGAATTGGAGCCCGTAAAATCCTAGAGAGGGGGTTTAGGGCAAAGGCTAGGTTGGATGGTGAGAGTATTTTGTTTTGAGTTTAGCGATTTTTAACATCAGTCCCATTAATATCGTAGCCAAAACAACTATATCGTACATGACAGCAAGGTTTCTCCTCACCATTCCACACTGAAGAACATGAAAACGACTCTCCAGGCCCAACGGATGTCACAGAAACTGTGGACATGTGAACTTGACACTTGCAACCCATGCTCAATGGTTTCACAGCACAGGGCATGAAATGTATGATTGCAGAGTGCAACACACGTCCATACATTGAGGTTAGAAATGAAAAAAGAAAACTTAAGGAACCCGAAGACCCCTAAAACGTATTGAGAGAGGGCAGCAGCAGCTAAAGGACGGGAGGGAACATGATCCAGCGCCGAGGGTACTTGGGCTGCCCGTCCTTGCCATCAAAAATCTGCAGCAAAAAGTCCGGCATGTAAAAATTGGTTGATTAGAGCCCCTCTCTTTCTCCCCCCACCCCCCTCTCCCTTCCCCTCTCCCTCTCCCCCCCTCCCCTCCCCCTTCCCCCTCCGCCTCTCTCCTCCCCTCTATCCCTCTCTCACGCAGACAAACCCAAGCACGCACACATGAAGTATCGGGCCCTGATTGGTATAAACTCCCCAGAGCAATGACTCACTCTAAAGTGCATGTGTTTCCCGCTCTAACCAAAGCTGAATGCATCGAACAACGTTGAAAAAAAAAAAAAAAAAAGAGCACTTACCCGTCGGAGGCGCTTGTGTTTCGCGATGGCCCAAATGGACATCTGATAGGCTCCGGCAACCATGAAGGCGAGTCCGGCCACTGTCTGAGTGGCGAAGTTGAATCCGATCCATCCGGAAATTTCTGTGAAGTAGTTCGCACATGTAATGTACTCAAACAGGAAACCACGCGGTATTTGGTAACCGCCTTTCCCGTTAGGTGACCTGAAACCCCAATAATATCCTTGACACATCAATATAAAAGAGAGAGAGAGAGAGGGAGAGAGGGAGAGAGGGAGAGTGTGAGAGAGAGAGAAAGACTCTGAGCTCACCTTAAGTTCTTCAAAATAATATGGCAATAGAAGTTTGCGAACTGGCAGAGGAGGGAGAATGTGAAGGCAATGTATGCTCGCTCAATGGGGACGGGCGTGTAGAGAGGATGGTTTACAAAGTATCCGACAAACGCACCAAAGATCCAATAATAAGAACAATTGCGGAAAAGGTTGAAAAGGGGCATAGTGGCGTGACTGAATCTATGGACGAAAAATGTTTCCAGAATTCGCTTCACATAGTGGAAGGACCAGTAGTAGAATGCTAACGTCTGAACGGGGTGGGTGACCTGCGAGCACAAGGAAACCACTCAAAAGAACAGAAGGGAAGGGTTGGGAGAGAGAAGCGGGGGAGGGAGGGGGGGAGGGGTTGGGAGAGAGTGTGAGAGAGAGGCATAATGCGAGACGCGATAGGGAGTAGTGGAGGGAAGAGACTGCGAGATACGAGCAACATAAAGAGGGGAATGAGAGAGGTGAACTGGGAAACGAGCAAGAGATGGACATAACAGACGAGAGGGAGAAAGGGAGAAGAGAAAAACATATTTTGCTCTCCGCAGTCTCCAAAACTACCCAGAATATAAGCGGTGTGTACAAATCTTGCATTACTATACACATACAATGTCAAAGAAATTAGGGGGAAGGAATGAATTCGGAGTCGTCTTCACCTTGCGACCACCTTCCGACCATGGATAGAGCTGCTTAGGGAAAAGATAAAATAAAGCATAGAGAGCCAATGGTCCAAAATATTCCCAAAAGAAGACCGTTTTGAATCCCATTTGCGGCCCTAAATCCTTGAAGACCACTTGGAAGGTTTCTTGATTCTCGGCAAAGTATTCTTTCAGCTTTTTCCCCGGCTCAAGTACCGTCGGCTTTTTTTCTGTAGCGGCAGAAGGCAAAGTGAAGCGCTGCCTTGCGGGATACAGTTTTTTCTCTGTCAAGAAGAACAGAAAAATGATGGAAGTACGATCCTTTGGTATAAGAATTTGAAGTGTGGATTGAACATTTTTAGGTGAAGGGGAGAGGAAGACGAATAGAGGGACGCTTGCAAAACGGTTCTAGGGTGGGTTTTCATTGAGAGTACACTGTAACGCATGGCCCAGTCACAACTCGCCACATTGAAAAAAGTGTGTACGTGGCAGCCTGGAATTGGCCATGTCCCGGGTCCCCTCGACGGAAACCAACCCATAACACAAGCTCCAGGAATATCTTGTGTACCAGAGACTCTTGGAAATCCAAAACTTCTTGAACAAAGTGGACGATGGACGTGACAAATGACTTAACAAAAGACGATGCAAGGATGGGAGAAATGTACGCACTGAATTTATGGAGTGCGAGTTGGAGGTCCTCAACTGCCGCCTGCACCGATACCCCATCACCCCGTATATTCAATCAATCGAAACAATGTGAAAAGGGAGAGGGAATGTGAAGAGAGTTAGGAAGAAGAGGCGGGAGAAGGTGAGAAACAGGAGAGAGGGGGGGGGGGGGGGGGGTAGACGAGAGAGAGAGGCGAGAACATTACATAGTGGGAACGGAGGCAGGGAAAGGGGAGAGTGGGAAGGGAGGGAGGAAGAGGATCAATGCGGGCCGGAAGAAAGGGGGCGGGAGGCAGAGAGAGAGAGAGTTGAGAAGAGAGAGGAAGAGAGCTGGAACATAGGGCTTACGTCATCGTTAAGCTCTATGCCACCTGGCACGATTTCCCGCCCTGAGCGCGAGAGCACGGCGATCCTCATGGCAGCGCCGGGTGCCACTTGGCAGCCTCTATGAATGCCACGTGTTCCACGCTAAAGTCAGGAGAGCTGGCCGTCGCCTTCTTCTTGGGAGAGGGAGAGGGGCTTCCTTTCCTTCCGGCGGTCACTGTCCCGTCGTCGAGGAAGGCGAGAGCGAAGAACCAATCATATTTCATTGCGAGGGGTTGCAACCATTGGTTGGTACCCACCAGCCAACCATTGCAAGTAGTTCCAACCATTGGGAGCCAATGTCTGCCAGTCATTGGCCAGCCAACCATTGGAAACAAGGGTTGGGTTGGCCAATGGTTGCCGATCCAATGGTCCGACCTGTGCAGCCCCAGCGTTGTACTGCACAACTCCAAAGCCAGAGAAAGGGATATGAAGAATGTCATATTTAATTGGACGTTTCTATGTGGCTAATGTTAAACGGAGTGAGCAGTTAAAGAACAGGTCTTGAAATGCCACTTCCTTTAATAATTATTGCAAAAAGTTCGATAAAATAAACCATTCAAAGTTGAACTCCGACTCCCAAGTGGCATTGACTATCATTCTGGCTTAAGAAAATCGATTTTTGGAGATCTGTTCGAGGTGGAAACTCTCCAAACCTGTTCATTATTTGGCAAAAGGCAAATTCTGTGTTCTGTACAGATTTGAAAAGTCGCCTATAGCGCCTAAAAAGCTGGAATCGATGACGTTGTGATGCCCTTGGGAGGGCATTGGACGGCCCAGATCGCGCTGATGCGCATGTCGCAACATGGTGAAACCGAGGCTCGACATTTCCTCGTGCAGAATTTTTAAGACTAGTTTTGAGCGAGCGAATGAACCATTGAAAAAGTCGCAGCCTAAGTTCAATTCAACTTAGCAAAATTGAACAATTAAAAGTACCCAAAGGTGTCTGTCTGCACGTGTCGCTTTCCCTGTATTTGAAATACTGCTAGAACCACCATCATATATCGACTCTCAAAACGATGTAGACGGCTCTTATGCCCAGCGGCTATTAGTGAACAAGCCAATTAAACCTGCGAGAAAGATACACCAATTTATAAGAGACTAAAATCTGTCTCGCATCCTCCTACACTGTCAAAGACGTACCAGCATTACAAGAATACAAAACAACAAAGCCTTACTATACAGCAAAAGGTTCTATAACTTATTCGGCTGTCCTTGGGCGACAGGAAGGACCGCCGCCTTCATTCGTCCTTTCCTAAAACCTTTTCAACGGCATTTGTGACTGCAGACGTCAGTTTTTGAGCCGGGGAAGGTGCTACAATAACTCCTTTTGCTTGCCTTGCCAAAAAAGACTTCTTCAGAACTAACAATGCAAGCAACAGTGTGGAAGAAGCCAAAGCGTATGTGGACATGCCCTGCGTAAATTCCAAAGGAAACAGTAGTCAATACATGCGATGATTTCCTCACCGGATGACAAAGCCCGTGTTCTACATCGAGAAAACAGGCTTATTGAGAGAGGCATGCGAGAACTGTATTTCTGGTAACATCCAATAATGGTTTTACAACATTGAGTGGAGTAATGTTGCGCTTCCGCACCTTATTCAACGGATGGCTCGGATTCGCCACTTGGAGACCCAAAAACACAGCCACAATTCCTCCAATGAAGGCAGTCGCTCCAAACTATTCAGTAGCAGAAAGATCCAAGAAATGGCAATGTGAGTACGGGGTCACCCAGTGTACCGGAGAGCAAGAAGCTGTTCCAGCAGCACTTGTTTGATGGAAAAAAAATAGTGCCAACAGAATGCAAGCAGAACAGAAGAACCATGATGAAGAGATAGGATCCCTCACCATCTTGTGTGCCTTATTCACTCGAACTGTATACTTCCTAAGTGCTTTTGGAAGACCGTACAAAGCAGGAATTCCTCCCAAGCTAACAAGTGATCCAGAAACAAGTGACAAGAGGCCGACTTTCCCGTGAATAGTAGTAAAGTGTGGCTTTCCGTTGATGATTTTGTTTGTGTAGATTGCCCACATTCCTACGATGATGGAGGCAGTGGCTGCACCCAGAAGGACTGCGTGAAGCTTCAGAAGAAATTGGCGCTGCTTTCCCTGCATGAAGCCCGGCATCATGGACGTGGACAAATTAGTAAGCGAGTACAAACTCACACAATACTATATTTGTTGCCTCTGAAGCAAAAAGCTACAAATACTTTCTATTCTCACAAGTAGTAGCAGACAAGACCTCGAATAAAGGTACATTAGCTACAGTGGTTTCTATCTAAAGATAAGGACTTGCTCCAAGTAAATGAACGAAATCTACGATTTAAGACATATATCATCAGAAAAGACTCGTCCAGCCATTCCCATGTGCTACCAGTCATCTCCGTCCTTACCTTCGCTTGAATGGATATAAGAATGCCTTCAGCCATAAGAAACAGATATCCCGTTGCAAGAAATGTTGGATGATAGCCAAACCTAGTGCCATTGAAGAACGTTAAAGCGAAGGCGGCTGGGACAGCGAGACACAGTAGATGTGTGGCAATAGGAATTCCAAATGGACCTTTTGTGCTTTCAAAAGAAACTGAAGCTGACGCCATTACCATCTGTAAAAGGAGAATGTACAAAAAGAGGTGCTCAGAATGGCGACGGGGTGAACCCAACACTGATTGAACAGCACTCGAATGAGCCTTGGAACGCCAAGCGCTCGTTCACTCTGACATTACAGAAAGCGTAGACATAAGCATTTCGTGATTCTGCCTGCATTTGTTGTAGATGAGATGAGGTAGGAAAGGAGAGCTAGTGATGGCTCACACACCGGTTTTTTTACAAGGTTCAGGGCTTGAGCCTCAGGCTGACAACGTGATTCACAGCTCAAGTGAGCGCCTCGAAAGGAGCTTATGAGGGAGAGCTTGCTTGTCGATGAAGCTGAACCAAATGAGTGCCCAACGACAGAGGTCTTTGAGGAGCTTATGACACTGCTATAGCTTAAGCTCTTGGGAGAAAGCGGGCAGCGATTGGCCGTTTTTGTAGGAGACTGTCCGCAGGGGGCTGCAGACGATTTCACAGCAGTACTTGCTGCGAGAAGCGAATGCGCATTCAGAAAGCAGCTTGCGAGGGTGCTCCCAGCGCGGCCGACAAGTACCATGACGCGTGAAAGGATAAGCAGAAATGCAATAAACAAGGAAGCAGAGGATTGGGAAGGGCCACAAGGCAGGATGAAGGGGGCTGGACTCAGAACTGGAACTGGCGCGGATCGAGGGGCAGTGCTGCGCGGTGCTAACGCTGGTCCCTCCCTCCCTCACAGGCACCGCACCACCTGCAATCCAAAAATTGCTTCCTTTCCGTGCTTTTTCGTTTTTCTATCTTTTGATGTTTTATAGGAAAAGTTGTGTTGTTGTTGTTCTTGTTCTATATGTCTTTTTGTGTTTTTAATTTCACATCTCTTTCACTTTTCTTTTTGTTTTGGAAAATGATGCAGCGGCCCCACTCTTTGGATATCGGCGCCCCCTTTTGGGAAAAAATGTACTTTTTTTTTTGGCTAATCATCCCCCCCCTTGGATCTTTCGGGAGGAGGATCCGACCGTGCACCGACGTACGGCGCCGCGCATCGCGGCGTGGCCCGTGAGATGCGGCGAGCCTACGGAAACGTTGTCCTCACCTGACCCTTTTGGGTCAGAGGTTGCCACGTGGCAGTCTTCCATTGGACAACCCTGCTGCCGGTCCCCCATGCCGATACAGTGGACCCCCATAATATTTTCGCCATGGTTTCGGCAAATACTGGGCGAAAATATTGTAATTTGCAAATATAAGGTCCGTGTTACCAATAGGCGAGCGGTATTATGTTAGAGTTCATGTCTGTTCGTACGTATCGTATCGTATCGTATCGTACCGTGCTTTAGATACACGAGCTCCTATGGGCGCCGTACGTATACCGTACGACTTAGAGATTTTATTCGTACTTACCGTACAGCGTAAAAGCGTGACCCATGTTTGAAATCCGTTTCGATTAACAGATTTTGTATTGGAGAATAGGTCAGGTTAGGTTAACACCCCTAATACGTTAACATTGAGTTACCGTACAAAAAAGTGGTTTCGGCAAAATCGGGGCGAATTTCTTGGGGACGCACTGTACAAGGTGGAAAATATTATGGGGGTCCACTGTATCGGCATGGGGGACCGGCAGCAGGGCTGTCCAATGGCAGACTGCCACGTGGCAACCTCTGACCCAAACGGGTCAGGTGAGGACAACTTTTCCGTAGGCTCGCCGCATCTCGCGGGCCACGCCGCGATGCGCGGCGCCGTACGTCGGTGCACGGTCGGATCCTGCGCGCGAGGCGCGGGGTCCGATTGTCTACAAGATCTCTCCTCCCGAAAGATCCAAGGGGGGGGCGTGATTAGCCAAAAAAAAAAAGTACATTTTTTTCCCAAAAGGGGGCGCCGATATCCAAAAAGTGGGGCCGCTGTATCATTTTCCTTTGTTTTCCTTTTTTACTTTCAAGTACTAAGGACAGCGCTTGGCCGAAAGTGTGCTGCGTGGATAATGGCCAATCATAGCCTGCCATGTCATCGTATATGCATACGTGGCACGACATGATTGCTCGGAGTATAGCGTACGGAGATGTGTCCGACTCCCGCGTGCTTGCCAGAACGCGGCCCATCGGCAACGGTCCGGCCAACCAAACCGGCGATCCACAACTGGCGGGAGGCGGACCGGCCCCTAGAGCGTGTTGGGCTTGCTCGCATATGCGCATGACATCGGGCCTAGGGCCGCCCACAGGTCATTTGAGAATGAATTGGCATTGACCCCACGCATGGCGATGGGATCACCTGTCCATGGACAACAACAGCAACAACAACAACATGGAGAGCCACGGAACATTCATTTGTGAGCGGTTCCTCTTGGCTCTGCATGTTGTTGTTGTTGTTGTTGTTGTTGTTATTGTTCCATGGACAGGCGATAGCATCGCCATCGTGAGATCAATGCCAAGTCAATTCTCCGATTCCAGGACGGCAACCTGTACGGCATGTACCAATTCCGTACGTTATGAGATGTCGTACTTTCATATGCGTTCCACGCGCCCCGTTCTACAGATTCGCAACATGTGAACGCAGCGTTTTATAGCACAGAACTCGGCGCCACAATTCCCCATGTAGCGCCACATTTCCCCATGTAGCGCCACATTTCCCCATGTAGCGCCACGTTTCCCCATGTAGCGCCACCCTTGCCTGACACCATCCTGCCGTACTGTTCCATGTTTTGTCCGTACATATTTTCCACCGTTACCCGCACGGCAGTACCTACCACCATACCGTATCGTATCGGTACAGTACCTTTTCCCTTACAGCCTTGCAAGCTGGCCTCTCATCTCTCTCTCCCTCTGCCCATCCTTCTCTCTTTCCCTTTCCCCTTCCACAATGTCTTGACAGGCGGCCATCCCTCAGGAGCAGCTGTAGCTCTCGCTCCTCTCCCTCCCTCTCGCCCTCCAGCACAGCCTTCAATATGCGATCCCCTTCCAGCTCCAGAGCAGGCGCCGTCTCCCACTCTGCCTTCCGGTTTGCCCTGTTGGTTTTCTTTCTCGTCATCGGGTACTATGTCGGCCGGCCCGTGTACTGGACGCTGGAGTCGCGCATCCGTGACTTTAAAGAAGGGGTTGCGTCGCAGAGAGCTGCACTGATAGCAAAAGGCCAAGGTACGTGCTCATTGTTTAACTGCAGGTCTCGCATCACGAGGAGGCAGATGTTCCTCCTTGCCCTTGTTTTGCAGACATTTGGAATCCCATTGTCTTTTTTTGGATAATTGTGTCATCATATTGCCAAGGTCGGATGGATGTGGTTCAGATGATGGCATGTTAGGGCTTGCTCTTTCAGCTATATAGCAGGATTCAGGGATTTACTTTGATGGATATTTTTCGGAGCTTGCTGTTGGCAGAACAGCTGAAGGATTAGGTCAAGTGAATAGGTTGTGATCGACCTGCCGAGAGTAATGAGCAGCCTTAGTTTGCTCATTTAAATGAGCTAGTCTTTAGTATTATCCCCACCCACTTGGATAAGAACGCCACCGTTTCCATTAAGCAGGACACACTCACCGAGCGGTATTTCACGCGCCGTTATCAACTTTTCATTTGCGGCTTCTATTGCTCAGCTTTACCTTATCGCTTTGTCGTTCAGGAACCTCCGAGTCTGTCCTTGCTCTTGCCAATTTTCGTCTCTCCGAGTCGTCTGCCACTAAGACGGGTAATCTTTTCCTTCACTTGCCTTTCCCAGGTCTCACGTTGGAGGGCTTAGAGAAGAGCTTGGAAGATCCTGATTTAGAACCAAATCCTGACCTTCCTTTGACTGACGATCAGCGGCAGCGATTTGAAGCAATAAACAAGCGGAGAGAGGAGCGGCTGAGTAAAGCTAAAGCAGCCGCTGAGTCTGCCAAAACCGCAGCAGCAGAGGCAGTGGAGGAAGTGATTAAGGAAACAAAAACGGAAGAGATTGAGGAAACAAAATTGGAAGAAGAAGCCAAAGCTGGGCCCTCAGCATCTACACAACAGAAGGAGGTTTTTGCAAGGGGAGTGAGAGACATTATTCATGAAGGGAAGCCGTTACTGGAAGCTTTTAAACGCTCGATATTCGAGAAGCCAGAGACACGGGAGATTCCCCCGAGAGAAGAATTTGCGTTGCGGAAGGAAATGATCGAATTCCGAGCAAGGAACAATGTCATTGTGGTTACATTTGCAAATTTCGCCTTCATGGACTTCGTTGTGAATTGGGTGCGGCATTTGACAGACCTTGGGGTCTTTAACATTCTCGTCGGTGAGTGGGTTCTGATATTCATCATTCCTTAGTGTTCTCAGGGGTTTCTATGGTTTCAGAAATTGAGGTTTTTTGCGTTTCCAGTGGTTTTCAGCCTTTTCCTGAAGAGATAAGGTTGTCAACATGACCTGCAACACCTTCAAAAGTGTGGGCCTGTCAAATTCTTCAACGTAAAGGAACTTCTGCCCCTGACGTCATGGATCAAGTGCTTTGCAAGCCATGATCACCTTAAAAACTTGAAGTCTTCCATTAGCCCTAAGGCCCAAGAACCTCACAAGGTTTCTAGCCCTCTAGCTGGTAAATGTGAAACCCCGCGTGCACGGAAGCAAGAAGCCGAAGATAGCTCAAAGTTGCTCGAATAAACGATGTTTTTTTGGGTTGGTCAGGCGCGATGGATACACAGATATTGGAAGGCCTTTACTTGGAAGGCGTCCCTGTGTTTGACATGGAGAGCGGAATGTCCACCATTGATGTGGGATGGGGAACACCCATTTTTCATAAAATGGGGCGCGAGAAAATCACACTTATTAATGTGTTTTTATCGATGAACTATGAGCTCCTCATTTGTGACACGGACATGGTCTGGCTTCAGGTACGACTCTACTATTGTCTCCTCCTTCCATCAACCCTTAAAGGCTCAAACTCGCTGCTCCGTGCATGCACAATGATTGACTGAAATTTGCTGATTGTGTTGAAAATGTGGATGTGTGCTCGATGACTTTTTTGGAACAGAATCCGTTACCCTGGTTCAGGCGGTGGCCAGATGCTGACGTCCTAACATCGAGTGATGAGGTCATTCGGACAGTTCATGATGACAGCCTTGAACATTGGGATCGGGGTAAGTTGAGAGAGCCATTTCTCAATGTAACAGACAGTCGATGATGGGTTCCAGGTGCAGGGTCAATGTATCAACATGATTAACTTTACTTCGGCAGTATTGACAATGCTTTTCTTACTATGGGATTGGGGTGTATTTCATGAACTTATGTAACAGCTCATGCTGCTTACAATATCGGGATATTGCTCTACCGCCCGACTGAAGCCGCGAAAAGACAGGCCCGAGAATGGGCAGAAGTTTTGGCAGCAGATGACAAGATATGGGACCAAAACGCATTCAATGATCTCATGCGCAGACAATGGGGGCCGGGACTGGAGAACGGAAATGGTCTTTTCTATGCGTATGATGGAACGTTGAGGCTCGGAGTTATGCCTGTCAGCATTTTCTGCAGTGGCCATACATACTTCGTTCAAGTGAGAATTACTATTACTTACTGTTACCTCTTTTGAAGTTGCATTTTTTTCAAATAGGTGAGGCTAATGGGGGGCATGTGGAGTAAGGACGTTCCTTTCATTGTTGGGCTCTGAAAGACAAGCAATTTAGGGCTTCTACCGTTCTTGTCTGTCCTTCCTTTCACAACCTTTTTGTCTCGTGCTTTTGATGTGCAGCACCTTTATAAGCAGGTTGGCTTGCAACCTTATGCTGTTCACACTACATTTCAGTATGCCGGTACCCCCGGGAAACGGCACCGTCTCAGAGAAGCGAAAGCTTTTTACGATAAACCCGAATACTACGACCCCAAAGGTCGTTTACGTATCCCTTCATTTTGCTTCAAAGCATTGCTGTTGGCGATGTCTACGGGTCAAGGAAGCAAATCTATTTATGAATTTTGTGTGTACTTTTCTGGATTTATAGTACTTTTGAGGGTAGTAAGACCTCATTAAGTGGATCGCAAATCGCAAAATTTCACTGGAGGACGGAAGTCTGTCTGCATGTGTCCAGGTGGCGTTATTTCATTTGTTCCCGACCTTCCCGAGGAGCTTCTTACGGGTGGTGCACATACAGTGGAATCTCACTTTGCCCTTGTTAACCATCAGGTAGGCTGCTTTCTCGTAACGAGGATTTCTGGAGAAAGCAGTAGTAAAGGCCAAAACAGGATAAAATAAAACAGGAGTGAGATCTGTAAAGCAGTAAGGAGGATTAAATGTGTTATATGAGGAATTTGGGTCTGATACTTGTTGAATACTATCTTTTTCTTTGTGTTTTCTAAACGTTGGGGTTTGGAGGATGGAAATGCTGCAGCTCAAGCAAATACGATCGGCCTTAGCAATCGCGACAATTCTGGAACGAACTTTGGTATGTGGGTATAATTGAACCCCCTCTTCTCCTCCTTTACCTGCAAAGCGCAAGCATTCTTACTTCAAAAGCTTGACTTAAATATTTCACAATGCATCCAAGCCTTTTTGCAAAGGAAGAACCGTTGAAGCTCTCCATTCCTCTCTTGCCTTTTGGCTTTTATGTGTTATTGTCGTAACCATAGGTCCCTCGAGGCTCGTCTCACTCTCCCCTTGTCACATATTCGAATTCCATAGTGCTTTTTCGTTCTGCCTCAACCTTTTTTTCGTTTCTCCTTTTTCTTAGAGTTTTGCACCTTTTCTGGCCAAGCGCATCCACTCCCTTGCTCATTCGAAACGGTCCCCTTCCTTACAATATCTGCTGAAGTTCTTTCTTCCTGTCCCTCTCCCAACACTGAAATATGCCACCTCATACGCTGCGCTTTTTATCATCTTCTATCCCCAGTCAATGATGTGCCGCGATCCAAACTTGTACCGATAGTTTCAAACCTTAGTCTCCTTGAGCTCCCTCCCGTACATTCCTATATTAATATCTACATCAACATCGACATCAATATTATTACCAATATCGATATCTATGTCAATGCCAACGATCAAATGTCAATGCCAACGATCAAATGTCAATGCCAACGATCAAATGTTTATGTCAACGTCAATGTCGAGGGCAATGTGAATGTCAATATTCCTAGCAATATCAATATCATTGTAAATTGACATGATCTGTCTGCTTGCAGGTCTTCCCTGAGTTGTGGTGCCGCTTTGACCGCATGTGGTATCCGCACCCCGGAATCCTTCCCGGCACCGCCACCCCCCAGCCCCTGCTGTGCCCCCTGGACCAGGTCTTCCAGGTCAGTGTTCATGGGGGGCATGACATGACATGGCATGGCATGGCATGGCATGGCATGGCATGACATGCCAACGCCATGCCATGGCTGAACCATTCATCGCCATGAAGGGTCCCAGGGGCCTCCTCCATTGTGGGTCCAGTTTTGGCAGGCACTGGCAGGGCTTCTGAGTGGCATCAATACTCCTCAGCCATTGTTGGCGCCCCTGGATTGTGTCTTCTTAGTCAATGATCAGTCAAGGAAATGGTTAAGAGGACGGACATGTTCACAGAGAAGCTGTAAAGGTTTGCAAAGTGAGGAACATAACTTTTTGGTTGCAGCTGCTTAATCTAATGCAGCTTATTTTCGGTCTTTGGGGGTCACACAGATACACAACATGGTCAGTGGTGCCCTTCCGGAAGGGGAGTTCGGCCCAGACATTCCTTTTCGCGAATATTCGTTTTTAGAGAATCCACTGCTGCCAGAATATGTAAGTTGTCCTGAAAAACATTGTGTTAAACGGGTGGTTCAGGCGGGGAGGAGAGAGTGAGGGAGCGAGAGAGACAGAGAGAGACAGAGAAGGTTGTATATCGGTGGCATGAATGTCTTTTGGGTTATATCTCTCGTACTGCAATCATTTCACTGTCCTTGTAATCCCATGCTTCTGATGACAGTGATGATCTATCTTGTTACAAAAGTAAGATCATCACATCGACTCTGTCGAGGTGCTTGTTTCTTTTGTTGACTTTGAAAAGTGGACGAAAGAGGGATGCCGATGGGTTTGTGCCACAGGTTCGATCATCAAAACTTTCGGTTCAGCTCTGTACTAAGGGGCAGGAGGGATGCCCAAATTCTCCTGCTCCAGGGGCTAACAGTATTCTGCAGTTGCCTAGAGGCAGCACACAACGGGAGGTGAGGTTCGACTTCAATCCCTCTCCTACTTTTCAATATATGAATTTGCTGCTTTAGTCCGATATTAACTAACATGAAATTGGGCTTTATTATTGGGACTGCTAATGCTGCAGATTCTTGAGATATTGACACCCTTCCAAGATGTCAAAGTTTTGGAATTTGCATCAATGTTGGACGTTTTCAGCGGGTGGACCAATGTGGTAGGCCTCTCCGTCTCTTCTCCTACAATGATATGTCATGCAGATTTGACTTTTTCTTATGCCCAAAGAATGAGAGAGGGAGGGAGGGAGGGAGGGAGGGAGGGATGGATGGAGGGAGGGGGTGGCCATGAAGTGAGAGTCTATAACATTATTTTCCCCTCCTTCAAGCCCAATCGTCATCAGTTCGGGTCAAGTGAAAAAGAAATGATCAAGATGATTGCTCGTCTGGTCATAGCTAGAATCCGAGAAGTGGGGGACTACGTTATAACCTTGGAAAAGGCTATGATTTAAATGTTGAAGTCGTATTCTCAGCAAGTAAAGCATTGCGACGGACCTTCTGATTCTATTAGCCAGTAAAAATACCAGGAGTTTTTTTTTCCCAGGATTTTTTATCTTTTGTGGGCCAGTGCACATGTAGCCCCTGTTCAGACCCTTCTTTTAATGTTTTTCGGATCTTTAGGTATGTTTGGTTTGGCTCTTAAAAAGAAAGAAATTACTGGCGGTCACTGGAAGTCACCAGTGAGCACAGGTCCTCAGAAGTTCAGGTTCATTTATTGAGCTCCGCTTGGGTGTAGTTTCGTAGGTCTACACAAGGGACAGGGTTTGGATTGGGTAGATTCTGTTCGACCCAAACTCCTTAATTATGGTCGCCTTTGCCCTGTACTTTGCATATCCCTGGCGGTTGATTGGACGTCGACCTCAAACATGTTTTATCAAAATTTGACCAACTGATTGAGCAATCGACACTGAACTGATTGATGTGATCGACTGACTGAACTCATTGTTGTCCAATCAAACCGACTGACATGCCAACCGACCGATCGACTGACTCACTGACTGACCTACTCTCTAACCAACCGGCTGCGTTCCTTTTTGCAGGAGCAAGAAAGAAAATTCAACCAGCGAGTGAAGTTGTATGTGGGCATATGGTGCTGCGTAAACGCTCATCCCGGGCACATTTATTACGATATGTTTGCAGACCAGAAAGAGGGGTGGCTTCCAAAACCCCCCGCGAGCCCTTCTGAAGACCACCCTCCAGTCTGACTTGGGATCCTTCCTCCCTCCCTCCCGTCTGTATTTGGGCCCTTCTGGAGAAGCAGAGACTAACCAAAATTATAAAATATTTCCAGAAACGGTCCTCTTTCAGAATAGAAATGGGTACAGAATCGCTACTGGTGAAGGATATAGAGGTGGTCGACAGAAGTGCGGGTCCTAGCGTTACCTTCCTTCCGCCGCCTCCCTTTTTACGTTTTTTTTTTAAATAACTTGTTCAAAGAAAATGAATATCGAGGAAGCCGACTTGCGCCGTTGTGTTCAGCTTGGAACGAGAGGATTGTTCTACGGATGACATTGAAAAATTCAAGTCGAGATGGGAGCACGAGTTGACATTACAAGAATGTAATTGAGGTGTCTAACTGTAGTAGACTTATGATTTTGACGCTCGTCCTTCGCAAACTTAGTGTTTCTCAGGCTTTCTGCAGAATTAGTGCAAAACAGAGTTCAAAGCAGTTACTTGTCCTAGTTTGCCCTTCGGCTGTTCTGAAATTTCTGAATGTTCAAATTATTTTTTTGGTTCCGAATACATGAGTAGGTGAGCACTGCCAGCTATGCCCAAAAATGACGGGCACCTCTTTTTTCTTAACTATTTTTTATTTCTGTGCATTACGTTATAATCGCCTACACTATCACATGCCCAATCCAGAATTTCAGCTGTTTGTGTCCATGATAGTTGAAAGGCAGTGAGAAACTCGAACAATACTGTTGTATCTAAATGCAGCAAAAGAATGAATTTGCTGTTAATCCTGCAGAAGTAGAATAGCTGCAAAAGTTGCAAGATGTTCCGTAAGAAGCTATTACTCACTTGTTTACGGAAATCCTGAAATGCGCCTTTGGTACTGGATAACTTAGGATGCAAGCTCAAATTTGACCTCACAGAGGTCTGTCTTTCATCATCGCTAAGATCAGTCGAATAGCGTAGTCAGGTAAAAGTGCAGACATCGCCATCCGAGTGAGCCGAAAGGCCAACGATTGGAAGAAACCGATCGCAAAGCGGAGCTTATCCCAACTGCATCCCATCCTCAGGCAGCAACATGATATGCGTATGAATCGCAACGTCTGCATTCTTGACTGCTCTGTTGAACGGAAAGGGGATGAGTGCAGAAGCAATAGACAGTGAAAAAAACCAATTGATTGCAATGGACAACTTCTTTGAGCCGTGCATTTTTAAAAGCTACTTGCAATGACCTTCGCCCTCTAGAGAATCCGCGACGCATTTGTAACAAAGTGGTTTCCATTATCCGAAGAATCTTTGAATATAATTGCTCACCTGTAAAGGTCGCCAATAACTGGCATGATGCAGAGTATGGGAGATCTTTGAAAGAAGTCACGCTGTATTTTGATTCGTTTTAGTTTCCTCCGAGATGCTGCCTGCGAAGAAACGCCACTTGCAAGAGTCTGCGTAAGGGCTAGTTAAACCGTGGGCATGGAAATCACAGCAACCTGGCAGATCGTTTGACTTCCGCCTTAAAGTAGCAGCTTTCAAACTCATTACCTTATTTAGACCATTCTCATCGGGCTCATAATCTTCCAGCTCAAGGAGAGTGATGAACTCCAGTTCTGCTTCGAACCAGAGACGCACGGGTGGCCTCACAATCACCTTCATATGTAAAGTGATAGTGTCCGTTTTATCATCGTATGCAATGAGTTCAAAATTAACTCTTTGATAGTTCAAAGCTGTCTCCGCAAACTGCCACATTCCAACAAGAAATAATGCCAGAAAGCAGGGGAGGGCGAAGGGGAAAGGTAAGAAAAGGTTCAAATCCTGTGGAGCAGCTAGAACAAGTATAAAACAGCACGAGGTTGCAGGGCTTGATTTTTTTATATTCTCCTACGAATTTCTCAGCCTTATCCCCCTCCTTGTGAGGGGCCATTGCTGGCAAGCTTCGTGATCCATATAAGACAGGCTGGCACGTTGACATGCATTAGTTGCAAACGAAAAGCAAAAGAAACGATTTCATAAGGAAGCGACATTCATCGGGGCATCGAGGACATAAAATAGCGCACAATCACCTGATAGATTGCTGTAAGCTCATCCAAACCGTGCGTGTCGATGTAATAGTGATAAAACGTCACATTTGGTGAGAAGTATTTCCTGAGCACGGCCGCCTGCTGCTCAAGCGTTGGCCGGGTCACCAGACCCCTCACCACATCAGCGATCTCGGTCCTCGGATCCTCCATGGCTTCCAGAACAGCGCCTTCCAGGCAGGCAGCGAGCCCTTCCAAGAGCTCTCCCTTCTTTCTAAACTTTCTCCCCGGCAAGGGCGTTTCACAAGCAGGTCGCTTTCTCTGTTTCTTTGGGCCGCTCGCGGATGACGTGGATCAATTGCAGTACGTCGCGTGACAAGCTGTCCGACGTGGAGATCTCTGATTGGCCGTTCGTTAACTGCTTAAAAATGTATTGTTGCTGCCTGCCACGTGGTAGGAATCTGGAACTACTTCGACGAGGAGGATTATTACGTCGCCACGTGGCAGCTCCTCGGTCCAAATCCTGTCACGTGGTAACGGAGCGCCACAGCGAATAGTGGCGAGCAACTGCCCGTTCAACGGCCAGTTTGCATGGGCGGGGACTTTCTTTGTGGCCGCCAGTTCTGAATTCGTCCAGCACATAGAAGGGACCGCCGTTTTGGCTTTGACATTCAGTAAAGTACCGTATCGAGAAAAAGTAGAATTAGAAAGTACATGCTTTATAACGAGTATTAGAGTACTGTAACTGTAACTTACTTTGCCAAGCCAAACAAAGCCAAACTTACTGTAACTGTAAGAGCCAAAATCCAAACGAACAGTTTTCGAAGTGAAGTAAATCTCGAAAATCAAATGTCAAAATCTGACACTACCTCCTGTTTTGCGCACTTCATCATGCATCGCAAGGATTGTCAAAGGGAGCCATTTCGCAGATTTCAAGGTGTGCCTTGATACGAAGCGAAATGTACAAACTGCAAACAGCAATCGCTTTTCTTATTAGTTCTTTTATCTTTGCTTGGGACTATATCCACCTTGAACCGCAGTCATATATTAGAAGTGATGTGGCGTTGATCTCACGATGGCGATGCCATCAAATGTACATGGACAAAATCATCACAGGGAACCACGAGGTACTGGCCGCAAATGACCTAGACAAAAGAAAAAACCTAGGAGCTGACAGCCTACAGCTATGCCTAGGCTTAACAACGCAGCCCTCCCTAGAAGCAGCCGCGAAAGTCGCCGATGGAGGACACATCGCGCGGAGGGAGGGAGGGAGGGAGGGAGGGAGGGAGGGATCGCCGGAAGTCCAAAAAAAACCATAAAAACAAACTAGTCGGCCGCGTCATGGTGGGCATACAGTATGTGCGCTCCTTGCGGAAGGCCGCATCACAAGCAGCGACACCTTCATGGTGCGTTACACGCGACGATAAATCGCAGCAGTCATACTTTTATTCTTACTTGCGCATGTACAAAAACTTATGATCGGTAATAGGAGGCAGTACTTTACGAAACCGATTTGATGTCGTCTCAGAATAGAATCTTTATTTTCCCTATCGGCTAAAACTTCTTCCTTATGCATGCTGGTCTTTTATCAGCCATCATCCTCCAATCCACTCCCTCCTTGAGAAGTAGAAGCGCTTCTGCAGTCCTTCGCTTCACTTCTCCAATCCAAGCCTCTTGTGCCAGTCTGCAATACTCTCCTTCGGGTACTCGTCAAATTTTTGGTCGTTGGGTCCAAAGCATGGCTCCATCCATACTGGCTTCGAGTTCAACATGATGTGTGTCCTCTCCGGAGGCACAGGGAGTTCTGTGTCGATTGCCGATGCATGGGGATGCACGAGTTCAGGCCAGCGGGGGTCATAGAGCCAGAGGGGAGAGCCACATAGTTTGCAGAAGTTGCGCTGTGCCGGACTAACCTGCACATCCAAGTTTTCCATCCTTGAAAGCGTTTACATCATTGTGGTGAAAAAAAGGAGAAAATGGTATACTTGCTCATTTTGACGTGTGTGAGGATACCCAAGGGAAGCCCTGAAGACAATTGATTACCGCGGAATTTTAGCCAGACCATCGTAAATAATCAGGTATTCGAGAAAGAGAGGAAGGGAAAGGGGAAGGAAAATGAATCGAGGACAGGCGGGGAGAGAAAAGGAGAGAGAGCGGGGGAGAGATATAGAGACAAAACAGTGGAAAAGAACAGAATCATGTAATACAATCAAAGCTTTACCGTAATTGTTACAGCACGTACCACTTTTGATTTTCCATTTGTGGATTTTTTCAAAACGGCATTATAGACTCCCAGATTCTCCTTGCCATGGATCGTCATGCTGTTGTAGTCACCTGCAATGTTGATGACAACTCCTCCGGCACCGGCTGTCTTGCGGCAGATGCCGCAGTAGCAAAGCTGCATGGAACTCCCTAAAAAACTGTCGGCATGCAACACTGGGTCCGTGACTATACAGCTGCCTACATTCTTCCGTCTGCTAGACACTCAAGGAATGCGTTTGGTCCAGCAGAAATTGAAATGCTTTTTGTAATTTTTGAATTCAAGAATGCTTTCGTCAACATATCAATATCGATTAGTGCACATATGATTTTGAACAATAAAGAGCTGACACCTAAAGAAAAATAGTCACTGTTCCCGTTATCTAGGTTAAAATTCGAAACGTCTCCAGCAAACGGAAAGGAAAAAGAAACGATTCCATTACTATTATTATTAGTTACAATTGCGCCTTGCGTCTTCCGAAATTCAAAGACGCAGCCACTCTCTGCAAGATTCCAACCACGTCGCATCTTCCCCAGCGCTCCTCAGTGAGGGAATCTCACCTGGTAAGGGTAGGGGCGCTTGGACTCGAGTTGAAAGGTCACTTCTCCGCAGTGGCAAGAGCCTTTGAGCATCATCTTGTTCCAATTTTTTAGAAAGAGCTTCCAATCGCAGAGCAGGGACTTGCAATAAGCACCGCGGGCAATCTCCGCAGCAACACCCCCAAGAAAGCGAGCAATGAAATTTGCACGCTCTCTGTATCTGTCTCTCTCTGTACGCAGTAGGGGGAGGGGCTGAAGTAGAAGCGCCAGACGGCAGTTCCGTACATTTCAGATGTTTCTTACCGTACGGCCTCGTACGATACCGTACGACGGAATCCACAAACTACGGAACGGGACTGGGTGAGCATGGAACGGGGCGTGCCCATAGCGCGCGCCTCCCCGGCCCTGTATTTAGGGTTGCGCTGAACGCTTTTCTTCCCACTGCCCGTCCTCCCTCGCGCTTTCCCTCACCTGCTCTGCGCGCCATCTTGGAGCTCGGCGTAGAGGGCTCTTCTCCCCTGGGTGCCATACGCCTTGTTTTAGCTCTCTATCAGAGGCAGGTTGTAGCTCTCCTCTAGAGCTCGTTTTTGCTCTACATTAGCCTTTAAGAGTGGGTCTGAGGGCTGTAGCACCCTTGTAGCCTGGCATTTTCTCCAGGCTTTTGGGTCGTTTTGTGCGCCCTTGTGTCTGAATACTTCAATTGTTAGGCAGTTTATTTGGGAACTGAAGGATTTGGTAGCTGCTCACCAGTGCAGGGGGGGTTCTAGTAGAGGCGGCAGGAATGACGAGCTATGAAATCTATCGCAAGTCTACCATTGGCATGAGCCTGACAGACGCTCTGGATGAGCTTGTGACCGCTGGGACTCTCCCGCCGCTTTTGGCTGTGAAGATCTTGGAGCAGTTTGATAAGGTAAGTGGAAGCACGAGAGAGAGAGCAGACTGATTAAGGAGTGAATTTCTTTTGTAAAAGGGAAATGTGGGGTTGGCTTGGTTTTTCCAATTGAATGAACGATTGCATCGTTTTTATAGTTGAGGTTAGGTTAAGTCTCTCACTCTGTGACTCGAAAAGTGAACACAGACCAACAAGTAGGTGGTTTTCCAGCAAGCTTCGTTTTTTTTTGTCTCTCTTTACAACTGATGTTCCGTAGAGCACGGTTTTATTTTCCATTGAGGTTACTGCGGAATTGATCTATCGGCGCTTTGTGGCCACTTTTGCAGTCAATGAGTGAAGCGCTGCAGTCGAAAGTGAAGACAAAGTGCAGCTTTAAGGTGCGTGAAAAGAACAGGTTTGATGATATTTAAACATTTCTTACTTTTCCATTCCATGACCTGTCTTGAATCCTGAAGGTGAAGTCACATCTCTGCTTCCCTTTGTGTTGTCCTCGTGGCCTTGTCCAGGGCCACTTGCACTTGTACCGTTTTTGCGACAATGTGTGGACCTTCATTTTGAAGGACGCGCAGTTCAAATCCGACGGAGAAATTCGGGAAGTCGATAAGGTGAAAATTGTGGCCTGCGACGCAAAGATCATTGCGCGGTAGTCCATGTGGCACCAACGCAGGTCCGCTCTGCGGAGAGCGGGGCGAAACCCACGTGCGAAGTCTGTATGGGGGCTTCGTGGTAGCGAGGAAGGCGTCTGACCAAAAGAGCGTCTGTCTGTGTACAGTGTTGGGAGATGAGTTGAGTTTTTTTTTCCCCCTAGTTTGCATCGCCCTAGTATTCAAGTCTTTTATATTTCCTTAATATTGGAAAGTCAATTCAATTACATCCCTTGATTACAACAGCCTTAAACCTACAAAGGAAGGCTTCCTTCTCACTTGTTGGCATACAAAAAAAGCCAGTTTGCCAGTTTTCAGTTTTTTGAGTTTGTCAAAAGACTGGAAGCAATTGAACTGGTTGATGATAAACATGGGCTGATACAAGTTTTCCGCTGTCCTGAAATCGCTCTACTGCCAACGGCGCTAGAGACGGGACAGAGAAACAACCTGGGCTTTCGTTTAATCTGCAAATGCCAGCGACTGGGAGCCACGGGTATTTAGGATTCAGAAGGAAACAAAGACTCGGGAAAAACCACTGATTCTGCCACGACTGCCTAACAACCCTCCTAGAGCAAAGCTTCACAAAAAAAAAAAAAAAAAAAAAAATTCGCACACCCTCATGTTGTGCCTCTCCTATCCACTGCCACTTTCTCTGCCCACTCCCACCCATCTGACCCACTCGCTCATGCCTGTCCTGCCCTCTCTCGCCCTCACTTTCATTTCAACGCTTCCAAAACGAGCTGTCGAGAATCTCCACACTCAGAGGGGCGGTGCCAGATAAACGTGTAGCTCAGAGGGCGGTCCATCCGGAACTCCCCAACGGACGAATTGCGGACGGGCTCGTAGCCGGGGAACGCTTCGCTCGCAAAGGGAGCCACCTCTTGAAGAAAGAAGAAAGCATTTCTCGCCATCCTCTCCACCTGCAGCCCCTCGACGTCCTTCAGCACGTTATTTTACTACTATGGGGGTTCAGACTGAAAAAAAGCTGAATATGGATATGGAACTTGTTTTGAAGAAAGTATATTTTGAATTCTCTATTTTACTACGTATATTGCGAGAAAGAGTGTGCTGATTTCGGATTCCGACAGTGCGAACGTTTTTTCTAAAGTTTCAAACCCCGTATATTACGACGAATAAAGTGAGGTCATAAACTTAGGGCCGGCGAGGAGGCAAGGGATAGATAGACAATATCGGAACCCTCTTGTTATCCGTCACATTTTCGAGGCAAGGTTCGATTTGAGGAGGGAAAACGGTTCAAAGCTTCGCCAAAGGAGGTAGGCGTCTACAGACACATAGAACAGTAGAAAAAGAAGTACTGGCTGTATGAGGAAAAAAAATTATGTTTGAAGGAGAAGGTGTGCTGGAAGAGCTGCACTCACCTTCCACCTAGAGAACTGGTCATTGCATAACGTAAGCACAACTTTCGCCTCCGTGAGTCCCATAAGGAACGGAAGACTGAGGGACCCAAAGAAGTTCGCAAATAGTCCTTGATGGCCTTCAGAATCTTCGTCGCTGCCCAGGAAGGGAAAATTCCACACCACTTTTCCGACCTTTTTCCACGGAAGAACAGGAGCCTCCCGAGCTCTGAATACCTTGCCATCTCCTTTTCTCCTCTCACCTTTCCCTCTAACACTACCTTCTGCTCTCACTGCCCGGTCTAAATAGGCGCCCACCTTTGTGGAGTCGATTCCAAAAAAGACGTGTGCTTTACATGTGCTTCTCAAAACGTTCAGTCGCAAACTCACAACAGGAAACTTTGCTACGGCAGTCGCTTCCGTATCGTACGAGGTAGCAAGAATCCGGTTCGGTTGGTCAATGACTTTAGCGAGGGCCATAGAAAACGAGAAATCTCCTTCTCCAAGCAGCAAAATTTGGTGATCGGAGTCTGCGGTGCGGTAAAGCTCACGCAGTCGTTCCATGCCTTGTTCCGTTGCTGTCGTTGAAAGGAACTCCAACGGTCCATCATCGACAGGTAAATTGGTCCGCATTGCATCCTGCCGAGTGTGCAGGAAGACGCACCTATCACCGTTTCGGCAGCCCTGCAAAAGAGGCCCGTTCAGCATATATATTCAATTTTATTTTTTATTTAATTCCTCCCCGCTTCAAGGAAGGTCAAGGTCTCCTCAACGATTCACGACCTTTTGCCCGCTTAGCTCTCCACATAAACATAACTTACATTTTGCATAGAACCCACAAAACTGCAATACATAGCATGAGAATCTTCTAATGAAAGATCGAACCCGTACCTGAGGTGATGTGAAAAATCTGCAAGTAGGAGTCTTCGTATTTGCACTTCTAGCAGGTTCTGAAGGGCCTGTATGCACGAAATGGCAACTTTCCCCACGAAAACATGATCCATTTTGATAGAATATGCAGCTTTTTCCATTTTTATGGAGTTGCTTGCTCTCTTCACCATCTTTGGTTTGAAGTTCTGGAAATTCAGAAGTAGAAAGCTCCTGCAAAGTGGCCCAGTCTGCAGATGTTGTTCGGCTCCGAGATTCGTCCGAAGTCGTGGATTGGACTGAGAAATTGTGAGTGCCAAAACTTCCGATTCGGCTGCTTGAGTCAGTTCTACAATTCCTCAAATGTCCCTCTCCATAATGACCTTGAGAAAATGCCAAGTCATTGTCAGTTGAGTTCCTGAGTGAGGACGGGTAGGGAAAGCCTTCTTCTTGAACTCCATGGCCGTTTCTGTACTCGTGACTGAATCCGTTTTTAGCAACTGTTTCCTGTGGGGAATCCCTGTTCCATGTATCCTCAGGCGACCTTCCATTACTCGATTCATTCCCGTACTGACTTCCGCCAAACCTCTCTTCCTCCGCTTCACTCGCTTGAGCTTGAGATCTATCTGCACTCCTCTGTCCATTTTCCAGTGAAGAAAGAAAAGCACGGAACAGATAAGAAAACGGAGTCTCGTGTTCAAGAGATTCAATACGAGGTAAAACATCAAGAAACGAAAGGGATTCAAACTCTTGCCTACCTCCTGTAGAAGAGACTTCAACTTGGTAAGTGTCCCATCCGAGTGAATAGCCCGCGGATGGACAAAGGGAGTTGAGTTACACTCCTCCGCAGTTCCGCCATGAGGAGACATAATCGCACTCTCTTCTGACAAGACTAAGCCTTCAGGTCCGAGAGGCACAGGAGTTGATGCGGAAGAAACTTCGCATTCGTGAAAAGAACCGTTTGCCGTAAAGTACGACGGAGGTCCAAGGTTGTCCTCGAGAAATGCGGGCAGGAAAGTGTGCAAATTCTCTAAGGTGACATTCACTGACGAACACACGCAATAGCCAGGCAAGAACATGGTGTCAAGCAAGAGAAATTGAAAGGGATCTATCTGCATCGAGGTTATCTATATGTAATACTGAGGGAGATTGACCTCGCTATGCTCATGGAATAACAACCACCTTTACATCTTTATGACACCCCTCCTTCTCCATCAACCCATCTTCTCGCCATTCCCATCCCTTTCCCTCTGCTTGCTTCCTTTCTCCTTCTCATCACTATACCTCTAGACTCTCTTGTCTATCCTCTCATCCCCTCTTCCCTCCCTTCCCTCTCCACCTCAACGCCCACCTTCCAACCCCTCTCCCTCTTACCCGTCTCCCTCTCTCACCTGTCTCCCTCCCCCCCCATCTCCCTCTCACCTGTCTCCCGCCACCCCTACTCCCTCTCACCTGCCTCCTTCCCTTACCCTCCCTCTCACCTGTCTCCCTCCAGCCCCTCTCCCTCTCACCTGTCTCCCTCTCACCTGTCTCCCTCCCCCCCCATCTCCCTCTCACCTGTCTCCCGCCACCCCTACTCCCTCTCACCTGCCTCCTTCCCTTACCCTCCCTCTCACCTGTCTCCCTCCAGCCCCTCTCCCTCTCACCTGTCTCCCCTCTCCCTCTCAGCTGTCTCCCCTCTCCCTCTCACCTGTCCCCCTGTCCCCCACCTCCCACACACCTGTCGCCCCCCCAAACTCCCACTCACCTGTCTCCCCCCCCTCTCCCTCTCGCCTGTCAACGCCCTCCCTCTCCCTCTCACCTGTCTCCCTCGCCTCCCTCTCCCTCTCACCTGTCTCCCTCGCCTCCCTCTCCCTCTCACCTGTCTCGTCAATGGCATGCAGCGCTGACTGCAGCAGATGGTGCCGTCTGCACCACTCACTCTCCATCTCCGCTGATGGCCCTTCCACTGTTCCTCCTGCGGGGCAGAAATCGGCTTCCAGGGGGCCCTCTACCTTCACCCTCTCCGCATAATGCACAATAGCATGGAGCCTCTCCACATCCTGCAGCTTTCAAAGGTACATTGCTCATCAAAAACTGAATTTGGAGACGCAAAGCATGTATCTCCAAACAATCATACATCAGATCAAGCTGCCACAAGGATCTGATAGGGCTCTCCATAGCCCCCATCACACCAAACTCTCGCCCCTCCGCTTCTACAAACAAAGGGCCCATTCTGAGTCCACTGCAAGTAAAAGAAAAAGCTGACGTTCAGCAGAAGCATAGGATTATGTATGCGTAATGGCCAGCATATATGGAAGGAAACGACTTTTGATTGAACAAAGACAATCAACAATCTTCACTGCGCTTCGATAATGCGCAACCAGAAACCAAGAAAACAACAAAAACAAACTTAAGAAAATGCCACGGCTTGCATAACATTCGACAATTCTTAAAAGAGAATCACCTGAAACCAGGTACGAACCTTGAAAGTTCTCTGCCAAAACTCAAAGGCGAAGAGGTTTGCCAGATAGGCCTTGTCCATTGATGGGTGCGCCGAATACGACTCGGAAGTATCCTCGTCCGGTGGAGAATAGCTCTCTAAAAACTTTTGGTGCTGCCCACCAATACCCCATCCTCACCAAAAATCCGTCAAGTTGGGGGGCCAACAACTCACAACCTGCCAAGCTTCTTGAAACAAACCTAAAAAGTGGAACCTCAAACAGGAAAGGAGTAAGGGTACTGACCAGAGAAACGGCGCCAAATGGTCGATTAATGGGTAAAGGGGCCGCATCCATGAGAGCAAAAAGGATCAAGCCCTCTCTCAATATGCCCAGCTTTCCACCGCGGATGACCATAATAGCTGCTTCCAGTGAGAGAGGGAGAGTGACCAGCAGCCGCCCATATGTAGTTGGGGTATAAATTTGTCGATGATTTTTCTCGGATAACGTAATTGCATTTATTTGCACGAGGTACGACAGTGCCTTAGCCACAGTGGCTGCTTCAGGCGGGTCCATTACTCTAGAGAATAACACTGCAGAGATAGGATGGACAGGACACGAGAGGAGAGGAGAGAGAGACGAGAGGGAGGAAAGGAAGAGCGGAAGAGACAGCAGATCGCGATAGTCAGCAAAAGAAAAGGAGAGGAAGAGATCAAGGAAACCACGATAGGTTTGAAGTTAAATGCTCCATTCCTCATCCTCCAAACAATCGCCTGGTTTCACTTTATTTCGGTAGATAAGCCCTCGTGAGTAAGCAATTTTTCCGCTTCAAAAAGAAAGATTAATTTTACTCACAAGATATTTTTCGTTAATGATAATTTCTCCCTGTTGCGGTTGATAAAGGGCGGTAACGAGGTTAATAATAGTGCTTTTACCAAAACCATTTTCTCCTTGTAAATCATTAATTTGGCCACGGACAAAACTCAAATCAATCACTGAACAGGATGTATAAGTTGTCCGTGAAAACATATGCATACCTTGGGGATCATTAAGGGCCTTATGCGATGCACATGAAAGCATCAAAACTTGCTTCCGTAGTGATAGCAGCTGCACTGCTGGGGTTTCATATTTGGCAAATTCCGTGTACGATTTCCGTGGAACTAAACGGTACACCACTCCATCGCAAGTACGACCGGTACGGCCCTTCCTCTGGTCTGCCTGGAGATCTCAGAAAATGGTCAACAATGGAAGGTAAAGACCAATACGAATGCAGCTAAGAGGGACAACTGCTTTCACTCTCCCTCCCCTTTCCTCTCCTCCCCTACCTTCAACGCACTCTCCTTTTTTCTCCTTTCATGGTCCTGCCCCGTCTTCCCTCGCTCCACACGCTCTACCTTCGTCCCCTCCCTCCTTCTCCCTCCTTTCCTCCCCCCCTCTTTTCTTTTTATCTTCCCTCCTCCCTCTCTCCCCTTCCTCACTTCAGCCTCAGCCTTTCCTTCTTGTTTCCATCCCCAGTCAAATCCCACCTCTCTCCTCTCCAATCCCGTCCTCCTTCCCACATTCTCCCCTCCATCCTCTCCTCCATCCTCCCCTTCATCAACATCTCCCTTCTTTATGGCCCACCTGTGACTGTGACACCCAAACAATTCGAGGCATGTGGCGGTTCTCTGTCGTCAGCCAACAGAGTTCAAGATTACGGCAGAGGTCCACTACGAAGCTGACACCTGGCATTGTCACAGATGACTCGGCAATATTTGTCGCCAATACGACCTGCACTCTCCCCCTCCGCCGAAAAATGAAAGGAGCTTCCAACTCATCTAAATTACCAACACAGGCAACTTTCTCTCCACTAACATTCTAACAAATCGACATCAAAGAGTTAGAATGCAGAACAATTTTACTCTAGTTTCCGTTCTTCCTGCTTCAATCAGGTTCACTATAACCCTCCATTCTGCTGAAGAAATGGAGCCCTAAGCCCCTAGAAACCCGAAAAGCCTAACATCCTAATATTCACACCTTTCGATAGCGCGATTCCTGGGCCACCATAGCTTTAAGGCACAAATTCATGTCGATGCTGCTGTGAAGGACGAATATCTGTAGTCGCTGCCTGCACCCTTGAAGCAGTGTCCATTGATTTTCCAAACATCGATAAGTCGGTAAAAAAATAAGAATGCTCTTGCTTAAATCCGTCTCTGATGAGTGAATATAGAGAACCAGATCCCGAACAAGTTTGTGTGATTCCTGGTCAATTTTCGCATTGCTCAAAGGAGATGGAGAAGCTTCCTTTCTGTTGAAATTCTCCACAACTTCTATGTGGCTCCGTTGTTGACCAAGTTCACCAACGGCCTGTCACATGAGTGAAATGAATAAGGACTCTTTGTACAAGCTTCACAGACATCAAAGGAGACACACAGAGAGAGAGGTAGAGGGAGGCAAGAAGCTCAACAAAGCATAAAGTTCTCAAGGGATCAAGGTTTATCACCTACATTACTTTCTCCCTTCTCACCTGCTCTATGTATTTGACTCGTGTGTCGAACAGCTGTTTCCTTAAAAACACGTTCGGGTCCGCAATTGCAATCCGCTGCACTTTTTCGCCCTGCCCGAGCTCACTGAAGTAAGTTGAATAACGCTGAAAGTCTGCTGTAGCGGACATCAACACCAATCTGCAGGTGAAAGCAGAGATCGCTGCGATGGATATTAGGATGAAGGGAAGAGAGAGGGATTTGGAAAGAATGGGAGGAGAGATAGAGGGAAATGATGGGAACAGGGTGGGGGAGAATGGACAGTCTGGTTGAGGAAGGGAGCAAAGGGAGGCGGGTAAGGGGGGAAAGTAGGGAGTAAGAGAAAGGGCGCATAGACAAGATGGAAAGGGAACCCTAACCTTGGACCTGACCTGGCCTTCAATTGCAGCTGACATCCACATTTGTCAAGGAACATTAAGCAATTCGAAAAAAGATAAGATCGACTATGAGCAAAAGGGAGTGACGAGGGAGGTATGAAGGCGGAAAGAAAATAGGGACAGGGAGAGTCAGAGAGCAAGGGACCATAAAAGAGACGGTGAACGAAAGAGAGAGGGAGAGGGAGAGGCGGAGAGGGAGGGGAAGAGAGAGAGGAGGGGTGCGGGGATAGGCGAGATACCGTAGGACCTCTGAGCCTGCACATGCCACCTGCTTCCTGTCCTGAATTTTAAACTAAAAATCCAAAAGTAGACTCACCGAGCATTGACGGAGCGGAGAAGAAGCTGCTTTGCACAGGCGAGGACCAGGTCGCTCTCAATGCTGCGTTCATGCACTTCGTCGAGCACTATGACTCGGTATCGGCTGAACACTTTTTCTCCATTGGCACGCAACTCCTCAAGCAGAATGCCCGCAGTAGCAAACACTATTCTTGACCTGAGTGTCATTCCATTTTGAGTCCACTCAAATCATTCAGTCCCATAAGCTTATGCATAAGCAATATACAAATAACTAGCCCCTTGAGGGTCAAGAATTTGAGAGTTTGGACGGGCGACCATGCCGAGAAACACAACTTATCATGTTTAAAAACTGCTTCCCCTAGCAAAACCCCACGCCTGTGGTAGAAAAATCAGACGTAACCCATTTGGCCGAGTTCACAAGGTTCACCGATATGAATTCCCCTTACGACGAACTAACCGACACAGCTTCTGATTTTCCGTACTCTCATTATCACCTCCTTCATACACATCACTTTGTCCATTATCATATTAACATCAAGCTCTGCGGTAGCATAGAATCGTAAGCTGCATTTTCTAAAGAAAACGATACTGATAACAAGAATTTCTAGTGGATTGACAACGATTTTCAACGGTGCACGGGAAGCAAGTCGCTCAGATTAAGCATACTTTGACGTCGAGAGATTCTTCTGGCCTATATGGTACCCAACATCTTCCCCCAAGGTGGTCTGCCTTTCTTGCGCCACTCTCTGAGAGACAGCCACCACAGCAAGTCTTCGGGGTTGCGTGCAAAGAATGGGGCCCAAACCTCCTTCTTCGAGTATTTGGGGCACTTGAGAGCTTTTGCCTGCAACAAATCAAGATAAGGACCAGAAAGCAATTACGGAATCAGCACCTGAACAAAGTGTCCCTTCACGCTTCGTTCCTCTACGTCAAGAGACAGAAAAGAGCATGCCAGGTATGCTCATTAGTAATGAGAGGATTACTCCTATAACAATGTACTTCGGAACCTGTTTTGTACCTGATCCAGTTTCCCCATATATGAGTGTCACCGGATTTCCTTGAACCTTCTCCAATATTTGATCCTTGAATCTTCGAACCGGCAGAGTCCGGCCATCCATTCGGACGAGCTACTGCTGCTTGACGCTCTGCGAGAAATGATGAAAGTTTACCAAATTGAGAGAGAGAGAGAGCGAGAGAGGGAGAGAGGCACAGGGAGAGAGCGAGAGAGAAACTATTTAGTGAAACAGGTATGGAATTCACCCAAACGAAAGGTTAGAGACGAGAGCAGAATGAAGTGAACAGGACAGCATGGGAGAAGAGTCTCAAACGACACAGAGCGAGGCTCCATGATGCAGTTTGGCGTCGCGGGCGACGCGATTACGCGTTCCATCATGGCCATTTGGTGGTGACGTGGCGATGACGTGGATGCCACGTTGTAATTTGTTGGAGAGATTTCACATAACATCTCCAATAGATAAGTGCCACGTGGATAAAACAGGATCAGTCGCGATGCCAAGGGTGGTGTTGTGGCCACGCTGGCGCCCAGTGGGCGACCGCGGTGACCGCCGGTCGAGGTCGCAGCTTGCAGACGGGCAGACGGCCTACCGCCGCGGCCCTCCGCCGTCGGCAACGACGGAAACGGTAGCTGGGCTAGACCACGTGGGCCCTTGGAAAAAAGTTCCACGTGACGACGGCTGGTTGGAGCGCGGGTCATTAGGGGGGGGGGGCACGCTCTTTTTTTTCGTAGACTAGAGAGAAAGAGAGGGAGGGCGAGTGTCAAAGAGAGAGAGGGGAAAGAACAAGAGTGCAAGAGAGCAAGAGAGCGAGAGAGCGATAGAGGGAAGGAGGGAGAGAGAGAGGGGGGGAGAAGGGGGAGGGGGAGGGGG
>CM074816.1:1963801-2008911 GCA_037447605.1 Zygnema circumcarinatum
GGGAGGGGGCGATGGGGAGGGGGAGGGGGAGAGGGCGAGGCGGAGGGGGAGGGGGAGAGAGAGTGAGAGTGAGGGAGAAAAAGGGAGAGAGAGGGAGAGGGAGAGGGAGAGGGAGAGGGAGAGAGAAATGCCGATGAGTGCAGTGTTCAGAGCAGATCGCACACACACGTGCCCTGTGCGAGAGGCTGCGTGTGTTCACGGCTTGAATGATCCAGTGTGCTTTCGGCAGGTTCAACCCAATGCAGAAAACCGCACAGATGATTCCACATGACTGAAGAATAATTTCCGTTTATGGCGGCTTTATATTGATCCACTTAGACTTGTTGAGCTGGAGAACAAAACATGAATGTGAAAGAACCAAGCGCTACCAGGTACAACGTAGGGATCATGCTATCCTCGCAGCTTGACAAGAAGACTACCCTGATTCTATCCTTCCTAACCTCTAGCTGCAACAAAATTATCGCTGTATGTACATACACCAGCATGAATGCTGTAAAGCCGCTCGTCTACGTGGAAAAAGAATGGAACGGAAACATCGCGATTGAAAACCTAGGTTCTTCTAACTCATCTAAAGTCTGCATTACTGGCCACATCACGTGAATGGCTTAAATGACTGTACTGGGAGCTTCACTCGTCAACAGGCTTGGGAGCTACGGGGGGCACAATAAGAAATGGCCGCATCATCTCAAAGTCCTCATGTTCGGCGATGTGGCAGTGCCACACATATCCCGGCTCCGCGGAAGGGTCGAATGGGAAGGGCTGACCGTTCTGCACATGAAGCCGAGAGGACCGAGTCAACAGAATTCCCCAAGAAAAGCGTTGCTGGATAACAATGAAATGATAAGTTCACTGAAAATTTTGAGTTCCTTTTCAGTAACTTCAACAAATAAGGATGCCCGGAGGAGCTCACCTGACTGGTCAATTTGAACATGATCTGGGCGACATCGTTCACTTCAGCTGCAAAAGTGTCCTTCCAGCCGAGCTCGGCGATGTGGGGCCCACGCTTTTCACCCGTATAGCAGCTCGGCTTCGACGAGTCTGTGAACGAGCAGGTGCCGTTCTGGTACATGCCGATGTCGTACTGCTGGCGGCTGATGACACGGAATTTGACGGCGTGCAGGTGAATCGTGTGAATCTGTGGCGTCTCGTTGATCAAATACCACACCTCACTGGATTCCTGCATCGAGTCAAGATCACGAACATCTTAAGAGGCAGAACAAAAACTGTTCACAAATTGCAGCCACATACAATGAAGCTGATTGACTCCGTGGAGAGGTGTAGACTTAAGCAAGCCATGAGGTCCAGACTATACCCGAGTAACGATCTCAGTGGCAGCCTCAGCCCAGTGCCTTCCTCCAAGAAGGTGAACTCGGTCCATGAAGAGTGGCGTTTCAATGAGGGGCAACCAACGCACAATATCAGCATTAGCAGGGTCCATTACTGGCAATTCTGCCAGAGTTTCTGGCAAGTCTTCTGAAGGAATGGGAGCCTCCGCCACTCTCAGCTTCATGACCACTCCCAAGTTGGTGTCGACTGGCAGCCCATACTCGTTCAGTTCCAACTGCCCGAAATTGACAATGTACACATCAGCAGGGCCAACACTCCCCTCCACATCAAAGTCCACTACGACTTCAATCCTTTCTGCGGGAGCAATTCCGATGGATGAAAGTGCCACAGGGTGCTCGATGTAGCCGGCATCCGTCGCAATCTGGTAAGCCATCAAGCGTTCGCCGTTGGGCAGAGAAAAGTTGAGACCAGTCCCCGCGGATGGCACACTCTGGTTGACGTAAAGGAAGGTGAGATTCAAGCGTCGCAGCCCATCGCTGTTAAGGATTCGGAAACGGTACTTTGTCCTTTGCACGTCAAGATAAGGCCACGCCTGCGCAAATGCAGAACGAGTGTGAGAGTCATTAAGCTTCAAAGCGGTTTGACTTCACGTCAACAAAGAAAAGGATGATTTTGATCAGAGAGGTACGTACCACATTGTTAGTGGTGGTAACTTCACGGAACGAAGTAACGACGGAGTCCTCATCCTCGATGACGTGCAGCGATCCATCCTCAAGAAGCACCTTGTTCAAGATGTTGAGGGGGATGTCAAACTCTCCCTGTGGGAGTGCATAGCCTCCGTTTGGCAGCTTAAAGCGAGCCTCGTCGCCTGCCGGATCCGTGACAAAGTAGAATCCAGCCAAACCTGCACCCCTCCCTCCATGCCTCGCCCTCAGCCCATGCCCTCCTGCATACTCTGTTGCAACCATGGCCGCCATAGAACATAGAAAGGGAAGGAGGGAGGTGGGGAGTGCGCGCTGACCGAAGTAGGTGCTGAGCTGCGTGAGGCCCATGGTGTGGTCGTGCAGCCATAGGGTGGCGGGCAGCTGCGCGTTGTGGTATTTGTACAGACTCTTCACGAAGGTGCTGCCCTTCTCGCCCTTTGCTGTAAACCACGCCTCCGGATGGCCGTCGGATTCCGGCTCCGTCTCCCCTCCATGGAGATGCATCACTGCATACGACGCAACCATGATTTCGTGAGTAGGCAGGTATTACCTGTTTTCTAAGCGTATTCCACTATTTCAGCAAAGTTTAAGGTAAGCGAAGCTAATGAAGAGTGAAAAACGGACAAGGTCGATTGTCCTAGTCTATACGAGGTGCATACGACTTGCTGTTCAAAAACATGAAGCTCGTTTGGAAAACGAATTGGTGCGTACCAACTGGAATGCCGCCATTCACTGGCAAGACAGAGACTGGCGTGTAGACGGAGCGCACGTATGACTCGTCTGTGAGATAGTTCTCCCACTGAATGTATGTGGGAGTGCCGCGGGTTGCAATCACTGTAGGCCCCGGAGTACTGGCCGTCGCCTCAGTTTCACCATAGCCGTAAAGGACTGTTGCCGGCAAGTCCCGATGAATTTTCTGCAGACGGAAACTTACTGAGTGTAAGCTGACGACGAAATGATGTGCAGACCGAACTAAACGGCAGGAGGCACCGATCCCGCATGCATGCACTCAATTACCATGTCTCGCCTCCTTACAGCTTCATGTAAATTCATGCAAACTTTGGCTCAATTGGCAGCTTGGAGTGAGCGTGTACCCCTACCTCATACACTTTGTAGAATCCCAACGTTATGGGCTCTCCAGTGGAGCCATCGATGGTAGCCGGAATGAACAAGGGCGTCACGAACTTGCAGAGGTCGGGGAAGACGCTGACGCAGCTGTCGTCAGAGGCGACCTCGTCTCCAGCGACATAGCCAGCTGCTGATGCCGAGCCTGCCAGGCAGGAAGGCGGCTCGTGTCAGGTGGACGGACATGTAAGGGGCATTTTCAGTCAGTCGGCCATGGCTTCAGGGAAGCTTCAGCTTCAAGCAGAGTGAAAGGAGCAGAGGAAAGGGCAGGAGAGCGTACTCGCAATGACGGTTGGCTCATCCATGGCGACCAGACGGTGGCGGGTGCTTGTGCCTCTGTTTGACAAGGCTGCGAACATCTTCGCGTCCTCGCTCCTTCTTCCGGGATCCCTCGCGGCCACCACCCCCACGCTGAAGAGCGCAACCAATACGAAGGCGGCGCATGTAACCTGCGGAGAGAGGGTGCGAGCGGTGAGGGAGGGAAGGAAGTAGACGAAGACATGTGCGCACCCGCACGCTCACAACGCTTGCGCTTCCTGCAATCGATGCTTCGAGCTCACAGCATTTGAGAAAGGGAGAAGGCAGATGGAAGGCTTCTCTGACCTTCATAGCGACTCTGTTGAGTCTCACAGTCGCACTGATTGGACGCGTTACGGCCTCCATGGTCACGTTACTCTCACAAGCTTCTGCAATTACACCCGCCAATCCCACTCGCCCATTAGCCCGGAAACACCCGGCGCAGCTTATCTCCTCGCCAGCTGCTTCGCTCCTTGAACGTGTGCTTGCCAGCACGGGGAAGAGCCCGCAGCTGTGCTTACCCAGAAGCTGCCTTCACCGCTCCCGCTTGTTGCCCCTCTCCCTGCCTTTGCTCTCTCCCTCTCTCTCCCACTCTCTCTCAATCTCTCACTCTCTCTCTCTCTCACTCGCTCTCACTCACACTCTCTCTCTTTCTCTCTTATCACTCTCTCGGTGCGAGGCTCGACACTGCGTATACGCCGCACTGGCCGGCTCTAATAAAAGCCCAGCGCCCGACGCCACGTCGCCGCCTCCGTGGACAGTGCTCGCCGAATCTTCGGCGGCCGGCCCGCCACGGGGGCGACTTTCTGCTAGATGATATTGCACATGCGATGGGGCTGTCCCATTGGACCGCCGGCGCCCCACCTCTCTCCGCGCGCCACGCTGCCTCCGACACCCTCCGTCGGCGCAGCCCGCGGCCGCGCCGTACGGCGAGGACGTGGGACGATCGGGGCGCGCGACCGACAGCGGTGTACGATCTGTACGGTTCGGGCGTGCGTCGACTCGTTTGGGGACTTGGCCGCAAGTACGGACGGGGCGGCCGATAAGGGCCGGTGTCGTGGTTCACCACGTTGGCTTTTGTCGGCGGCCCTTAGGGCGTGGCAGTTTGCAGCCAGGGAAGATTTGGCATTGATAGTACGACGACGACGACGACGACGACGACGCCATGAAATAGACATGGGCAAAGACAACACCATGGAGGTCGCGAACCGCTTAGGGACGCAACTTAGGCCTAGCAACAACAACAACAACAACAACAACAACATGCGGCTCAAGCAGCAGCAGGACGCAGCCCTCCCTCCCTCCCTCCCTGGCTGGCTGGGCCCGACCGCGGGCCCCGCCGACCTATCTGGCGCTCGGCTCCACGTCTTCGGGCGGGCCCAACCTCGGAGGTTTCGGGACCAATCCTGTGCTGCCATATAGGCGTACGGCAGAGAGTCGCCGTACGGATGGCCTATCCAAGATTCCAAGCGCAGGTGTCGGCGGCTGCACGGTTCGGAGCTGTTTCGCGGAAGCTTCCTTGGAACAATTTGACCAGAAGTTGTTGTTCGGAAGATGTGAATGGCGCGGTGAGACCTTGAATGGGCTGTTGTTGAACACGAGGGTGGACCGATGGATGGCGTGTGCGAACAATAGGGTGGGGGTCGACCGCTCCATGGCGGCCATCACTCGCTGCGAATGCATTGGTTGTGTTGTGTGCCACACTCACCCAGAGGGCATGGAAGCATTTCAGTGTTGTGCGAGCGCGCTTCCAAAAGCACTGCAGAAAGCGATCCATGCCTTTTTCTTTTTGAAAGAGAAAGTAGCTTTCTATTTTAAGGATGCTGCAGTTAAAAGTACATCGCCTGTTGCAAACAGGACTTTGAAAAATTGCTATGCGGTTGAACTATCGGAGCTTGCATGCGGTCTGCTTGAAAAGATTAATGAAGCGTTGACTTTTGCCACGCAGTAACAGACCTCGAGTGAATGCTATGTACGCATCTACCAGCAATGCTACACTTGATGGAAGAAGGAATTGTCTGCGATCAAAACCGCTGTTCGTTTGCGCATCAGTCAACCACTTCCCATCTCCTCCTTGCTATCATTTACACAATTCGATGGAGCCGACCGAGTGGACGGGAAATGACAGGCGGAAGCTTAGTCCTTCCACTCCCTCCTTCACCAGGACAATGCAATAGAAGGAGGCTAAGCGGCAGTTCCCGCCGCTCAGAACTTTTGCTGATGTTGGGAGCTTCCAGTTCCCCCCCGGCAGATCAAAACAGACTATGGAAGGCTCAGCAGCTCATGCGGCTGCCGCATCGCTAGTGGTTCCCAGTGCGGAAAGTCTCGCCTTTTGGAGGATGGCGCAGCGCGAGTGAAGGTCGACCACAGCAGTTCCGGTGAAGTCCACATTCAGAAATGTTCCAAGCTGAGACTGGTTGTGCCATTGCGTCCATGGCATCCCGTTCTGCCATCTTGGAACGCCGGTAGCCGCCATGCTCGTCCAAGCCGTAATGCTGTGAGTCGACACTATCACCTCCTTCTGCAGAGGGAGGAAAACGGCAACAACAGCAGCTGATCGTGGCATGAGCCCTCACCATCCTTGGCAACAGAGATTTCTTCTAGAACCCTTTAGGGGGGGCTGTGAAAAGCTGCGGATAACTTGCCTCTGTGAAGTTGCATGTTCCTTCAGGGGGATTGATGTGTGTTACAATGCCGAGAGTGGGCATAAGGTCGACGGAGTGGTATGCCCCCATGTACTGCCAGTCGGTCGGGCAAGTCGGGGTCACATCCCACTGATAAAGGTACGAGGGAGAGCTTGCCGCATTGCCGGCTCTGGTTTGCAGCCGTTCGAGGATCGGGCACTTGAAAAAGATGTCCGTCCAAAGGTCACCGAGCTGTGCGGAAAGTGGAGAGGAGAGAACTGGGCAGAAGAATGCAGCACAGTGAGGGAAGGGTCAAACCGCAGCAATGCATCACACATTGGGTTTTTATCAAGGAAGTGAGGTCCCTTATGCGACATCCCAACCCCTTAACCTTGAAAAGAGGGAGGGTGCCAAAGGAGGATACCTGAATACTTTTCGATGGGGTACAGGGCTCTGATAGGTGCAGACTGAACTCCCGGGTATATTTCATCGACCAGGCTGTCGAAGGTGGATTCTTCGATAGTCAGAGACTGCACGAAGAAGTTTCCTTCATTTGTCGAAAATCCGACCATGTAAGGGACTGCAAACACCAAACCAGCATGTGAGACTCTACCCAACAGGTCTAATAAAAAACCCACTTCATAGAATCGAGGGCTCCTAGCAATGTGGAAGCCCTCCAGGTCACGAGCCTTCAGGATAAAGCCTCATTCTGTGCCCTCACATAGAGTACAAGAAAAGGAAAGCACACCTTGCGCGAATTCGCCCTTCTGATGTGCAGCGACTACGTGTTCCGGCAGCACCTCGCCGTCCACCACCACTTGGAAGGTTGGACTCCAGCTCACGCTTTCACACATCGCGTATTCAAGGCCGATGGCAGCCACCATGTCTGTGGTCGCTGTGTACAATGTAGACCACGGGAGACTGCGGAGACACTCCAGTTCCGCAGCCGGATAAGAAGAATTGGCGCAGCCGACCAGCTCCAATAGCGTGGAGGAGACTTTGTATGCCTGCAGGTGAGGAGACGAGGGTGCAGTCAGAATCAGTATGACCAGTGCGCTTCCATTAGCCGACAACTCGTGTTGCACAACAAGGACGAGACTTATTGCATTACAAGCACTCTAGGTCCATTTCACGATTGGCTACGCCTTGCTAGGGCAGTAGGAGTGTGATTCGAATCTTGACTTCCAGCACCCACCTGAGACAGGGTGAGCTGACGGACACAAGGTGGACTCTGACTGATGGCGGAACTGAAGAGACCCCATGAGCCGGGCGCCACCATGTGGAGGTCCACATATTGCGCGCCTGCATGGAAAGGCGACTTTGCCATAAGGGCTCCATCTCAAGACAAGGGACTTTGTAAAAACAACTTATAGCTGCAACTGCAGCTGCTTTTAGCAGTTATGTACTTTTCCCGGAATGGCATCCCCCTGTCTGATCTCAAGGAGCTTCATCTTTAGCATCCAGGAGCTACGACAGGTGCGCTCTTGAAACTGACTTCACGCTAAACAAACAAAAAAATCATGACCAAAGAGCGAAGGCAATCCATGGCTGCTTGAAAGAGCCATGAGCGACTCCAACATTTTGACAACGAGGTGCAAAAACTGAGTGATGAAAGTCTAAGGCCGGAGGAACGGAAAGGACGGAAGTATCGTGCCTTGAGAGTGTCCGTTAAGGAGGACTTTGTTGCGATCTCCTCCAAAGAAGGCGATGTGGTCGCGCACCCATTCGAGTGCGAGCTGCTGGTCGAGGATCGCTGCGGGCAAAGAAGGAAGAACGGAAGAAAGGGGTCAGCCGGACCTCTCGTGATAAAACGCATCAGACAGCCTGCTAGAAAGAGTTCAGAAAATAACTCACCCCAGTTGCCAGTGGTGTTGGACTCTGACCACGTGGCGGGATGAGCGAGCAGCCCAAACGGTCCCTTGCGGTACTGCGAATTACACCCAAAAGTGTGAGATATAATCGCTGAAAGGGGTGGATCGTGGTGGGAGGAGGGATCCACCGTGGGTAGCCTCAGAAATTGCTGTGCTTACCTGAATGTTCACTTGGATGGCCCCCATCTTTGCAGCATAATCGCAGCCATCAACGAACGGGTCCGAAGCGCAGCAGTCGAGATCGTGCCCGCCATGGATGTAAACCCGCACAGGCACTTTAGCGCCCGGCAGGAAGGCCTGGGAGGGGACCCATAGGTTGAGGTACAGACAGTCCTGCGTAGGGGAGTGCCAAATAACCTCAGCGAGCTGCTTGCTTCCGCTACCTTCAAGTCTCAAAGTTGAACATTTAAGATGCAAGTCCCCCTACTCAATGAAGGATCTGCATTCCAAGCTGTCAGCATACGGAGGGGAAAATGCCCCGTCGCTCCCTTTTGCTCCCCCCGTCTCCCGTCCCCCTATATTCCGCTTTCCCTCCGCCTTCCTCCTTCCCCATTCAACTCTCCCACCGCCCATTTTCGTCCCCTCCAACCTTTCCCTTTCTATCCCTCCCTTCCCTCCAAACCTCCACCCCTCACTCACTTTCCCTTTCCCTCCCCTCCTCCACCCCAGCTTTCCTTTTCCCTTACTATTCACAGATTCCTTTCTTTCCCCCCACCCTCTCCCTCACATTTCTTGCCACCCCCCACCTCTATCCTTCCCACATTCCAGTCACTTATCAGCCTCCCCTCCCCCTCTTCTCCTCCGTGCCCAGCCTCCGCCCTTCCTGCATCTCCGCGAAACTCCCGCTATCATTGCCCTTCCCTTCCCTCACCCCTTCCCTCCCCTCCCCAACTTCCCTTCCTCCGTTACCCTTCCTTCTTTCTCTCCCTTTCTACCATCACCTTCCTATCTCTTGCCATTGCTCCCTTTCCTTTCCTCCAACCCCGCCTTCTCCATTCGCCCCTCCCTTCCAATTCCTTTTCTCTCGTTCCAATTCTCCCCATAACACGGCTAGTTTGATAACTTTATGCCCTCTGATATGAGGGTGAAAACAATTTGAGGACGGAAGTACTCTCCGCGCAGCACGCACCTCAGAACTGAAGTCGGTCCCAATGTAGTCGCCCACCTTCGCACAGTATGACCCACAGGGAGGAGGGTTGACAGTCGCCTGCAGCGCAGGGGAAGGGTACGGCTGGTCGTACATCTCAGGCCGCCGGAAACGCGAACTCCCTGTCACGGGCTTTGCAAACGGAACCCCGAGGTAGCGAGTCACCTCCGGATATAAGTCGCATGAGACCCCATCGATATTCCCCAGCGGAAGAGCGATTCTCCTGGAGGCCGCAGAGCTCGTCTCCTCTGTCGCACTTCCGCGTGGCGGCAAGACAGCCAGAACCACTGCCGCAAGGCAGAGAAGCAGCAGGCGTGCCGGAGCTTTCCCCTCGTTACGATGGAGTGGTGGCGCCATGGCGGGTGGATCAGAGGCCCTCCCCTGCGGAGCTGCGATACGGCGGCGGCCGGAGAGGGAGCGGGAGAGAGACAGGGAGAGGGACAGGGGAGGGAGCGGGATCGGGAGAGGGAGAGGGAGGGCGCCTCCCTCTCTCGACCGCACGCGCGCGCGCCCGCCGTCGCTCCGGGCGGCCCCGGGCAGCCCAAAACATTTCACTGCCCGCACACACGAGCTCACGGGGCGCGCCACGTCGACATTCACGGGCAGAAAGAAACAGTTTTCTGCTGCCAAGCGCGGGCACGGCAGTTCGGATAGGCCGTTTTTGTGTCCGTACGGTACCCTACCGTCCTCTGTCGGCTTGCGGGGCGGCGGGCAACCAATGAACGCTAAGCAAACAGCAATTATAGGGCCGGGCGTCACGCCGGCCAATGAGGATCTGCCACGTGGGCACTCGGCGGGCTGTGCACGCAAGCGTGCGAGGGGAGACAGCCATTGCGCCGCGCGCTGAGGGTGCCCCCCCGGCCGCCACGTGGCGAAGTGGTGCGGCAGTTCAACGGCGCCTGTTTTGGCGGACTGAACCGGCGCGGCGAGCATGGAACCGCGTCGGTGCGCGCTTCCGAGTGGTTTCGGCGGGCGAACCGTACTGCTGCCAGCGGGCGGTGGCCGGCGGCGGGGGACGGACCGACCGGACGCTCGTACCGGTACCGTGTGGCTTAAGTGTGGGGAAATTGTAGCACAATGAAATTCTTAGGACTGACTGACTGACTGACTGAATGGCTGACTGAGTCGCTCAGAGGCGGGCGGGCGGGCGGCGCGCGCCGTGGTCGTGTGCTTGTTTGGTTCTGGATGCATGCAAGAACTCTTGTTGGGTTCGCCATTGGTTGGAGCCCCCCGCTTCAGTACACTCCTCACGGTGCAGAGCTTGGGGCGAGCAAGGCCAGTCCCAGAAGAAGAAGCATTTCAACATACATTGCAAGCGCCTCCTGAGGTGTACAAAGAGTGGAATGACTGCTAAAAAATACTTTGGCTGTTATTTCAGATGTTTAGCTGACATTGTTAGCGGTGTCTACCACCAGTGAAGGAGATTCTGATGGGCCACGACGCTATTGACAACCGAAGCCATTTGCGCTTTGCCTCAATACACCTCCAAACCAGGATTGATCATTAGATCGCGCCAAGAATATAAAATGTAAAATAAATTGAATTGAAGCTATGTACATATGTTCCGGCGGCAGTGCAAGGACAGTGGCCGGGCCATGGCGCCATGGCAGGGCAGCCATGGCCGCCGCGGAGGGAAGCAGACGCGGCGGCGGCGCCCTCTCGGCGGGCAGGCGGGCGTGCGGCGGGAGGGACGCAGGGGGGTGCGCGGAGGGCCCGGGGGGCGCTCGGCGCACCTGGCCGTACCGTACGAAATTGTCCACGCGTGCAAGGGTGCGTGCCAAGTGGGAAGTGGATAGGGGCTCTATTGGCGCACTAGACGACACGGGAATCTCGCGTTGGTACTTGTCCTCATCATTACAGAATCATCTTCGCACGCTCCGACCAATCAGCACGCAGCGCGCGCAGCCAGTCATCGAGCGCCAGCTCAGCAGCTCAGAACGCGGGCGCGGCGCCTTATTGGTCGCTTTATTGCATGTGCAAAGACGGTCATCGATTGGCTTACCGGCCGGGACAATGCGCGGAGCGGCGCCATTAGCCACGTGTCCCTCCCTCGTTGTGCGCCGCCCCGCCCAGCCCCCGCGCACGGCACGGCACGGCTCGAAGGCGCTCCTTCCCTCCCTCCCTCCCTCCCTCCCTCCCCGCTCTTGTGCGTGTGCTGCCAGTCTGCTGCTGCGACCGCAGCGCCATCGCCATCTCCACCGCCAGAGGAGAAGAGGAGAGGTGCGATCTCGCCCGCCCGCCCGCCCGCCCGCCCGCCATGACCTGTAGCTTGTCGGGTGCCAGATGTGCTCAGTAAATGAAAGGAAATTCGGGCTTTGACCGAGCACCGTAGACATTCAGTCATGGATGCTGCGCTTGTCAAAAGTATTGCAGCCTGCTGTAACGACGATAGTTTCGCAGTGAAGAAGCAAGTAGTGCCTATACTATGACTAGGTAGAAGCTCGAATGTCTGCAGGAAGGTGATACCACTCACGCGCAGATGCGATTCTGGCAGCTGACTGAGCATCCCCGCCCTTGCCTGCCACGTGCGCAGGCAGCTTACACCTTCATTAGCTCCAAACGGAACTCCCTCGCTCCCCGCCTCCGCTGCCCTACGAGCTCCCTACCTCAGGCTTCACTGACCATGCAGGCCATGGCGGCTGCGCTGCTCGCAGCCTTCCTGCTGCCGACTGTGAGTGCGATTCGCCTGCAGAAGACGGAGGCGCTCTCCTCCCTGCAGCCGCTGAATCGCGCCATGTTCCCAAAAGACTTCGTATGGGGGACCTCGTCCTCCGCCTTCCAGGCATGCACCGTTGCTCATAACCTCCGTGCTGACGCTTCTCCTAAAATGAAATGCAAAGCGCCAATTCAGAGCAGTTGACGCTCAGATGCTTTGTGTGGTGGTCTTCGCTGCTGGAGGTTGAAAGCTGCGCCATAGAAAACACTTTTGGAGTGGGTGGAGCTGCTGTATGCATTGCGTACGAAAAGCAAAAGAGCAAGGACCGGCTTGGATCTCTAGCTATGCTGCTTATGTTAGATACGAAAGCAAAACCACTCGTCAACTATTTCGTCATACATAGGAGAATCACAAAGCCCTCCCCATTAAAAGTGACCTGGAAGATGCCCTTGCTGACTCCTCATATCAGCTACCCCACTTGCTTGCCAAGCAGCATTCTGGTCGTGCAAACTCCTCTGAATCCTCCTCGTTTTGGTTCCATTTCCCTGCAAGCAGATTGAAGGCGCGTGGGATACCAATGGAAAGGGGCCCAGCACATGGGACATCTGGTCGCTCACGCCCGGTGAGTGCAGCTCCTTCTTTTCCTCCACTTCTCCTCCTCCTTTGCCTCCACCCCTCCATCAATTTCGTGCTCACATACTCCGTCCGTTTCTGATGTTCTTCTTGAGCCTCTCTCTACCAACTTTCTCGTACTTCTCACCCCTAGTCTCCGAACGTCATTTTCACTGAGTCTGTTGCTTTCAGCCTAACGGGTTTTGTCTCTCTGTGATCGCAGGGCACGTCCTTGACAACACCACTGCGACCGTGGCGAACGACCACTACCATCTCTACAAGGTGAGTTGCCGCGCAACCCTTCGTCAATTCTGCCTGCCGAGCTGCTGCAGTCCTCCTTTAAATAGCGACATCGCCTAACATCAATCGATAGTCTTTGAATTCGTAAAGGCAGCAGTTTGCGGTCAACGTGCAGCTGTGATAGTCGCATGTTGTGCATGGCCGTTTCCCTGTGCAGGAGGATGTCCAGCTCCTCAGCAACATGGGAATGCAGGCATACCGTTTTTCCATCTCATGGAGCCGCATTTTTCCAGGTAGGTCCTTCAAACCCCGTCAAGTTGAGTCTGCCGCCCTCTCGTCTTCTCTGAGCCTCTCGTTGTTGCAAGTTAAAGCAGGGCTGTACTGCACATCCCAACATGGCCTTCTCAAGAGTTTCGTTCTGTGCTCACCCCTGCGTGAAGGATGGCTTGCATGGCAGAGGGTGACGGCACCATTAATCTCGACGGAGTGGCATTTTACAATCGGCTTATCAATGCCTTGATTGCTGAAGGTAAGGATGCACCCTCCAAGAGCGTTGCATTTAACTGCTTTCGCATGGAACTCGTGCTTTCGTCAACAGTGCAGGAAGGAGATGGCAGTTATCAATCCTATTTGATCCCTGTCTCTTCCTACAGCAATTTCTACATTCTGATTGACGACTTCTGTGACAATATCATGCAGGTATCGAACCATACGCCACCCTCCACCATTTTGATATCCCCCAGGCCCTTGACGATAAATTCGGTGGTTGGCTGAGTCCCAAAATGATGTAAGTCCCTGCTTCCCAAGCCACCCACGTTCTTGAATCTCTGAAGATCTTCAAAATTGGTCAAATCGGCTGTTAAAAGATGCACGAAGTAGCCACGATGCAGACTGACTGTTGGAAGCTGGAGTCTCCGCGGTTGCAGAGACACCTTCCGTAACTTTGCCGATGCATGCTTCTCCCTCTTCGGTGATCGCGTAAAGTATTGGATCACTCTGAACGAGCCGGCTGCTCAGGCAGGGGGGGGGTGGGGTTCGGACGGCCACTTTCCTCCCGGCCGCTGCTCAAACCGCACTCTCTGCGAGGAGGGGAACAGTGGAGTCGAACCGTACGCTGTGGTTCACAACATGCTGAGGGGGCATGCAGCCGCGGCTGAGCTTTACAACAGCAAGTACAGGGTGAGGTGGTCCATTGCCCACAGCTTTTTTTTTAAGGTCAATTGACACGCTTTCTTTCAGAGTTTGCAAGTACGAGATGGTGCAACCCGCTTTGATTCTTCCATCCCTGAAGCTTTAAGGTGCTCTCTCCGTTTTCAGGCAGAGCAGCAAGGCTCACTGGGGATTGCGCTCGTCTCGTTGTGGTTTGAACCCGCTGGAGACTCTGAAGAGTACACTGTGGCCGCTCAAACCTGCAATGAGTTCCAACAGGCGTGGTGAGCTTTTTTCTCCCAAGGATGGGCCTGTCTCCTTGTGCAAATTGTGGGCTGTTCTACAAAGTAGATTCTGCGTTTCTTTCATTCTGTCACAAAAGGATGGTTGCAGGAATTAAGTTGCTATTCCTCATTTTACCTGCCCGGCAAATAGAAAGAACACATAGTGTTCTTGCCGTTAACCCTTCCTTTCTTGACGCTGACACTGTTTTTATATCTGTGTCGAGGAAGCTTGCGGTTCTTTCGTTTTCTTTTCAATTTTTTTGAGCCTTCTGCCTCATCCCGATGAACAAAGACTTCCATAGCTCATTCCCTCGTTGACATGCAATGTCAGCACCCATGATCTCCCACACATGGAGACATATAAGCGGGGTGTATGGTGTTTGCGTGCAGGATTCTCGATCCCATCTTCCTCGGCGACTACCCTGCCTCCATGAGGCAGCGAGTGGGCGACCGGCTTCCAACCTTCACCAGCGAGGAGCTGCGTCTTTTGAACCGCTCCGTTGACTTCGTGGGACTGAACCACTACCTCGTCGAGTGGGCCACTCCCGCACCCGCACCGGCAGGCCTTGACTTGGCCTCTCCTGCCACAGACCGATGGGTCGTGACCACAGGTGAGTGCTTGCTAAAGAGGATTTTTCCGGTCGACAGAGTATGGCGGCTGAATGTCTGCAGACAAGAACAAGTTTGCAGTAGAAGGGGAGCCAGTTGTTTGATGGCTAAAGTTGTTTGGCGGCTGCAATTGTTCGGGATGAGCTGCTTGGTGTGGCTATTTTGGAGTAAGGTCTGATGGTGGCTGCTGTCTCAACTTGTTTGGCAGATGCGGCGCCGGACAATATTCCAGGATCAGAGGTACAAGAGGTTACGACTCCTTCTCTCGTTGGGTGGATAGTAATGAAGGGAAACGCAGCGTTACTGGATGATAACACTTTGGAAGTTGTCCGGTGGTTGTTGTTCAGAAATAGGGTCCTCTTGTTGTGCTGTTTGTGCTTAAGTCCGACTCCTTATGTCTGTCTGTCAACCGAGTATTTCGCAAATGGCCCTCGAAAACTGTGGTTATCAGAAATGCTTCGCACTTGCTTCCTTTGCTGATTCGACTTCTGTACTTTAACTCAAATGCAGAACATGGTGGCCTTCTCTCCAACCCTATCATGGGGAATCAGGAAGGTGGTTGAGTGGACTGCTTCACGATATCCCGAACTTGCAATCTACATTACAGAGAACGGTAAGTCAGCTTTGCCATGGCATATGCCTCCTGGGTCTTATGTGATTGCTGGATGTATGGAAAATTCAGGTCTTATTGTAGAGGCTTCACGGCAGTGTAAATCCCACGCACAAGTTCATCACGTGATAGCCAATTAACCATAGAGCTACCTGTAAGCTGAACGCGGAACGCCTCAACACAGATATTTTGAGCTTGCAAGTCGTCGGGAAAATTGAATTCAGCTTACGATTCCAAGCAGGACACTGTGAAGGAACAGAAAAGGACAGGACAGAACAGAGCATGGCCTACTTACTGCAACTGATGGATGCATTCCTGCAGGCTATGAGGAAACCGGAGACGTCACGTCCGTAGAGGCTGTGGAGGATAATTCTCGGCAAGAGTACCTTCACGCATACCTCACCGAGCTGGCCAACACCGTCAAGTAAGCGACGTTGTTCTTTGGCAGTCCGACCAGAGAACGATGATGTCCTTAAAAGCAGCCTTCCTTCTCAGGGGGCTCACATCACACTCTCTGTCAGAATGTACATTTTCCGCCTGACATCAGTCAACAATTCACGGTGAATACGTCGATTCTATAACTGAACTCATTCTTCTGACTGATTCTGTTTCTCGGCCGCTTGCGAGTGCAGGGATGGTGTGAGCGTGCGGGGTTACTTCGCATGGGCCTTCATGGATTCGTTCGAATGGAATTTCGGCTACAGCACCCGCTACGGGCTTATCTATGTCAACCGCGAAACGCTGGAGAGGACACCAAAGAAGTCGGCATTATGGCTGCGAGAATTCTTGAGCACGTAGGGCTCACTCCCACGGCAGGCCTTCGGAATGCAAAGCGAGGCAAACCCTCTTCGCACAAGCGAAGTGCCAAGGACGGTGCCATTGTAGATAACTTGAGCAGGGCCGATTAGTACACTTCTGAGTTGTACATAGCCTTTTTTGCAGGGTTCGTTGAATTGGGAGTGACAGACAATTGTTCTGATGTAAGCGATTTGTGAAAAAATTAGCATCGCTGGCAAATGCGGCACGCGGGTGTATAGCTGTTTAAGATAGGGATTCATGTCTTAGAGAGTTCGTGTGTATTGACCCTTTTGCAGCCAAGGGGTGTAAATTCCCCTGGAAAATTGTCAAGCAGTCAAAGCAGGCCAGGAATCCCTTGGCAAACCGATGGTAGGGTACAGTAGGGATAGCTTTACAAACTGAAATTGGTTTTAGTCAGAATGTGGCTTCATGGCAGGCTGCTGGAATTCCGGCACTGCCCCTCCTTCTGGAGAAACATTTCCAACGCATGAGAGAATTCATGCATGCTTGCTCCTCATTTTCTGTGTCTTCTGCCGGATTCAACTTGTTTATTTCTTTCCATTTGATTCCATTCCATTTTAATGTAGATGACAGTGACCTGTAAAGCTCGATTAGATCGAGGATGAGCCATCTCTCAGAATAACTCATCCGCACATTCTCAACAGCCTGCAGAAAAGTGTGTTTCTGCGCCGCGCTTCATTACCTTGAACGCGTCCACAACTTCCATCGTCAAAGTGCGCAGCAGGGATGCTTCCTATTGCCGATAAAAAAGCCGCGAATTCCTGGAGCTTGGCTGATACTAGCGTCTGCGCGAAAGGCACAGGAAGCAATAGCCATTGATCTCGCGGCAGTGGCGCCGTCCCGCCAGCAGCACGTGGCCAGCAGCAGCACGCGACTTTCCCAGGGAGGAAGGGGAGGCCGCCTCCGCCTCCGCCTCCGCCTCCCTGCCGCGGATGAAGCTCCGGAGGCGGAGATCGAGGGGCCGTTTCCATGTCCTCCGTCCCGTTCGCAGTTTCCTTGCAAACCAGCCCGATCAGGTTTCTCACCAAAAACTAGGCGCAGTTCGCACGAGCGGCGCCAGCGTGGAACTGGCGGGGAGGTCATCATTGGGACGGTGACAAACTGGGCCAATAGGAGTGCGCCACGTGCATACCACGCGGACTATAACAAATTATCATTATCCATATTGTTGCCACGTGGCAAATGTATTTAATTGTCACGTGTTGAGAATCACATCCTAAATCCGATCCACGTGGAAGGGATGGAGTCTGCTGCCACGTGAGTGCAGTTGAACACAGAATATTCGCTGTGGCTACGTGGCAGCCACGTGGCGTGTTCGTTATGGAGGAGAGCTTCCTCTTCTTTTTTTTTCTTTCTTTTTTTCAAAAACCGAACGGGTCGGGCCTGTGAACTTCAGAAAGAAAACTGGACAAGAAATGGAACTGAGAATATGGAAATGAGCCCTCGCTGGAGGTCAACTGTATTAGTGGAGCATTACGGTAACTGTACACATGGCTCGGAGGCGGCCCTCGTCGCCCAGCGCCCGTTGCGTGCCTCCGCCATGGCCATGGCCACTGGCAGGAGGACGCAGAGCAGAGCCTGCTTGCAAACGTGCCAGAGCTCCAGGCCTACATCGATCACAAATCCTAACTCAATTTCGACATTACAACGCGTGCGCTTCTTCGCGTAATCCAGGTATGTACAGAGTGCGATGGAGATGACGGAGCTGTGAGGACGCGCAGGAGAAAGGGAAAGCAGGGAAGCAGCGAAGGGCAACCAGGAAGTTGTCCACGTGACACCGTCCTCCACAAGCACTCCGATGCTTCCGAAGTCGTGCATGAGAGTCCGGCGGTGTCGAAGAATCATTGAATTGGCACGGAAGCAAATGACCTGAAGTAGCGCAACACTTCTCCCGTCCAGTCCTCGACAGTGGGGTCTATGTGAAGCATATGGCTCCCATTTCTGAAAAACTTAAAGGAGCCCTGCGTATACGTCCGCAGCGAGTACGCCGCCACTCGCGGGTTGAGGGCGGACATGAGGAAGTCCGGGCAGTCCGCGGTGAGGTCCCCCATTTGCAGCTCCAGGGGAACCGTGATCCCCTCGATAGCTTCCGTTATGTCAATGTCCATCTCTGCTAATGTTTGCTCGCAGTCATCGATGTCAAAAGCTCGCTGAGCGGCACTCGAGCTCATGGCCATGGGCAGGATGCCCACTGCCGCCGTGTCAAAAGCGAGGAACTCGGCATCCGTCATGTTGCGCAGGTCCCTCACCGGTTCGCCGAGGGTCTGCTCCACCAGAAGCGACGACGTGACATTCGGGGCAGCGCCAGCTGCGCGCTTCCATGGCGGCTCCTCCAGAATGAGCGCTCGGATGAGGTCCGGGCGAAGCTTGGCGACTCGAGCAGCAGTCGCGCCGCCCATGGAGTGGCCCATGAGGAAGACGGGCTTCCCTTTGCCGAATTTCTCGATCACCGCCACCGCATCTGCGACAAGGTTCTCCATCATGAAGGAGCCCTTCGGAATGGGAGACGAATTTCCGTGGCCTCGCGCATCAGGCAGAACCACCTCGAAGTCCCGCGTGAAGCTAGTCGCCGGCGATACGAGTGTTCCGCCGCTCATGACGAGGCCGTGCAGAAAGACGAGGATGGGCAGCGCAGCAGCGACAGTGAGCGTGCTCAGGTCGCCATGCGGCAGGCTCTGGTAATAGTGGATGCTGATGTTGTTGGCGGTGAAGAAGCCGGACTGCCACATGTTGTCTCCGGCGGCCATGACGGCCATGGCGGCTATGGCTCCCTGACTCTGCCCTCCCCGTCCCGTACCGCCTCCCTCGTCCGCCGCCGCTGCTTTTGCCCTTTTGCTCTCCGTACGCACTTATTCGCGCCGACTGAAATTGTACGGCACGTCCCTCTCTGATTGGTCCGCGGAGCCAGTCCCCGCCAATGAGGAAAAACGGTGGCGCGCGCGGTGCAGCGACAGCCAATCAGCGACGTCTCGCACACGTGCGGTAGAACGCGGAGTCGCCTGTTGGGCTCCGCGGGGCAGCCCCTGCCTGCCGGCCTGCCTGCGGCGAGGCCATGGCCATGGCATGGTCCTTTGGGACCAGTTCCTCGTGGTTCTTCCCCATGCTGGTTTTATCCATGCACATTTGATGGCCTCGCCATCGTGAGATCAATGCCACATCCATGTACATTCTCATGGCCATGGCCATGGCCATGGCTGGGCGGAGGGGCGGGCGCTGGAGAACGCGCTCGCGCCGCTGCGGGACAGACAGCTGGCTAGCTGCCGCAAGGGAAGGGGAGGGAGGGGGGGGGGCGGCCATGGCCGGCCCGCCCCGCCCTTCACTCGGTGAAAGGGCAGGCGGCACCAGAAAGGCGCAGTCGCCCCCGGGTCTTGGAGGTCGCAGCTCGCTCTGAAGGGCTTTAGAATGTAAGGGGACGCGCCCAGCGCACGCACGTGCCGACATGGCCTCCGCGCAGAGTCGTGGGAGTCTGCAGACCTGCCTGTCCATTAATGGTTCATGCCCGCCTTGAACTTTCCCTATGGCGCTTTGCAGGGGACGATAATCGGCTTTTCGTGAACTGTTAAGATAACCTACGGCATGTCAGAACGTTTTATGTAATTGGGAAAACGCCTTCACGTGTATGGCCCGCCTTTGCATTAGCGGTAACTCGAGTATAGGATTCCATCGCCTTTGCAGAAACAGGGACAAGGTGAAAGTAGGAATCGGGAAAGCCAGTCAAAACAGTGCCAAGATTCACACACAACAAGTAGTGGCAGTGGCCTGGTTTAGTTTTCTTGATGGTTTTTAGGGTTTTTAGGGCTACCCATGGAAGCATGGAAGTCGGCTCTGCGGGCTTTATGGCTGCGGCATGCAATCACACTTTACGATGAGACGCCGGCACTCACTGCCGAAAGAAGCCGAGTTCTGTTAGGGAAGGTCTGAACCCTTTTGCCCAATACTGGCGGTCACATTCCCTTCTGCACCGCTAAGCGCAACTATACATGAAGGAAGGTACCTGATTGCAAAAAAGTTTACTCTACCGGCCCACTAGCATACTATGTGAAAGATGATGATGCTGCGGGTTGTACGGACTGTTGTACGAAAACCATACGGATGGTTGTACGGACAGGTGTACGGATACTGTACGGAATATGTACGGGCGAAAGAGAGACTGCGCGTGTGAGAGAGTTCAGGAAGGTCTGTGCAGGAAGAGAAGTGTCAGGCGGAGGAGAAGCGTCTGGCGAAGCGTCGCAAATGTATGGTGCTCAGGAAGGAGGATTCAGAAAGGAGAATTCTGGAAGCTTAGACATTGGGTAGAAAAGAAGCGCTGCGCAGATGTAGAAGACAGTGAAGAGAGAACAGGAAGAGAGAAGAGAGGATGAAGTGATCTGTAATGAGGCCTCATATGAAATAAAGAAGTGTTTATGAGTTGTGTGTTGATTTTGTGAGAACATGTGTTTTGTATGTCAAGCTTGAATGTGTTCTCTTCTGTCACATACTAACCTCCAGCGCATGTACAGCTGCCGTCCAGTAATACACGAAGCAACCTGCCTTTCCTATCTCCCAGCTTGCTGAATGCACTATCCTTAAAGAATTGAGAGATAAACTTAAAGAATTACACTCTCCTGCCACTAACGCACAACACGCTATCTGGCCGTTCAAGAGAAACGACTTGAATTAAGCGTCCCTATGGACCATCCTAACATGCGACTCCTTCAATCTACTAAAGTCACGGCTGTTCTAACGAGTGGCAGACCTCCCAATTCTTGCTAGTTAATCCGGCAGACTGTTCCGAGAAGACTACTTACTTTCCTAAGAGCTCAGTCTAGTATTTACAATTTTAGATGTCAACGTTAAGCTCGTTTGGCGTGCCATCCGGTGAGCCGAGCATCTTTCCTCAAAGTATAACTTTCTCGTCGTCATACCTTCCAGGCTGACGAATGTGCCGAGGGAACTTTCAGAGTAGTATCTGACCCAGCTGTCTCCATTTATATGCCTTGGTACGGCTTCGGATGCCATGGCTCTGTACGCCGTGAGGCACATGTTTGACAGTTCCACTTCCGTCTGTTGCAAGGACACTTGTCAGTTGCCGGCAAACAACTTTCCACTTGACCGAAATCAAATTACAGGCATGCGTCATCAAGCTGGAGTTATATTGTCCAAGAGCGCAGACAGACAACCCACGAGAAAGACAACGCACTAGACTTAAAATTTGTTTTTTTAAGGCGAACTTGTCGTCGAAGACGTTCTTACTAATTTCACGCTATAAGGAGCACACACGCGCAGGGCTCTGCAATGCCACATGCATCTTATCATCACAGCTAACGAGAAAGACGCGCATGAGAGGAGGAGATGAGCAGACTAACCAGACACATGTCATGTCCATGCAGTCTCTCTCTCTCCATGGCAAGAGGCAGCGAGCCTACCTGCGTGTAGTTGCATGCGCCCCCCGGCGAGCCCTGGTCGGGGATGTTGCGCACGATCCCGAAGGTGAACCAGAGGTCCACCGCGTGGCCCGGCCCGAGCCACGCGCGGTCCGCGGGGCAGCCCGGCGTGGCGTCCCACAGGTACGCGTACGTGGCGGCCTCACGGTGCGCCGCGCGGGCGGACACGCGCTCGAACACGGGACACGTGAAGAAGATGTCCGTCCACAGCCCCGCCAGCCGGGCCTTCACGGGGAGGGGGGCGCCTGCACGGGGAGGGAGGGACGGGGGGCGGGAGGGAGGGGGGAGGGAGGGGGGGAGGAGGAGGAGGGGGAGGGAGGAAGGAAGGAGGGAGGGAGGGAGGGGAGGGAGGGAGGGGGGAGGGAGGGGAGGGGGAGGGAGGGAGGAAGGAGGGAGGGAGGGAGGGAGGGGGAAGGGGGGAGGGAGGGGGGGAGGGAGGGGAGGGGGAGAGGGAGGGGCGGAGGGAGGGAGGGAGGGAGGGGAGGGAGGAGGGGGAGGGGGGAGGGAGGGAGGGGAGGGAGGGGGAGGAGGAGGAGGGAGGGAGGGGAGGGGGGAGGGAGGAGGGAGGGAGGGAGGAGGGAGGAGGGAGGGAGGGAGGGAGGGAGGAGGGGGGGAGGGAGGGGGGAGGGAGGGAGGGGGGAGGGAGGAGGGAGGAGGGAGGGAGGAGGAGGGGGAGGGAGGGAGGGGGGAGGGAGGGAGGAGGGAGGGGGGGAGGGGGAGAGAGCGGGGAGGGAGGGGAGGGGGGAGGGGGAGAGGGAGGGAGGAAGGAGGGAGGAGGGAGGGGAGGGGGAGAGGGAGGGGCGGAGGGAGGGAGGGAGGGAGGGAGGGGGAGAGGGAGGGAGGGATGGAGGGAGGGAGGCCAACAGGGGGGCCCAACAGTCAGTCAGGGGCTGTCGGTTGGCCCGATACTACTGCCAAGGTCCTCGCTCAGCAAGAGCCCTATGCAAGAGCGCACGATCTTGACTAGCCTCATACTACCCCGCAACCCAAGCTACTTGTCACTTTTGACAAGACAGTCAAGCGGAATTAAGTAGGTGTAAAGCGCGTACATTTTTTCTTCAAGATAAACGATAAAATTAGAAGAGGAATGAGCGCAAAACGAGCCAGCTCACCTTCGTATTTCTCCTCAGGGTAGAGTGCTAAGATGGGCTTCGGATCTGCCCCCGGGTACATTTCCTCCACAAGTTCGAAAAGGCTTCTTTCTGTCACAGTGTCGTTGTAGAAGGTTTCGACAAAGGTGCTGCCTTCTGATGTCGTGACACCTGTCATGTACGGCACTGTTCAACACAGCAGGGGGGCAAGTGTCATTCCATAGGAAAAGCTTCCTCTCAGTCTGTAATCTTCCAGACTCTTGCGTTTTCCTGTGCACACGCGTGTAAAGATATTCAATCGATGGATGGAAAGTTCCTTGCTGAAGGTGGTGTCAAATCACCTTTATTGAATTTCCCTTTCTGAAACGCCACTGTCAAGTGATTGGGAACCACAGTCTTGTCGACGACATGGTGAAAGAAAGGTTTCCAATCCGGCCTATCACACTTGAGAATATCCTGCGGCCTCTCCTCCAACATGGCTTTCATGGTGTTCATGAGGTACAACCAAGGCTTAGACCGCAGACACTCCAACTCTAACGAAGCGCTTCCTTCTGGGAGGCAGCCGACTCGGTACTTAAACTCGTCAGATACGAGGTAACCCTGCGCCCGTTTTTCCATCTCCGCTCTCTCAGCATTCACAGCGAATGGTTGGCTTCCTTGCAGCACACTTCAATACTTCAAGCAAGGCCTTCATGCAAGCTTCAAGAATCGTATCCCAGCGGGCCAATAGTACCTGCTCCAAAGTCAAGAAGTGAACACAAGGTGGACTCTGGGAAATGGCTGCCGAAAAGAGTCCCTCTGCGCCCGGCGTCGCCATGAGGAAGTCTACTGCCTGCCCGCCTGAGCGCACCACACAGATACAAAGAACAGCCGTTATTGGTTAAGAGCACACACAAGGGAGTCCAGAAGTTTGAGTGAGGGAGGGTGCTTGCTGGCAAGAGCATAGGAGAGATCCTTTTAAGGGGGACGTAGCAGAGGACTTTTTTTCACCTTACTGACGGATGCCGGCGTGGCAAGGCTTACCTGCAGAATGGCCATTGAGAAGGACCTTGGACGGGTCTCCCCCGAAGTAGCCGATGTGGTCTTGGATCCACTTCAAAGCGAGCTGTTGATCCAACAGTCCTGAACACAAGCAGCGTGGAGAACATGCTGCTGTTCAAGCTGCTGAAGCATGGTGCAGTGAAGCTGGTGGGAAAAGGGAGGGGTCTACTGCAAGAAGGTAGTTGCATTCAGAGATGTTTATACTGCGGAACGCTCACCCCAGTTGCCGGTGGTATTGGACTCGCCGAGAGTGACTGGATCAGCGAGCATTCCGAACACCCCCATCCGGTACTGCAGCCAATTCAGTAAGAGGACGAGAGTGAGCTCCTCCCAAAGCACTTTCAAACAAGCCAGACAGAATCGAGCATGCCAAGAAATAGATGGGAAGAAACATTATTAAAAAAAAAAAAAAACAAAAAAAAAAAAAATGAGCAGGTGAGCCTTCGGGGAGGTGTGCCTTTTCTTCCGCCCCCCCTGGCCTCTCATTATGTAAGAGCAATGTTTTCGGGAGAACAGGACTTTTCGAGAGGTTTCTGCTGCGGTAGGCGCGGTGAGCCGCGCTGAAAGACAAGATGTGAAGTTTGCGTGAACCTGAATGTTGACTTGGATGACGTCAGCCTTGAAAGCTGAATTGCAGCCATCCCACTGCGGGTCCGACGCGGAGCAGCTGATGATGGAGCCCCCGTGGATGTACGCGCGCACCGGGACTTTAGCCTTCCCGAGGGCCGCGATGGGGGGCACCCAGATGTTGAGAAACAGGCAATCCTGGGCACAAAAAACAAGCTTGCAAACCATTTAAGCATCTCTCATGTCGATGACTGAACCACCTCATATTTCGGCAATCACTTTTGACGAGTTGAAAGATAATAATGATTTTCAGTTTTATCTGCACGTAGGTTCTTCTCTTACTGTACAGCATTGGTCGGACGAGTCCTCGTTAGGTAAATATCGGTAGGTTTAGAGTTTAAATGACAGAAAGACAGACAAGAGAGCACTTTCAAAAGAATGTGAGCTAGAGAGGCCCAGACTATCGCATCTTTCATGCCTACTCTTCTCTCAGACATCTTCATTCGCGCTCACGCCATATCAAAGCCAAATCAGATTGAAATTGCGCACAACTGGAGAACCAGCAATCCAGACGCTTCCAGCAGACAGACACCCGTGCTCATTCAAGCTTCGAGGAGCGGAGCCTCCCTTCTCGACATGCTGCAATCGGCGTAGCAGGAGAGCAGACGCACCTCGGAGCTCGCAGACATGTCCTCCTCCCCTCCCGCGCCCTTCCCGCAGAGCGACCCGCAGGGCGGAGGGGCCACGGTGGCGTCCAGCCCCCCCGCGGGGTAGCTCTGGGCGTAGGCTCGCGGGGGCCGGAAGCGCAGGGAGCCCAGCGCCGCCTCCGCGTAGGGAATCCCGAGGTAGCGCGTAACCCCCGGCAGCGTGGGGCACGCTGAACCCTTCACCACGCCCAGGGGGAGGGCGGCGGACCGCGGCGGCTCCGGCGCTGCCTCCGCCTGCAAGCTTGCGCTCAGCGGCTCCGTGGGCCCCCCCAGGGCTCGGACTGCAACGGAGGAGGGGGCTGAAGTGGCGAGGAGGGCGAGGAGGGCGCACAGCGCGGCGGGCAGAGCGCGAGGCGGCGCCATGGCGGCGGGAGCTGCTCCTCGCTCGCTCTCTCTCTCTCTGGGAACGGACGAAGGCGGCCGCGAGGGAGAGAAGGCGAGAGAGAAGGGGGGGAGGGGAGGGAGAAGCCACGTGGTGGTGGCGACTGGCGAGCGCTCTGATTGGCGGAGGAAGGACGTGGAGGTACGCGTGTCGGTGCGATAATGGCGACGTTCGACACGTGGCAATATATTATTGGACCGTATTGAGCAGTAGCGACCAAAAAGTACGGAACCCCGCGACGTGGCGACAAAATGTCGGCGACCGGGCGTCGCTGAGCGGAGGCGCGCACGGAGCGGGCCGTACGACCGTACGGCCGCACGAGGCGCAAGTGGGCGGGCGACGTCGGCCAGTCGCGCGGCGCCGCGCCCGGGAGATGCGGAAGGGCCGCCACGTCGCCCGGCGGCCGGATAAACGGCCCCGGCGGCCGCCACTATTGCACTCAGCCCCCGCTCGGCCCTCTCGCTCTCACTCTCTCCCTCTCTCCCTCTCCCTCCTTCTCTTCCTGCTCGTTGGTTGCCTCTCTTGAAGCCGTTAAGCTTTCTCTTTCGGATTCTTTGTGCTGCGCAACGCCGCTCAGCAGTGGTGGTCGTGCCCGTCGGTGCCATCTGCACAAGGTAAAAGGCACAACCAAAGGTTCAAGCTGAGCCCCAAGTGCAGGACAGAGTGGAACACTTGAGAATTTTCAGTTTCCTACGCTAAAGCTAGCTACGTGAGAAGAGGCAGAACTGAGAACTGCAGCATCTGCAGAGCAGTGCAGGTCCCTGACCTCGCCGCCCCCCCTGGCGCACATGCATGGTGTGCAGGCCCGAGGCACAGGTACAGGCACAGCCATGGCCATGGCCACGGCCCTGCGCCCCGCCCTCCCCCTCCTCCTCCTCCTCCTCGTGGCGGCCTCGGCCTCCGCCGCCCGCCCGGTGGGGGACGCCGACGCTGCGCAGGCCAAGCGTCGCCTCGCGGAGGCGGACACCGCCGCAGGTGCGCCTATCCCTACTACTCCCACGTCTCTCTTTCTGACTCCCTCTCCATCTCTCTCTCCCTATTCTCTCCCAAGCAGACAAATAAACTCCACGTCTTTTTTCAACCCCAGTGCCTATGTTTCCATGTTTTTCTACCTTCGCTTCTCCATTTTTTTCCTCACCTGCTGATGCTCCTCCGCTCTTTATATGTTTGCTCCTCTCATCTCTCATACGATCTCCCTCTATAGCATTGTGAAACAGTTTACTGCCAGGCAGAGTGTGGCAAAAGCGGCATCGCTGGCAACCCAGACTGAGCTGCGGAGTGCTGCCTCGTGTGCAGGTGACAAGTTCAAGGGCATCCCGGAGGACTTGGAGTGCATGAGCGAGTTTCCGACCATGTGCAAGTTCGTGGACGAGATGCCCGTGCCCGCGGAGATTGATGTCTCTACGGGGGTTATGCTCACGCTTGGCGCTTACAACATTGAAAATGTACATCCTCCTTGCCTCTTTTCCTCCAGTCTAGCAAGTGAGAGTCCTCGCTTCCAGGTGCAGACTTTGAATGAAAAAAAAAGTTCATTAGCGAAGAGGCTGCTACATCGACGAAGGAGCTGTTGCGTGTGTGAGTGCAGACGACCATGTGCCGCCAAGAACAGATGGCCATATGCCATCTATTCGTCGGCCATTGCTCGATGCTTGAACCTTTCGTCACTGAGAACGGACGGAAGAGTCGCAATCTTAGCTGAAATCAGATCATGTCTCAGATGCTGGCATGGTTTACCGTATAGGAGCTCGGAAATATCACTGCCCCCGCACTTATTTCCGCGTGCCCTCCCTCCCTCCCTCCCTCCCTCCTCCCTCCTTCCCTCACTACGGGCATTATGTGGAGCAGGTGCTGCACCGCGATCTGCTGCCGGCGAAGATGTACGGCTACGGCCCTTCAAAAGAGTCCGCTTCCTCTCCCGGGCCCACCCTGGTGGCCCGCCGCCATGTTCAAGCACACGTGAAGTGGGAGAACTACTTGGTGGATACGGACTACACCTACCCCGACGAGATTGCCAGTCTTGTCACACCAGGCAGCATTCCCATCTGTGAGTTCATATCCTGGGACGAGCTTTCCTTGTCAAGCGTTTGGAGCCATGGCTTTTTCGTTGAGAACTCGCATGGTTGACCTTCAATGGGAGGAAAAAAAAAAAATCCGGTCGTGAAGTGGGTGCAGCAAAACTGACACAAATGAAGCTCGTTCCTACAGCCTTGAAGCTCATACTGCGTTGCTTTTTTCTAACCTGCAGCCATGCACCTCCATGGCGGAGAGACCGAGCCTCAGTCTGACGGTCACGCCGACGGGTGGTTCACGGTGACCGGCGAGACGGGCAGCAAGCACGTGTCGGATACGCACACATACCACAACTCGCAGCCGCCCGCCACGCTTTGGTATCACGACCACACCGTCGCCATGACCGCACACAATGTCTACTTTGGTAAGCAGCACACTAAAGACCTTCTTGGCTGGGGGGTGTCTCTCTCGCCACTCAGCTCAGCTGGCCATTGGGCTTGGGCTGGAAGTGCAACGAATGAGGGAGAGTGTCGGACTGCTCATTCTTTGCTCCGCTTAACTACGGGAGGGAGGGGGGGTCTCGGAACAGGATTGGCGGGCTTCTACCTCGTGCAAGACCCTGATGGTGATGAGTATGGATTCACTCTTCCCGCCAAGGAGTTCGACATTCCGCTGGTCATTCAAAACAAGCAGGTCGAGGGAGACGGCTCGCTGCATTCTTCCGAGCACGTGGAGACCGTGGAAGTCGTGACTACCGGGTTGATGCTTGTGAATGGAAAGGTGCTTCCTTCCAGCTCAGCGAATGATTGACCCTCTGGTTCCCTTCGAGAGAAACAGCGTAACCTCCAAACCTAAATGTGTGAACCCAACTGACGCTATGTTAGCTGTGTTGCTCTTCCAGTCATGGCCTTACTTGAACGTCGAGCGGACCATGTATCGTTTCCGCATCCTCAACGGAGCTAACCTTCTTCTCCTCAACATCAGCTTCCTTGCTGTCAACTCAACCTCCAAGGCACAGGCCGGAAAGGGCCTCAATTTCACGATCCCTGAGGGTACCTATCTTGAATACCAGCAAATTGCATCTGATGGCGGGTATCTCAATCAGCCTGTGCCGATGAATAAGGTCCTGATGGGACCTGCAGAGCGTGTCGAAATCCTTGTGGATTTCTCCGGTCTCGAACAGACCACTGAACCAACAGAGATTTTCCTTATCAATTCTGGTGATATTGCGACATCTGATAGCGGGATTCCCCAGGATTCGAACATGGGTGTGTTGGCGAAGTTCATCATAAACCCTAAGTCTAAAAGTATCCCCCCCCCGGCGATTCCGAAGCGTCTCGGGAACGTCCCCAAGCCGTCCGTGGCGAGCGCCGTACGGACGCGGTGGCTGACGCTGACGGAGATGGCGGGCGAGGACGACCGCATCCATCTGCTCGGCATGCACCGATGGACGGACGAACCCACGGAGGTTTTGCGCGAGGTAGGGCAGCTTTGACACTTGCTGCTGCCCTTCCACTGCGGTATCTTGTCGAATTTTCCGTGGTCCCTGGTTTAGTGTGAACTCCCTTCTTCTCCCTTCCTGTTTTAAGGATCTTTTACAGCCGTCGCGAAGAGACTCGGCGCTGAAACAGAGTGCTCGGTTGCTGCGTGCAGGGGAGCACGGAGGTGTGGGCGCTTGTGAACCTCACGCCGCAGACGCACACGATTCACATCCATGTCACCAAATTTCAGCTCATCAGCCGTCAGGCCTTCGACATTGACGCATATGTCGCAAAGAACTGCTCTTTCCTGGACCCTATCACTAAAGGCTCCTGCTTCAACGAGACGCTAGCCATGCCACAACCCGGCAGTGAGGAGGGATGGAAGGACACCATTCTCGTGCAAGGCTATGAGGTCACCATGATCATCTTGAGCGCCATGACGCAGGTGGGACGCCTTCGCCAGCAGATAGGCGCTTTTCATCATTATATCGATCTTGACAGAATCATAATAATCTCATAACTAAAACGCCAATAGCATAATTGCTCATACATTCGACGCAATGAGTTCCGTTTCCCTTTCAATCTTTCCAACCTCACACCATGTTTGCCTGCCAATGCCCTTTGCTCCGCTAACGGCTGGATTGTTTCGTTTCGGATCGGCAACGCTAATCTTTTTTCGTGCCATGTCGCGTGCAGGACGGGCAGCGTTTCCCCTTCGACCCCTCAGCCTTCCCGGGCTACGTGTGGCACTGCCACATGACGGAGCATGAAGACTACGAGATGATGCGTCCGCTTATCATTTTGCCGCCGGTGCAGGAGACAACCGCCGACTCGCTTCTCGAGAACAATGACTACCCTTCGCTGGACCTTGTGGAGGACTAAGCGTGATGCTGGGGGGAGCGTTCGCCGCCTGACAGGCAGGCTGTTGAGAATGGGCCGTTGCATCCACCTATACCACAGCAGCTGTAGTTGATGCTCATTCCAAGTTTTGCACCGCGGAATTGGGGCTGTCTGAGACACCACCGATGTGTGTTGATGTACACTACTGCAGAGGTCGTGTAGCAGAGAGCAGGTTTTTAGCGCGGTTGACCCGAACAGAAGTCTTGTTTTCGTGTAGAAGTGTACATTCTGCCAGTGACTCCCGTCTTTCGATGAGTAGGTTAGTGACAGGCTAGCATTGTATAGAGACTAAGTAGAAGATTTTAGCCAGGTAGGCTTCATGGCGTGCATAATTTTGACTCTAAGCGAATTATGCAATAACAACTTTGTCAACATTGATTTCTGAGATTCTTCTCTTCTCATTCCCGAATCTCTGCTCCATAAAATGAGCTGTATGGGTTTTTAGGGTTTTTCCCCTTCTCTGATCAGTGTCACTTCCTGCAACGCTTTTTAAGCCCTCGCTATGGAGCTCTTTTCTAAGCCGAAAATCGGATGAACGTTGCAGTTAGAACTGACCTGGGGCACCTTTTCATGCAAGCGAGCAGCAGGCTTAGGGGTTGCTTCGACTCTGCAGTACATGCAATCTCCCACCATGCCTGAATGTCCCCTTTCCACTCTCCCCCCTCTCTCTTCCCCCCCACTTACCTCCTCCCCTCTCGCCCTTTCCCTTCCTCTTGTTCCTCTTGTTCCTCTCGTTCCCCTTGTTCCCCCTCTCCCGTCTCCCCCCGTCTCTCGCTCTCATCTCCTCTGACCCTCCTCCATTCCCCCTCCGTTCCCGCTCTCTTGCAGTCTCTCACGTTGCCCTCCCTTCGTCCCCCCCTCCCTCTTCTCCCTCTCCCTCTCCCTCTCCCTCTTTGACTCCCACTCCCTCTCCCATCCGAAGGGCGCCTTCAGTTCCGTTCCATGAGCGCGGTCAGGACCGACCGTTCCGTCCACCCCTCCTCCGGAGGAGTCTTCCGGCCATTCGCGTGCCGTCACGCGCCGACCAATGATCCGCCAGCGTGCGACTGCCATGCTGGCGCTCATCCAATTTTACAACTTTGAAATATGTACGGACAAAGCTTGGCTTGCAATGATGTCCACGTGGCGAGCGCTGATTGGAGCTGCCATTTTCTTTTTGCAAAACGACGCGTCCTGCGTGGACCGGTGCGGACCGGTACGGACCGCACTCATGGACCGCGGCCCTCTATAGAAACCGTGACTCGCGTTTTTCGCACGGTTGACTCCAACATTCCGAACCTGAGGTTCGGAAAAGCAATCATTAGGGGTTGAAAGACCCATTAACTTGAGCAATTGAACAATTAAATATTTTGGTGGTGGTACCAAAATTATTTTGGTAAAATATTAATATATTTTAATATTTTATATTTTTGTTCAAAAAAAACCTATTCGTTTTCGGCGTTTAAAAAAACTGCTTTCGCTTTAGGTTTCTTCTTTTCTTTGGAACGACGATCCTTGTTCAGATTCAAATTCAAAACAAAACCAATTAAACATTGAACAATTAAAATTTCGATTGCGATTTGTTATAATCTTGTTGTTGATCGGTGGATGCAAAGTAAATCGAAATTGAACGCGACTGCGAGTTAAATGTTCAATGTTCAATTGGATTCGCATTGGATTTCGCATTGATCAAGGACTGATTTCTCAAAAAAAACCCAGTAACATAAAGCGGAAACTGCTTTTCTTTGGACTGCGGTTTTGAAAGTTTTTTTTTTGAAAAGCCAAAATCTTTAATTTTTGTATGTGTTCAACCTACCTGGTGGCAGGGTACTCGTTTTGGTCTCCAGCTGACGGAAGTTGACCTCCGGTCGGGTCACGGAGTCCGCGGGCGCGCGCGCGGCCGCGACCCGCGCGGGTCATGACGCCCCCCCCCCCGGGGACCCAATCGCGGCGCGCGCCCGCCCACACTTGCGCACACGCGCGCGTCGCCGCTATTGGGCCGCCGGGATGCCACGTGGCGCAGCGCACCTACGTGGCCGCCGCGACAAGTAGCGCACCGACGCTCCGCGACAAGGGGCGAGCAGGCCACTCTGTAGGCGCGCGGCGGGAGAGGCGAGAGGGAGAGAGGGAGAGAGAGTGGGAGAGAGAGGGGGAGGGAGAGGGAGAAAGGGAGAGAGAGAGAGAGAGCGAGAGAGAGAGGAGTCTGACAGCAGAGTGCGGGAGGTAAGAGAGAGCAATGGCAGTCACTCGTCGCAAGGAGTCGCTGCCCAGGACGCGATCCGTTAAGAAGGGAAAGTCCACCGATGTCTCCTCGATGAGCTCGTCCCTTCTCTCCATCTTCCAGGCCCTCCTCACGCTCCCCTTCTTCCTGGCGTCCGCGGGGATGCCGCGGTCCCTGCGCGGCGGGCGGCGCGTGCAGGCCGCGGTGCTGCCCTTCCTCCTGGCGGGCGCCATGGCCGCCGCGCTGGGGCTGCCCTGTGTCCAGAGCGCGCCCTCCTCCTTCCGGCGGGCGGGCGGCAGCGGCCGCGTGGCGGCCTCCCGCGTGGTGGACCTGCCGCTGGGGGCCGTGCAGGGCGGGGCGTGCCCGAGGGCGCCCGAGGTCACGCGCTTCCTCGGCATCCCCTATGCGGAGCCCGCGCTGGGGGAGAAGCGCTTTCTCCCGGCCTCCATGTACACCCAACGCTACCCCTCGCCCGCGCTCAACGCCACTGCGGCCGCCTCGCCCTGCGGGAGCATCTGCGGGCACATGGGGGACCGCATCCTCACGCTCTCCTCGGAGGTGAGCTTCTGAAGGCACGGAAGCCCATCGGGTGCATATTGCGGAGCAGGTGAAGATGAGGGTGTGATTCGGCGCTGCCTCGCGATGGAAGGAGCCTGAAGGAGGAGGAGTCTGCGAGTGCTGATCCTTTTGTGGTGCGCAGGACTGCCTCGTGCTCAACGTGTGGGTACCTCCAACGGCCGTGCCCCTCAAGAGCAAGCTGCCGGTGCGCGTGTACATCCATGGAGGAGCTGTCACTGAGTGCTCCGCTTCGGACCCCAACATCGAAGGGTGCAGCTATGTCCGGACGACGGGCATCATCCAAGTCAACATTCAGGTAAGCCGCCAGCTGCCCTTCGGGACGTCGGAGGATATTCTCGCAAGGTTGCCATGTCATGCGAGGGTGGTCAGCTGCAGGGGAGTAGGCGGGACACGGTCGTAAACAGGGGATGGAGAAATGTATGCAAGAGAAGAATGCTGGTGCCATAAACGAGGCTGATTTGTGGCTCTGTGGGCCCTCGCTGACAGTTCCGAGCCGCTGTATTCGGATTCCTAGCACACCCTCAGACATTTAAGGAGTCGGGAACGACCGGAAACTGGGGTCAGTTCTCTCCTTTGTCCCTCTTCACCCTCGAATTGTAAAGCTACGTTGCTCCTCTCAGTGCACGCACAGCCCTGTCGGCAATGCAGGAAGGGCGCAGATCGCAGTAAGTGGCCTCTCGCGGCCACGAAGGGGCTCTAACCTTTACAGGGGGCTCTCCTGCTTTTGACAGGTCTCCTTGACCAGCAGCTCGCGCTGCGTTGGATCAAAGAGCACATCGCGTACTTTGGCGGAGACCCGACCCGAGTCATGATCAACGGCAACTCAGCAGGTGCGGCCACCCACTCAAGGACGGGCTCTGCATGGTTTCACCAGAAGCAGGTTTTGGAGAGTCCCCACTGAGCTCCCTTAACGGCACAACGCATCCGCAAGGGAAGGACGCCCTGTACAGCAACTGACGGGGGTGTTCTACTTGCTGCAGGGGCCCAAAAAGTGGACTTCCACATGGTAGCGCCGGGCTCTGCAGGGCTCTTCACTGCAGCTATCGCACAGAGTCCGCCATGCAGCAAATTCATTTCCCTCGAACAGGTACACTTTCCCCCATCGGAGCAGACCTACGTACTTATAAGCATGTTCAAAACAGACGAGGTTTCAGACAGGACTAAAAAGAATGTAAAATTTAAAAGGCAGCGAAAAAGGCACCCGGCAGCCGCAAGTGCCGCTAACCCGCAAGTGACACGGCATTCCATGTGTGTAGGCATACCAAGTCTCCGACGACTTCATCATTGAGGCGGGATGCTCCCAGCCGTTGGATCTTGCAGCCGAGGTGGCCTGCCTGCGAGAGATGCCGTGGGATACGCTAATGAACTTGTCGCGCACGCTTGGCGAATCAAGGCCGCGGGAGATACTCATGTGCGACCAGGAAGATTGGAAACCTTATTTTCACCATGTGGTTGATGGGACTGTCATCCCACTTCAGATTACAGACGCCTTCAAATCAGGGAACTTCAATCAGGGTGAGCACAGAAGACTTGCACTCTTATGCCTTAAAATCCGTCGTGAACAAGCTGCTAGAGCTCTCAGGACGTACGGCTTTCTGTTGCAAGGTCCTGGTAAGCAGTAAACGGTCTTTTGCTTTGCGAATGTTATGGCGGTCTCCTATCACTTTGCAAAGCGGACTCTGGTGCACTCCATGCTCAGATGCCGTTGCGTATTTCATGCCACTCCCGGGGGGCAGACGTGGTACAAAAGTAATGATGGCTGCCCACTTTCTTGCTGCAATGTGCAGTGCCGTATCTGGTCGGTGTGGCCAGTGCTGATGGGCGCGAGTTCATCGAACTTCTGTACATTTTGTCGGCGATCACTGTTAACCGCACCAGTATGGATGACCTGATCGAGGAGGTCTATCCCGGAGCTAATCCAGAACCTATTCTTGCCCTTTACCCATACGACAAATACGCGAGTAAGTTGAACACTGCCGCACTGCCAAACTGTTCACACATCTGCATGTCTGACCGATCGCATCACAAGGTCGTTCGTATTCAAATACTATGTGCTGAAGGTTGGGTAATCCTAGACCAGCCAGGTCCCTTCAAATTTTCTCTGAGGGTCACCGGTGGTTATCCACGTCCCAACTCGCGTCGGTCAAACAGGGGGGTTTATGGCATCAGCAGCTACGTTCGCCTCCCTGGTTAGTCTGTGAAAGTATGCTAATCAGTTTCTTCTGTGATTCAATGTTGTGCAGATGTATTCCAGCCCGACCAGGCTCGTCTCACTCACCTCTGGACCGACATTTTCTTCACTTGCCCTGTTTTCGAACGACTCCGCGCCATGACTGCAAGCTCTGCAGCTTCCACATTTCTTTATCAATGGAACGGAACCCCGACATGCCCCCCTGACGATCCTTACTTCGGCCCAACGCATGCATCGGAGCTCATGTTCACGTCAGGCGTCACACGTAACATCTTCCCTCCGTCAGGCACATGCAACTTCACGCCGGTATGCCAACTTGACACCGTCTCTTCATTGGAGATGTGCATTTGCTTAAAAAAAAAAAAAAAGCCATCAGGTGTTCTGGTTCTCTGCAGAAATGGCACTATGGCGGAATAATCTGCAAAAACGATCGACCATACTCGCTGATCTAATGATTGGTTATTGGCTCCTCTCCACGTATGCTGTAAACAAAGCTGTGCGCTTGCTTGCCGACTTCCGCACTGTCAGTCCCCTTTTCGCACTGCCATGACCTTTCATTATGATTTGCTTATCTGCAGGACGAGGTCAATCTGACCAAGGTTGTCACCCACGCTTGGGCGTCCATGGCTGCCGGTGGCAACCCTGAGTGGCGTGACGGCACGCGTTGGCTTCCGTGGGACCCCGAGGCAGAGGCAGGCGCGTTCTTGGACTATCCGATTAGCACCCTAAAATCCCTCTCCTTCAGAGACCGCTGTAGTCGACTGCAGGATGCAAATACTCAGAGTATCGCCGCCATGGCCACGGCCTCGTCTTAGAACAGAAAGACTCTTAGTTAGGACGCACGCCAGAGAATCGCATTCTTTGTTAAAGTGACCTCAATTTAGTTGTAGAGCTGCTCGCTTTAGCGAAATTCCACCGCTTAGAGGGAGAGGGAGAGGGAGAGGGCCGCCGCGGCTCCACCCTAGAATCGTGTACATAGCTCGGTAGCAAATATCTCGATATCTCGGTATAGCTCGGTATTTTTGTCACTCTGGCTCCTCGCTGTGTCCTTTTATATGTACATTTGTTGGCGCCGCCGTCGCGAGATGAATGCAAGGACAGATTCAACATGGGGAGTGTCTTGCAGTCAAGGGAGGCGGACTCACGGAGGAGGCCATTTCGAAAGACATCTACTGCACAAACGGAGTAGTCTTTGAAAAAAAAGTCTATTTGCAAAACTCCCAAAACTGTTCCTTGTGCCTGAGATAGGGTCTACACTACAATTCTAAAACCGACTGCTATGGCAGGTCCATCCTAAGCCGCCAAAGAAACCGCCTCTTACGCTTTGGAAAAAAAGAATGTGGCACTCTTCAGTTTGCCATATAAATTCCTACGAGCACTAACGTCGCCTGCTCTCTTCCTCGTTGCCATTACCCCTCCCTCACCTCTCACCTCTTTCACTTCCCCCTTTTTTCCTTGCCTCTCACCCTCCCTCTCCCTCCCTCTCCCTCTCCCTCCCTCTCCCTCTCCTCCCCCTCCCTCGCTATCTCTGGCCCCTCGTGGAGCTCCTCAGTTTCGGCTTGGACAAATCTAAAGCCACATCTCGGATAAATATGCGACATAAAATTTGCGTTTCCAAAAATATGAGGAAACACTGTAAATGCCTCCGCTGCCTAGAAGAAAACTGGTCCCTTTACTTCAGACGCCAGCTTATGAATGAGCGCTGGAAGGCCCTCTTCCGCCTTCACATCTCTAACCTGCCGCGCGTTGGTCTTCACCCGCTCTATGCACTGCTTCACACTGCGCTTCACGGAAGGAACGTCCTTCTTTGTGAAAAAGGCATCAATCTCCTCCGCTTTCGCATCGTCCACAAACTGCAATGATTGGAAGAGAATCATTCACAAAATAGAATAAAATTATTCAGCAGGAGTCATTACAAAGAATGTGAGTGGAAAGAGGTTGGATACTACAAGCAAGATGCATGTCTGAAAGGATGCAGGAGAGCTGAAGATGGGCCGTCAAGCAGAAAGAATGGAGAACAGTTGATCTTTGAGCCGCTCAATGTTTCCTCTCTCTTTCTCTCCAAGTTTAGCCATTCCTCGGTTCCAACAGTATGTCATTGAGCCAAATCTTTCATGAGCGAAGAGGGAAAAGGACCACTGCTCCTAAGGCCATAGTATTGTATACAATATTGGCATCACGTCTCAACTGCAGTACAAAGCATCCAACTGTCCACAATATAGTAGTTCTCGAACCAAAAGCCCGACGAGAAACATGTAGAAGGGAGGAGTGAGAGATGACTGACATAGCTGCAGGTGGAGACGACAAAGCGGGAGATGAGGAATCCCTCTCCCAGGCGTTCAAAGACCTCCTCCCATTTCTCCTGCGACACAGTCCGCAGACGTTCGTGTGATAAAAATAGACTTCGCAACAGAAAGCAGGCCGCATCCAAGCCCCTCAACAGACGTCTGACTAGGGTTCGGCAATAGTGACATGTGATTTCAACGTGGGCACAGTCTCTTTGTGACTTGGCCTGTCTTCGCTTCGATCATTCATGTTCCTGTTCCAACGGACACATGCGTTCCATGTAATCTAATGAACTGAATGGAGGTAGGAGACCGTCCGATCCTTTTGGACAAGCTATTGAGAAACACAAAGCACTACTTATCGACAAGATGATGATGGGTAAGCTTTTGGGAGACCGTCTAACAGAACGTGCACTAAAACACAAAGCCGGCCCTCACCTGAAGCCAGGTCCATGCAAGGTCCCGCCCTGCGCTTCCAAGTTCAGCGAGCACAAAGATGGAATCCTGACGTCTAACCTGTTTCAACCAAGAAAAGTTCCAGTGGCGTGTCACATACGGCTGTATCTTAATGCCATTTCGCTGCATTGCTGAGTAGAACCCATAACAGCGCATTTTGTATAACAAAAAAAAATGCCAAAGACAAGCTCTAATGATCGTTACTAGCTACTGCAAACAAAGTTGATGCAAAACTCTACACTCGTCAATATTCAACAACGGGAAGCAATGTCCACTTCCTCCAAGCATCTCCAATGCAGTAAAAAAAATCCATGTGCACCGCCGTAAGCTGTACATCATCTTCCTCACTTCTGAACAAGAAGGGAGCTGAGAAAGGTCGTAGACCACTTGCCTCGGAGGAGAGAATCAAGTCCAGTGCTCTTCTCACCACAGGCTCTGGCCCAGAACTCAATGCCACTGCAGGAAAGTTGGTCATGAGAAGAGATTAAATCAGGGAGAGATCACAGATTCCAAATGGCCCGCAAAAAAATAACATTTGAGACTGCCATTGAAAACCGGCGAACAGATGTGCACATTTCTAAACAGACAAGCAGCTTATCTTAAGCATCTTAACTTAAGTAAGTTTTAGATTGACGCGGTTGGCCATATATTTAGCAGTGACAAGAATGGCTGCCAGTTCCCTATGGAAGCAGGATGCAGGCTTACCAAGGATACGGACTCGCTCTTCGCTCATATCTGTTTCCCGGTATATTTGAAGAAGAGCACTGTAACCACTGAGATCCTCCTCAGTGACACCCAGCAGTACAGCACGATAGGCGGCCTGCACATATACATACGTACCCCAACTACTATTCCCTTTCTCAGGAGAGGAAGAAAAGCCTTGCAAGTTTGAGATGGACACCACCTGAGAGAGAGGGTAGCTTGAGAGAGAAATTAAGCCAGCATGAGTAATGCTTTAGCCGACCTTCCGCAGGTCCGGCGGCAGGCGGGCGGAGGTTCGGTCGCGGAACAAGTCCTGAAAGCGCTGCCGGCCCTCCACTATGGCGGTGTCGTCACGTAACGTCACGAGCACGTCCTGCAGAGTGCCGCGAAGCATCGCGTCGAGGTGGCTCTCTCCCTCCGCCGCCTCCCACCCGAGGGCACTGCAAGGTGCGGGTAACTGCGTCAGGAGGTTGGCCGCACACCACAAGGGTTCGACGGATGAACGCACCATACAAAACATTCCAGAGAGAGATGAAACATTTCGAAACTTAGAGTGTGGCCAAGATTTCGAGGGCATTATCGTCGAACTCTGTATATCGAAAGAAATGTGCCGAGAGAAATTTCCAATAGTGGAATCAATCCTAGATCTGTTTTGGTTTGCTAGGAACAGACCCTGACTCCATAACCAAAAAAAATGAATCCCCGCAGGTGACTTAGACAGAAGAAGACATGACGAGAAAAAGTCGAACTATCAAGTGAAGGAGCTAGTTTCAGCAATCTTACGCGGCCTTGCTTCGAAACAGGCTTGCTGCAAAGGACCGAAAACCAGCAACGCAGTCTGGCAACGAGTCTTCAAGAGTCCGTAAAGTGGCCGATGATATCTGCCACAGAGAGTAAGCCGAATGAATACTGCAGAATGTCAGAGACCTGCACCAGTCAGCTGAGTGTCAATCTTCGACAAAATATCAAATGAATAAGTGGGATTCCCATTTTTAGATCGTTGGAACATTTTGGGAAAAGAGCAGAGCGACTGACAGAGAGGTTTTTGAGGACCTTGCAGATTCACAACCAAGTGCTTTACGAGTCCGTTTCAGAGCCCGAATTCTTGACGTGATAAAGATGCCCAAGGACAACCACTCTCAAGATTTTCGCAACCCGCATGCTGACCCACCTCACAGAGGGAGCGTATCATAGTGAAGTCGTTCTCTTCGCGCAGTGCACTCATGAGGCTGAGCAGTACTCCAAGCGGCTGTTTTCCCGCGCGGCATAACGCAAAGCAATCATCCAAAAGGCCTGCACAGCCTCAACAGACGACGCTGCTTTTAGAAGAAAATCTCACGTGCTAGTGAAGTATCTACAGCCTATCAGCTGCACGAAACGCGCCGCTTTGCATTTCTGAACCCAAACTACTCCCACCCATTGTCACGCACAAAAGATTGGAAGCCAAGTCTCAAACCCGCCTGCCTAAGTGGCCAGCGAGTTTTGAGCTCACCAAATCTGTCAGCCTCCTCCAACTCGCCCATTTTCACAGCTTCCACCAGTCGGCCTGCGAGCTCGCTGTCATATTGTACACGATAGAATCCCACCTGCCGGCTATTAAGCTTTACCCACCTCGCCCCCCCAGCAGCAGGCGGTGCTTCCCCTCCTGAAAGGCCATTGGACACCACGTCACTCCCTGCAAGGAGGGCCCCCCCACATGACCCAACGGAAAATTACACACTCGTTCATCACATTTCCTTGTTCAGGACTGGCATTCACATTACAACATGCTGTACAGAGGCAGTTCAATGCCAAAACTACGTGTCAATAGCAATCATGGTTGCAATATTGCCCATTCTCACGTGTACAGCCAGCACCATCGTTAGCATGGAGATGTCTTCCATCTGATTGATCATTGGAGGGGGTTCAGTCTTAGCAAAGTGTCATACATCTGACATTCGAAGGCAGTACACGTTTTCCCGCTGAATTGGTAGTAAAAAGAGTGCTTCACAGAGATCCATTTGGGGAAGATTCCTTGAACTCACCAGGCAGTGAGATTGTTGCAGACTTGCCACGCATGAGTGTGTTCTTTATGTTGTCGTATCGGCCGTGAACAAGGGTTATAGGGACTACCCATTCTCCTTTTCCTGGCAGACCTAGCACAAGAAATTGCTCCTGCATATCCAAACCCTCAGCGCCATTTAGAGGCTATATTTTCCAAACATATCCAGCAAATCACACACCAGAAATTCCAAACGTGCACCCAATGGCTGCAACGTCTGGGCCAGAGCCTGCACGATGCCCACGTGTCAATGATCATCATGACAGCCTTACTCCCTACAAGCGCGATCTCCCTGCAACAAAACGAACTGTATAATACCCCCTCTTTCTCCAATAAGAAAACGTGACATGGTCACAGCGGTCAATAATCGAACTTTTACCCAGATTCTAGCTACACGCGAATTTCATGCCGGCAAAACAAACGGCCCAACTTCTCACTCACCTGCTCCACCACGAGCCCTTCTTGCGAAAGGCGTACTTTGAGCACGGGGTAGCCCTGTTGGTGTGTCCACGTGTGCATGAGCTCCCCCACCGGCTCCCCCGCGCTCTCCGCCAGCACCGACCAGAGGTCGTCTGTGGCGGCGTTGCTGTGCGCGTACCGCCGGATGTACTCGCAGAGGCCTTTCTGCACACCAGAGTGCGACAAGTGAACGGAAGAAGATGGACCGCCTCTCAAGGGCTCTCATCATCATAGCGAGAACGGTATATTGAAAGAGCGAAGTGGAAAACTATGTTATTCAGAAGTACACTTTGGTGAGGTTCATACAAGTTTGACAAGAAACGTCTTTCGAGAGTAAGCAAATGGCCCACGTGACGAGGACCACTCGTTCACATCTCAGCAATAAAACCGCGTTCACTTTAGTCAGTAGGGCAAAGCAAAACCACAGCCTCACGCGACCACCTATTCACCATTAGTAGCCCCTGGAAAAATGCAGAAACGTACCTGGAAAGTTTCAGCTCCGAGGTAGCTTTGCAGCATCCGGATGACGGAAGCTCCCTTGCTGTAACTAATGGCGTCAAAAATTTCATCAATCTCCTTCACATGGCCGACTTCCACCTGCCACGTTTCCGATCCTCTCGTCATGGGTGGCCCAACAATCTTATATTCACCTCTGCCATTTCCAGCCGCTAAACCGCTCCCTCCCTTCTTCCCCAAATTCACACCGCCCTGCTGCTTGCCTACAGTCCATGCTAGGAATCCCAGACTTTATTATACCTGGCTAGGTACAGAGAATGGCACCTACATAGCCCCCACTGCTTAACCAGCAAACGCTCTCAATGCATCAGCTGGCAGCAGCTTGAGCAGACTGTACGGTCAGCACACACCTCGATTGAGTGCGATTCTTGGAGCCCATCCAGACGAAAAGCGGTCGACATCTCTGTTGTATTGAATTGGGCCCAAATTTTCCACTCAGGGAATAGGTGGTCCACAGCTAAATAGCTCACCTGTACCGCAGCAGGAATTTCACATTGCCCAGGTTACTAGATTTCCTATCGTCGAACACATAAATCGACACTGAAAGCGTTAAGCGAATGAACGTGGCTGGCTAATACTCCAGCCATAGAATTACAGATCAGTTTCTGGAAGTACGACAAACATCTCTGGCCAAATTCCCTTCCATGATTATTTCCTAGTGCAGCTTCTGGATGTCATTGCTTTTCACTGAATATGCATTCGTTGCCTTCACATACAGTGGCGACATGACTTAATGTGTAAGGAGGTCCACAGGGACAAGTCCCTTGCACAAGCGGGGCTATGGAAAATAAGGTGCAAGCGGACACTGTTTCCTTTTTTGTTTGATGGGAGGTCATAAGAGCACACATAAGAAGTCTACCCAGGAAGCAAAGCCTTCGTTGAGCCACAGGTGCGTCCACCACTCCATGGTCACCAGATTCCCAAACCACTGGTGGGCAAGCTCGTGTGTGACAGTGATGGCAACCTGCAATCTCATCACCCAACAGCAAGTAAGTATCCAATACTTTTTTTTGTGGACAAGACATACAAAACTTGAACAATCCGAAAAGGAAATTGCATTCATCCAAACCAAGACATGAACGACGAAGGCAGTCATCGTTCGCAAAGAGCCGCTTACCCGCTGGCGACTGGTTGCCGCGCTGCTGACGGGGTCGACGAGCAATGCAACCGCACGGTAAGTCACGAGGCCATAGTTCTCCATGGCTCCGGCCGCAAAGTCAGGAATGGCTATCATGTCCAGCTTGGGAAGCGAGTATGCTGTTCCAAAGTACCTGGAGGAGGAACGACAAGAAAGCCTCTCCGGAAAAGAGTGAGAGGGAGAATGAAGCAACGGACGGGCAAACATCCATTAGCTTCATCAACCACATTACCACAATCAACAGAGAAAAGTGAATTCACAAGTGAATTGTTTAGCGAGTTGAAAGAGGGCGACTGCTTACGAGGCGAAAAAAGGCAGTGTCTTAACCGCCACATCAAGAGCGAATTGACCAAGATTCTGGGACCCCACTTCTGTGTACACACGTACTGGCAAACCTGCAGTCACTTTCACCCAAACTAGGGTCAGAAAACTTAAAAAAAATCCTCTGTCAAATGTTAGAACATTGACCAGGCTGAAACGAAAAAAACCATTTCTTAACATTAGGTTGATACTTTAATTGATTAGTTCTACACCGCACGACGATCAGCGCAAAGACTAGGTTGAACCATTTGACCTTGCTCCTACGACCTAAGGATGTCGTCAGCCTCAGCAGGTCCCATTCGACGCTTTCAGGTGGCTCATGGACTGCCGCCCAGAAGTTTACCATCCTCGGTCTTCCCTTCAATGTAATCGAACTCCCCCACCACCACCGCCACAAGGTAAGTGGACATGCGAGGGGACTCTTTGAACTTGACGATGTTTGTGTCTCCCGCGGCAGTCTCCGTGTCTACCGGCATGTTGGACAGCACCACGCGGCCCTTGGGAGCCGCCACCGTGATCACATACGTGGCCTGCGCGGGCCACCCAGAAGTCACTCCTGGGAGCAATGGCTGTCCACTGCATCCTTCGCAGGGCTGGAGGGTTGGGCATAGAGAGGCTAATGCAAACACAAGTTAGGCAGCTTGATTGCTCTTTACAACGCTGTCCCAATTTAATATTGAAATTGTTGCGACACTAAATTATTTCTAACATGACCTTTCGCTTTCTGCATCTGGAGACATTACTTTGTTCAACAAGATACGAGCCATTACAACCTCACGTCAACTTTCCTGAATGCCTTTTGCTTTCATTACTATCACCTGAATCGTTTGCTGCCTTCCAACCTTTAAGGAGCGTTGGAAGGCACTGTTGTCATTGGTCCTACTGAAAATTAATTCGCACATTGTGAGTGCAATTGATTGCCACCGTTTATGTAGGCAAATACAGGAATTCATTGTACCTGGTTCATCGCCACAGCTTTTCCTTCAGCGTTTCGCAAGCTTTCCATGCATTTATGTTTTTTTATCCCTAATCGTTTATGAAAATCTTCCACGTCCCCATAGAAGGCGAATTATCACACATGGCCATGAGGCGGAGTTTTAGGTGGCAAGCACGTCAGTTGATACATGAGCATTAGAACGATTGTCCGACAGAAAGCATGCGCTTAGTTGACCAACATAATGCTTTTACTAAAACTCAAGAGTGCTGTTTCAACTCTTGGTTCAATGGTGTGGGACATTAATCAAGCTGTGACCTTGTGGATGCAGATGGTCAACTGATTCAGGGCGTTGTGATTTTTGAAGTTCCACTCAAAAGGTGAAAGAGAATAAGGCGGCTTGAACAACATTACTATGGTCCTAAGCGTATTCAAAAGGCATTAATATGGGAAATTACAAATCGTAGGAATATTAGGTCAAACTATGTATTGATTTACATTGACGAAAGCAAGCGACTCCACGCTCAAATGAACCACCAATCCATTAAGTAATCACTGGCGACAAACGGTGAAACCAGCGACCGAAGCAACCTTCCGCATAACAAAGTCACAGGCGACCAACGCGACTTGCCAGCCTGACAGCCCTGCAATCACACATTTTGACTCTGTCTATAGGTCGAGATTATTTCAACCGATTCAACGGTGAAACAAACGAGGTGGCACCCTTTGGTCATCGGTCTGAAGGTTCTTTTGGTCACAAGCATTTGTACCTATTTGTAACCAGTTCCGCCATACGAATAGCGAACCTGACGTGAACTTGCTTCGCTTCTAAGTCCAAGCGAGATGCTGGACAAACCAGGTGCTACAAATTGCATACCAAACGATGTAACAAGGCACGTAGAACTTACCTTAAAAGAAGGTTCATCCCAACAAGGAAAGCATCTCCGCGCATCTGCAGCCTCAAATTGCGTAACTGCCATATTCCTCTGCTCGCCCTTCACTGTGTACGTGCTGTTCATAGAAGTAGCAAATACACACTCTTAATCATTGGGGTCACCTACAACATCGTCACCTTGGCAAGTTGTGTAAAGTGCATTGTCTACTGACCAAGAATGCAATCAGGGAAGAAAAATATGTAAAGAATACAGTATTGCCAGCTAAACTCTGAGAAATGCTCTCCCTCAAAATACTGATGATAACGAAAAGCGACGATAAAGCATTCCGCCTGATGCACACAAACAAAATGCAGTGCGTCGTACCTTCTATAGAAACCCTTCATCTGATCGTTGAGGGTGCCCTGATACTCGATATGTAGCACCGCTTTACCAAGAGGAATGCTGCTACTGAATTTCAGGATCAGCAGTTCATCCGCCGAGTCTATCTCCATGGAAGATGGAGTCAGTTCCTGTTAATCGCATTCGACCAGCACTGAGCATGGATTTCAATGCTATTCTGACACAGGTAGTATGATTTTTCGTTGCATTGGAGGCCAGCGAGTGTGATGCAGGCAATGTCCTAGTAATCCTTGAAACACAATTCTCCTTCCTTTTAGGTTGCCCTCAAGCTTAAATGTAAACTGAATTTTTTTTTTTTTTTTAGATACGAGTGATTAAAAAACAGAAAACAAAAAAAAAAAAAAAAAAAAAAAAAAA
>CM074816.1:2008921-2038892 GCA_037447605.1 Zygnema circumcarinatum
AAAAAAAAAAAAAAAAAAAAAAAAAAAACAAATGCAGTGCATGAAGGGCAAAAAGTCTGAAAAGACAGACACTAACATGCTTTAAAAGCTGCTCCCAGTCTTCAAGGAAAGTGTCCGAGACAGGATTCTGCTGCAGTGCTTTCACACATGTCAAGCTACATTTTGTGAATTGCTTGGAAATGTGAGAGTCGTTGGTGTGCCTGCTTGCAAAGGTGTTCTGTGCATCATCATTATGTTGGAAGAAATATGTTGACTTGTACTCACCTTCCCCGATTCTTCGAAAGTCAACTTTATTGAATTTTGAATGATTTCAATGTCGGCAACGTTTAGTATAATGTACTTAGTTTTCGCAGAAACTTCCACGCTTATGTCCACTACTCCGCTAAACTGGCAAGTGTTCAAATCCGGCGAAAGGTAAATTGTGTATCTGCTCGGCAGCACACTCCTGGGAAGCCTGGGCGACGCTCCTGGAGGAGCCTCGCCGCCACATTTTGCAGCCCTTCTGACATGAGAAACAAGCAGAGCAGAGCCCAACAATGCTCCTGCTGCCAATGCTGCTCCTGCCACCCTCCCAGCCATTCTGCCCCGCAGAGCGGCTGGCAGCAGAAATCCAACGAGCGATGAAAAGGCCGCCAAAATACGGTAGCGCAAAATGCTGCTGCCGCTTTAGCTCTCCCTCGCGGAGGTCTCGGTCGGCGCGGTACTCGCGCGCCCTTGCACGTGCCAAACGGGGCCGGCCCGGGCCAGGCCGCGGCAGGGCAGCCCCCGCCCGCCACCTGCCGGGCCCCTCCCCTCCCCTCCCCTCCCCGCCTCGCATTGCAGCGCAGACCTCTCCAGACCTTGCATCTACCGTATTCCCCACAACGCAGGCACGGCACGCAGGCCAGAGCGAGAGGGCAACGAACGAGACACGGGGCGGGCCAGCGAGAGAACGCTCAGCAGCAGGAGGAGGGATCAGCAGGCACTGGCAGGGAATGGACGCAGGCGCTGGCAGTGCGCCTTGTGTAGCAGGGAGGGCAGCAAAGCAGCATGATTAGGCCTTCTTATTAAGTGGAAAGGAGGGGGCAGGATTAAAAGTCACAGAGCAGGTTAACCAACACTGGTACATGGAAGGTGATGACATTTGGAACATTTGCGGAACCACTGTGAATAGCTCAAGCGGGGAATGAGTTGGCGACTGACAGACCACGTTGGTTGGATGGTAACTGGTCAACATCTATTGAAATGATAAATCGATGAGTCCCTTGCTCTCATATACAAGAGATTCACGTTGTGATAGTCACTGGAACACTTCACGTTGTTTACACTAAGTCACTGTAACAAAAAGAATCAAATAAACATGTGCCAAAAGGCTGCCTAATCGTGCTCGTTTGGACGTACGAGTGACCGCTATGTAAAGAGTTCCGGTGAGACCTGCTATCATCATCGTCTATTCCTCTCCTGGCTACCAGCCTAAACACTAGTGTCTAAGCAAGCTCAGTGCCCTCAGAGCTGAAACTAGATTGCACTTCCGAATTTGCAACTTTATTGAGTGTCCACCATGGCAAAGATTGCTGCAAACTTTATTCTTCCCACTAAGTGAAAGAGCAAACAGCCTTGCTACATCTCTGAAAAATGCTAACTAAACTAACATCTGCGAGAAAGAAGGGTTCGGGCCAGGGGCAGTTGGGCTCGCTGCCAGTAGTAGGCCATCGGGACGAGTTGTTCCCAGCTGATAGAACTCTGTCCGCCCACACGTCTGAATCAAAAACGGGCTGTTGGTAATGTCGCACGAGAGGGTATGCACAGGTGGCAGGTCAGCATTGGCTGGCGCCGTCTTCAGTTGGAAGAACAGCTGCAGGCAGAGTGGCCACAGAGTGAAACTTGGGGCCAGAATACTTCTTGTGCACTGCAGTGAGGTTGCCGGTGCCGGCCTTCTGATGCAAGCCGATCATCAAACTCACACACAACCTGCACCGGGAGAGAAGAATATGAAGACAGTCAGCGGCAGGTCCTGGAATCTCAGTGTATTGGTGCCAGAAAACAGGAAATCTGATTGCGAACAGGACCATCTTTTTGACCAAGAGGAGCGCAAATCAAGAGTTTCAATTATTGCTGTTGTTTGTGGTGGTTCAATTGCTTACCGCAGATGTTGCTCTGAAAGCCCAGAATGACGCTGCAGTACAGTGGTCCAGCATGGAGTTTTGTTCAACGTCCGCAGAGCGGTGTACACGGCAGCAGCAGCGATATGGGACGGACTAAATCGGAGCATGGTGTACTCAGGCAGGCAAAGCTCAACGAGGAACCAAGCTACAATTTGAACCTCTTTGTCGGCTTGAGCTGCTTTCAGATATCGTGACATAAATACATAGGGCGTTGGCACCGTCAGATTAAACTTGAGAGTGTTAAGCATCAGCTTCTCCTGCATTCAGCAAGACAGGCAAACTACTCGTTACTTCCCAGTTATTATTGCCAAGGAAAGCCAGATCTGTCTGTCAGCCAAAAATGCGAAAATGTAGCAAACGGAACCACATCCCTGAAGACCGACAATCAATGGTAGTCTCAGTAAAACCTACCATAGCAAGAATCTGGTCCTTTGTATAGGCATTGTCAGAAATATACACGAAGTCTTTGACCTGTACACAAAGCAAACTCATTTCAGAACATTAGAGAAAACATGTCCGTAAAGCAGCTGAATGCCATGTTCCCAAGAATCCTGCACAAATGGAGTTATATTGAAAAGAGACGACCAAACAGGATTTGCAGACAGCAGTCCTTCATCAAACATCAAAGCTCACCTCGGGCGCCCAGATCTCCTCGTACTTGGAGGCAAGGAGCATTGCAGTCACGCCAACCAACTGGAGATTCTTGCGTGACACTGCGTAGACAGCGAGGAATCGGTCGATCAAATTCGTTGTCAAGAACAGAGTCTCTGGCATCAGTTTGAACTTGAGATGGACCTGCACAGAACAGAGAAAACAGAAAACTATGCGGTCAGTTCTTCTACGTCACATGTATGTAAACAAGCTGAAAGTGAAGGTACACAATGGCAAATTTCAAAATGATGCGAGAAATTTGAACCTTCTCCAGAAAAGTAACAATGAAACTTCCAACTACCAAATTCCTGTCTCACGAATCCCTATGGCACTGAGAAATTACAAAAAAGAAAAAGCAACTTTGATGGGGCCATCTACAAAAGCGCAGGAAGTTTACCTCTACTAGCCAATCCAAAAGGATGCCGCGCATTTTGTCGTTTATATCGGTCTGCAATTGCATGTAGTCCGGGCATACAATGCTCTGTGCCTGCTCACAGACAGTGAATGATACAATTAGTCCCTTCCACATTATCCCACCTGACACATATAGCTCAAATGCCAAAGAAGCACAAGCAAACGCAGCGAAAGGTAGCCCAAGTCAGAGATACTTTAATATCCACTGATGCAGAAGCTGGTAAGACCTGCATTGTGTTTACCTCCGCTTTGCGGTAGAAGGCATACATATCTGCAACATAATCTGATACAGCTAATGGATCCCCTTTGTCTTGGGAGTCGATATCTGGAAGTGGGTCATCAGCGTCAATCATCTCCGCATCAAAGCCACAGCCGCTTTCCTGCACGCAAATAGCCAGGAAAATTCAGTTCCTGCTGTCTTAATGAAAAACCAAGACACCAAGATGGGCAGTTCTAATGAAGCAAAATGGGTGCAGATTTCCCTCCTTACCTCAGCACGAGCTGCCAAAGTAGCAGTCAGGCTCATCTCTTTCTCTTTTGCAGCCTGAAGGGTTGCTGCTTTGGCAGCAGCAGCAGCTGCACGTGCAGCCCGAGTGACTGCCGCCTTCGCACGGCCGGGAGCTGCATTTGATGCGGTGCTGCCCAGGCCTGACTGCGAGGCGGCTCCGCTCTGAGATGGTGCAGAGACAGCTGGAGGCTGTGACGTCTCCCGAACACGGGAAGCAGCAGTTCGGTGGCCTTTGTTCCCCCACTTTTCTCCGACTGGTCCAGCAGCCTGGCCCATAAACAAGTCACAGTGAGCACAGCCTTCTTGTACACTTTAGCCACGCCACCAAAGGAAAACCAGAAAGGGGCAAGAGTTTTTAGTATGGGATGCTCCAACAAAACCGTTAAAACGGACATACATTTACTTCAATTATCTGTACTGAGGCAGACTGGTCATAACATATGCCACATCATAGGAAAGGAAAGATTCGAATGAAACAGCTGCTTACGTCCTTTAAGACAAACCAGTATATGGAAGGCATCTGTTTACCTTGGTAGGGTTTTTGCTGACCTCATTCGCATTGCTCAAGTTGGTACCAAAAGTCCGCCTGCACATTTTTCCACCAACGAGTCCACATTGATATCAGCAGTATTCAATTCCCAACTGTCGTGTGACTAAACATTTCTGCCGCCACCTCCAACACTGACAATTTCCTTTTCAATCAACACGAGTGTAGGATGCGTAAAATTCACCATAACTTCTTGAACTAGCACACGAGTCTTGCATTCCTGCTAAAAGGATACGGAAGGGTTGTTACATTCACAACGTAATGCTCCGGCTACCCTCAACAGGGCAACAGCTATCCAACAGCTTTTTTGGAGGGGGAAACGTACTCTTGAGGTTCGGCCTTCACACTGCAGCCTTTCGACATAGCTCCAGCGAGGTTACCAAGATCTGCAAGAGCGTGCCGCTTGGTCTGAACATTGGTTGTTCCACGACCAGCTGCTTCTCCAACCAGCAATCCATTTCAGAAGCAAGCAATGCAAACAAAAGATACCTCACTTAACCACATAACGTCTCATCCTCTAAAACATGAGCCGCTGGTCTGGGATACCGGATTGCGGTTCCGTGCTTTCTAGACAGTCTGGTTGCCTCAACTATAGCTACTTCCATTCATTTGCTTCTGCCAGTTGGCAAAGAGTGCGCTTGTACGCTCACCCTTTGCAACAACTTTATTTTCCACTCGCTTGTTTTCGTCGCCAACATTTTCGGACTTCACTGCAGCCTGTTACAAATACAATTGCAAAGACGGTTTAAAAATATGTCGCTCAATTCGTCAAAAAAAAAAAAAAAGAGGAAAGGGGAAACATGGAACTTGGACAAAGACCAGAGTGAATTTCACACGATTTATTAAAACACCGTCCAAAGAAATCATCCATTTGAACCATCGGTAACAGCTCAGCTCATCATAGACTCTCCCCTACACCTTACACGACCCTCGTCGCACACATGCCAGCCAGTTCAGGCTAGTAACTCTCACAGGCATAATAAGATACTGCAAGATGTCATGAGCCTTCGTTCTCGCATGACCACTCACATCACATACCCGGGTGTTATACATCTTGTCGGCTGTCAGCTGAGAAGAAGCACAGCACTAGAAAGCATACACAACACCCGCGCTCCAGCAGGTCCCTTGGCCTCGCCCCTCCCTCTTATCCCTCTTATCCCGCAAACAGCAGCACCGAGTTAGGGCCTTGCACTCGAGGTCCGGGAGGCAGAGGAGCAGGAGGAGGGGGCGAGCAGGCGTTAGGAGGGTACGGAGGAGCAGGCGCAGGCCATGGACGGAGGGAGGGGCCGCGCGGCGGCCCTTTATTCGAACGCCCCCGCCCGCCCGCCCGCCCAACGACAACGCGGGCGGCGGGCGCCAACGTTCACACGCCGCCCCCGCCCCGCGCGGAACCCGGCGAACGGGACGCCGCGCGCAGCCGTCCGATGGCGCATCTGACGGCGGGGAGGGGCTCCGTGATGGGCGCTGGCCGCGACACGTGGCACGGAAACGCGGGAGGGGCCGATTGTCAACGGGCTTGTACAACGGCAGGCGGCCGTACGGAGGGCACTGTACGGTCGCGCTCGACAACGGGCTCCGCCACTGCTGCAGCATGGCATGGGATGTCATGGCATGGGATGGCATGGCATGGGATGGCATGGCATGGGATGGCATAGCATGGGATGGCATGGCATGGGATGGCATGACATGGGATGGCATGGCACGGGATGGCATGGCATGGGATGGCATGGCATGGGATGGCATGGGATGGGATGGCATGGCACGGGATGGCATGGCATGGGATGGCATGGCATGGGATGGCATGGCATGGGGCTGCACGGCATGGCATGGCATGGGATGGCATGGCATGGGGCTGCACGGCATAGTATGGCATGGGATGCAGGTTGGCGCGGCGTTACCGTCGCCCTCCATAGATGGTGGATGGGTACGTTGGTTGGTTGGCAGTGCAACTGTAAAGCTATGCCTGCCTAGGAGGGATCGCCTGACGGCACATGCGGCAGAAGGCTGAAACAAAGTTTTCAGTAGATGAACAACAAAAGGCAACGACATCTGAGGACTCGCATGACATGTGTTCAGAATTCCTCACATACACAAACATGTTTCACTCCTATTGACCCGCCAATCGGCTCTCTTTCGGCGCCAGCGTCAAAAAAATCCAGTTATGTTCCCAAAAGAAATCTTTATTTTACACATTAATGTAAAAGGAGTCCTTACAGCATTAACCAGTTTCTTTGCAGCAGTCATGGCAGAAGCTCTTCTAGTTTTCAAACAACCTCCTTCATACACTGCACTGCTCTTCTAGGTTTCAAGCACGCTCCATACCCTGCACATTCACTTTACTTTCTACGAGACCATGTACCAAAGCGGCTGCTCTATTCTCTCTCCACTACCTCCCTCGGCGACAACAGGCAAAGGCCAGTTTCCTGCCTCCTTTCCACCGACGATTACTGGCCAGCCATGTCTGCTCGGAGGGTCAACCTGCCGTGGACTCAGACTGAACACCCACGGAGGAACCACAGACAGGTCGCCTTTACCAATTCTATCGTTTCTACCAGTCATCACATTCTGGGCACCTAAGCACTCTGCCTCTCTTGCAATGCTCTTTGGAATTGAAGCGGTTTTTGGCAGCTGGATATCCGCCGCTGAAGAATACGTTTGAGGATTTTTCTCAGGAACGGCACAAGGGACTCCTTTGTGTGGCCCAAACCCTTTCACGACTATGCTGGGCATTGGCATCTCCAAACTCTGTAGCCCGTTCGTGAACCGGTTGTCAACTTCAGGTTCGCCTTTAAGTGATTTCGATGGCGACTCAATGTTAGCAATTGGTATTCGATACCAGAGACCAACCTTTGGGTCAACTGCCCACACTGTTGGAACTGTCTTTTCCACATCATCACCCTTCTTCTCCAGACCATGATACGGGAGACCCACTCCATCTACAAATGGCTCAAACGAAAGTCGCTGAGGTGCTTTTGTATTCCAAAGCCATTCCTGGCCTGGAGATGCACGTGGCATCACGTTGATTGAATCTGCCTCTTTGGGAAACCCATTCAGCGCGGATGAACTCCCAGGGTGTACACTGACCATGGCTGGAGACGCCTTCACAAGGTGCTGCTGCGGTGGCCACAGGGAAGGCGCTGCTGGCATAAAGCCGTAGGGAGGCCCAACTGCTGCGAATGGCTCTGCAATCTTCTCATTCTTCGGGTAAAGAAGTTTCTCCATGAGCTCCACCTTCTGTAAAAGCGCATCCAACATGGCCGCCTGCTGCAGGGCCACGTGAGCTTGCTTTTCCCGCGCCTCTCCTTCCCTCTCCAGCCGTGCCTTCAGAACTTCATTTTGATTCCGGAGTTCCTCAAGAAGCTGTTCCTGCACTTCCTTGCTGCGCACAGATGCAGTTACGCCCGGGATATTCATAGGCTTGTTGGTGGAATCTGCCAAGAGTGCGTCCTTTCCGGATGCATATTGATCTACGGAGGAGTGCATTGTCTCTTCGAGCTTCACATCGGCAGTCGTCGAAGTGCAGCTGCCTTCCTTGCCTACAACCAATTCAGCCGATGCTGGTCTCGTCGCCGACGAGGCCTCCTCTGCTCGCCCTTGAATGACAGCGTCCTCTTTGTTTTCCTGTCCTCCACTCAATACAACCACTGTCTCAGGCTTAAAGTCCACATTTCCATTCAGATTAAACTTTTGCTCGTTCGTCGCACCGTCACCAATGTTTAAGTTCCCTTCCATCTGCTCAACCTCTCCTACAGGAACATTTTCTCCATCGTCGCCCACGCTGGAATCAGAATGCTCAGTAAGTACAGCACTCCTCAAACCCTTGCCTGCAACCTGTTCCGCATTCGGCAAACCCTCATCATCAGTGCCTGTGTTGCGTACTGATGGTACCATATCGATATTTTGTTGCTGTAAGCTAGATTCTACAGCGTCCAGAGACGCCTCGCCTCCATCGACCGAAAGGTCAACATTGCCACTGTTGCAGTCCTCCTCTTGTGAACTTAAAGCGGTGTCATCCTGTCCAGCGGCTAATTTCACGTTACGACCTTGAGGCATAGAGTCGAGACTGTCCATAAGCGCAATCACTTTCCGTGCGGTGCACTTCCGAATGTCCCGTACAGAGTCAAGTGGATTCTGCATACTCACCAAAAAGCACCGTATTAGCGACGAACATTCAATTTCTTTTTACCAAGGACTTACCGTACACTTCCAAATATACTCCCGTAGCAAGCTGCGACGCGGCAATAACCTCCCCACTGGCCTTTCATCACTTCGACCCTATCATTAAGCCACAAGAATCGCTAGCATCAACAATATCACACCTACAAGAGTGTACTCATGGCAACAAAGTTTTTTTTCATGTGGGCCTTATGAAAGATGCGCCTAAGCCTTACCTGCACAGTGTCAAGCCGAAGCAGCAGACCCATCAGTGCTTCAGACATTTGCAACCTCTGCTTCGAATCCAAGTGTGACTTCTCGCCCGCAGTTGGCTCTAGATACTGACGCTTCAATGCCTCCAAACCAGATTTCACTCCCTCCACAATTCGGAGCTGATTGATAGGCTCTCCTTGTCTAACTCTGTGCCCACGATATGCTGCCTGAATCTTTGCAGCAGCAACATTGACGTCCACAAAAGCAGAAGTTGCAGATTCTGTTTCAATCCGTGTCGAAGCATTGGCAGAACCATCCGAAGAAGGAGCGCTGACAAATTCTGCAGAAAGAGGTACTTCCGAGTTGCTTCCAGAGACGCCCCCCTGCTCTAAACTAGCACTGACAGGGCTAGTCTGCTTTTCATCCGCAACAGCCTCCTTCAAGGTTACCGGGACAGCGTTAACTCGAAATAATACTGGAACTTTTTTTGCATCCCCTGCCGCAGGCCTCATCCTGCCGGAGGAAGGTGGAGAGCGAGCGAATCCCTTTCTAGAAGTAGTTTCTGAGTCGGACGAAGGCGCGGCTGCATAACGATGGGATATCTCAGCTGAAGGATTTCTTTTGGCGGCTAAATCTGCCCAAAATGGTCCGGCCTCCATTCTTGCCGAGTCATAGTGCTGCTGCATGGGAAACACGAACGGGTAAGCGCTGCCGTTAGGGTGCCACGATCCTGGAACCTGATAAAAGTGAGGAATTCCCATGTCTTCGAAGAGCATTCCACCCCCCATGGCGAGACGCAGGCACTCAAACTACTGCTGCCCCTTCACACGATAGAAAAATCAATCGCCGGGATCCGCACGAGCTGTGTAGGAACGACGCTGCTTCTGAAAACTGTAGAGCACACCCGCAGGTTTGCTGCTGGAAACACTCCCGACTATCCCCTCCACTTTCCAGCACTCTATAAATAGCTCCATCTGGCTACGCAGAAATACCGCGGCGTGGCCAAGCATTGTGGCAGAGCGTGCTAGAAGAGGCGCGAGCCTTCCAGGATCTCGCGCGACCCTTCCCTTCCGCTGACGAGAGGGAGTGCGACAGGGAGAGTGAGAGAGAGGCGCCGAACGTTCGCGACAGAGCGAGAAGGAAAAGGCGTGACGAGCGTGACGCGACGGCTCTGTGAGGGCACCGCCTTGGCGCTGGCCCGTTCTGCATAACGGAACAGCGGATGGAAGGGCGCGCCCTGCAGTCGGGACACGTGTCGCGCTACGCAGAGGACCGGGAGGAATTGAGGTACGGACCATACGGACGGCAGAGGGAGGGGAGGGAGGGAGGGAGACCATTCATTGGCTTGTTTGCCCAACCCGACTAGACAGCCGTTGGCACTGGTTGGCCCCCCGCTGAAGCCAAGGGTTGTTGGGCAATAAAGGAATCCACCCAACACTGGCGACGACTGGTCAGGTCCGCAAGCAGCAGCAGGGGCTTTGGACAACATGGGATGGCTTGAACCATTGCAAATACTAGCGAACCAATTTGTTCGCGATGTCCTGAACAGTTTTAGGCCAATTGGGCGCTGCATCATCCCGAGATGATGGACTACGAGTCAGGTCTACACCTGATCTACCCACACGACTACTTTGACTTACTCAATGTACTAGCAACACGACATTATAAAAATATAGCACGCTGAAACTTCTCAACATCCTTTGTGAAACCAATTTCTCAGAGAAATAACATCTCTTTTCCTCTGCACCAAACGCCAGCCTCGGCTGCTCCACTTTCAAGCGTGTGACAGGCGTGAAATCACCATCTGCGGAAGCTCTCGATCTAAAAGCCATAAACTGTCCTCAAGCTTGACATTGACATCATGCCACGCAACTATATTGTCAGCCGGATGACAGTTGTCGATGCGTGCACACCTCTGCATTGTGAAATGTGGTCAAAGCAGCTGCGGCTTCCTCATGATCCATTGCAAAATTGGGGGAGGAGACGGAGAGATTCAGCAAAACAGAGGAACCACACAAGGCGTGCGAGAGAGGAGCCAGTTGACGGCGTGTACACGTTAAGCCATGGAGCTGTGCTTTTAGGCTCATCCTCGACCCCACTACCATCCACTGTTCGGGCAAACTTACTGGAAGCTGCCAGGCAATGTCCTTCCACGTTTTTTCCAACCGGCTCTCAATGGTCGAGAACTCAGCCGCCAACAGCCGTCAAGAAGGGATAAGCAGGCGTGTATTTGCACTCCAAGACCTTCTAGCTTCCACTCCCTTTGTCGTAGGTGAGGCTTGGAGGCCTTTGATCAAAGCGCACCTTCTGCGGGACAATATCTGAGTCATAAAAGCCCACAACTCGACAATTCATCATCAGACTGGCTGCCACCCCTGCAGGTGACCGAAAACCACTAATTTAATAAAGCTGGCCTACAATCTTCTCCTTCTCCTGTATTGTTCATGCGAACAAGCATAAAAACAACGTAAATTACTAAATAGAAACAAATGTCCGAGGCTTCCAGTCATCAACTGCATGCTAAGGGGAAAAAGGTGAGCTCATAACATTTACTGGCAACAAGAAGCATAAAACGAGCTCCAAAAATCGAACAGTCCTGATCTTGACTCGGGTGCCAAGTAAGTGCCAGAGTTCCGCATTAAGGTAATTCCTCCTCACCTCTCAAAAATTCCATTCTCTCTGATAACGCCACGTGCGTAGCTGCATCCATCACCGCCCATATGCTCACTCAATCTTCAACACTCTGGATGAGATATCCGCAGCGTATAAGAAGAAACAGTTATACAATCCAATTCATATTACCTATCTGTTCTTGGTGGTTACTGTTTCAAGCACATCCCCTTATGCAACCTGTTAGTATTCAGATATTTTCAGGTTCCAATTTAGGTACACGAGCTAGCTCGCAGGTTGCCTGTATAGCACAGAAGGGGGGTGTGAGGTGAGGTGAGCTGACCCAAGTCCTTATAGTGCAACGTGTTTCGGCTTTCCTGGGCCATGTATGGATATCCTCCCTCGGTGAACAATTCCAAAAATAGCTCCTGCAGAAAAGGGGTGACTTACAGTGAATAGCATACAAATAGCATACAAAGGTAAAGAGAGCAGCGATCATCCAAAGAGCACCCACAAAAAGGACCACCTAACGGTATCATGCATTTGCCCACTTAACGACAGATTGACTCGTATGCCTTTTGCTCTGGTAATGACTGCACAACAATTTTTTGTACAGGCATTCTCAAAGCACAATATTGTCGTCTGGATTCGTGAACGAGTCATTGATGGCATGTACACCGACTCAATGTCAGCGTGGATTGACAGTCTCACCGCAGCCCTGGCGACCAATACTCCAGCCTCACTGCTCAAATACTGCACCTCGCCTTCTGCTTTCACTAGTCGCTTCACTCTCGCAATCGGCAGTTGTAAACCCACATTACAACGATTTTTGCCAAGGGAACCAGGAGCGCTAGCTTCATGTGCTGTTGATTCATGCGCTCCCAACTCCTCCCTCGCTTCTTCTGTCTCCTTCTTTTCAATTGCGTCTGCTTCCATACTGCAATTAACCTCTTCATTCATATCATGGCCTTCCGTAGACTTGTCCAGTACAATAGTACCTGCTCCAATATATCCAACATATGGTTCCTCCTTGTCTGTGATAGGCATCGGTAGCGCACTGCTTGGCCTTGCCCATGCAGGATTAACAGTTGAAAGGCTTTCACTCATATCCTCAGAAGGCATTGCGAAGCTGCAGGAGGTATGGTGAAAATAATGCTTTAAGCAAGCTGACCAGGACTCACAAGACCAGGACTCGAACCTGTGATAAGATCACAAAAAGGGGACTGAGCTAAAATAAGGCCTTTGTGGAAGGCGAGGGAGAGGAAAAATGGGAGGGGCTGAGACAGAAGGGGAGAGAGAGAGGGTGCTGTTAAGGCTAACAAACCTGACAAACCTAAAAGTCGGAAAAAATTGGAGGAATTTACATTAAAGCATGGAGAAAGGAAAAAAATATTCTAATCAATAGACGTGGTTGCGTGCAGATGCGAAAATAATTGGCGGCAGTTTGTCGAAAGTTCAGACAAATATAAGGAGCAATGAATGACTCTCAAATGGTATCAGCAAGAGCCGCTCGACAAGGGGCTTCCAAGAGTCCTGAACCTTTACTGCACCGTTCGGTTCTCGGGCCTATCCCTTTTGGCTGTAAACTTATCAGTCGGCAGGCTGTTGTTTTGGCGCAGATTTGTCCTTATTCGCAAGAAAAGCTGTGCAAAACAGTGCATTCCCCGGTCAGTGAGGTCCCGGCGAGTGAGGGAATGGGTACGCGGATCGGCATTGACCTCGCTACAGTACCGCGTCACATGACGCTTGACGCAACGCCATGCGGCAAAAGATGATTGTTTCGATGTTACAACCGGCATTTGGAAATTTTGTGAATGGTTGCCAACCATTGGCATCCACTGGTTCCGAACATTCGAATAGTTGTCTGGACCTGGCTCCAATGGTTGGCCCCCCAGTCGCCTGGTTGGTCCAAAGGTCCGCCCCCTGCTGGTCCGCCCTGTCCCCTGCCCCCGTCCGTCCCGAGTAGGGTTGGGGGCACGGGGCACGGGCATGCCCGGGGGGGGGGCATGCCCCCCATTTTTGACCGTCCGTGCCCGGGGCACGCCTCCAAAAATTTTCCCCATATATTTCGTGCCCCCCCGTGCCCCCTGTCACGTGACGCTTACCTCGTACGACCAGGCCCGGGCCGGTGACGATTGTTGTGTTGAGTACTGTCCGTACTTTTCATATTTTCCCGTACCTGTGTACCTTTATCCGTACGTTTAGTACATTCATCTGTACTTTATGTACCTTCATCCGTACCGTTTTTAAAATAGTATATTCTTTTTGGGGCCGATTTGAATTGCTCAATGCAGTCACGTCACGGGGCACGAAAAAGGGGCATGCCCCCCCCCAAGGGGGGGGGGGCACGTGCCCCTGGGCACGGGTCGGAGGGGGACCGTGCCCCCAACCCTAGTCCCGAGGTACCGCACGTCCGTACAGGGCGGCAGCGCGACCCGCCTCGGCCGTACACATTCGTACGACCAGGAGACCCTCCGGTGTTCGCCGTACAGTGTCGGCGTCGTATGAGCGTACGGACGAACGGTCGGCGGCGCGGCATGTCAGCGCGTGTCAGCGCGCGCTGCGAGGGCTGCCGCGTGCCGTCGATCTCGCGCGAGTCTGAGCGATCGGGCGGCTGTAGGCCGCCCCCGCGCCTGCCTGCCAAGGGCTCATCCCCAGCCCGGTCAACCACGCCAATCCGGCGCGGCCCTCGCACGTGCGAGACTGCCGCTGACGAGACGCGGCCCGCAGCCAACTGGCGGGGCGACTCGCACGTGCGTCTCCGGGGCAAAGACTGCCACGTGGCCACCTCGGGGCGCAGCCGAGGACACGTGTCCTGCAGGGGCGCGGGGAGAATTAGGGTTTGCTCCCCCCCGCCCTCGCCGCCCGTGCCCCCCCTCTCCCTCCCTCTCTCTCTCCTTCTCTCTCTCTCCGCCCGCCCCCGTCCCCGTCCCCTGTTGGCCGCGTGCCTCTCCCCCTCGTGTGTCTCCCGCTGCCTGCCGGCCTGCATTCAGCCCCCCCCTTCTCTTCACTTTCCCCCCTCCCTCCCCCCCCCCTCTCCGGGGGCGGAAGCCTGCGCAGTGTCTCAGAAGGCAGGTCGTTCGGGCGGGGAAGGCATGCTCGCCGCAGTGGCCGAGCGAAGCCGGCGGCCCGCGCATGGCGACTGGCGTAGGCTCCGCTCCTCTAAGCAATGAGCAAGTCGAGCAGTCGAGGAGTGGTGTGGAGAAGCGGTCGCCTTCGCCATGAAACTAAGGAAGATGCGCTTTCCGAACATGTCTCTTTTATTGCTGCTTCTGCCGTTTTTGGTTGGAAGTAGCGTCATCCGTCACGCGGATGCCCAACCTCTTAGCAACTCGCCGCCTCCATCATCGGACCCTATTAGCCAGTCGGAGGAGGAGAAGTTAGAAGCATACAATGCCATTGTCCAAGAGCAGGCTTTGCAGGAAGCTCAGAGCATACCTGAAAATGTTCAAGTGAGACTGAACGTTTCTGCTTCTCTCGGAGCCAATGTGACCGCGGTTAAGCTCTCCACATCCGAACTTGTGCAGTCGGGCTACACGTTCCTTCAGTTCACTCTTCCTGCCGGCCTCTCGATTCCTACCACCTCCTTGCAGGTTCTTCTCTTGTACCGGTCCATTTCTAGGACCGCCTCCATTTATGTTCTGAACACTAGTACAACTCTTGTTGCCGACGTCATTGGCCTACAGGTCTTTTCATATTCACCAAACCTCAACTTCTCTGCTCCCGCGCTCAATGTTTCCGCTGCTCCTTCTCCGTCAGACCCCATCCTCGTCGACTTTTCGGGCACGGTAGTAACTTCAAATGTATCTCTCCAACAGAGTGTCTGCACTGCATTTGATGAGGTTCCCGTCTACGGCTCCCTCAGCACAGTTCTGTTGAATACAACAGCTGTGCAGTGCCAAACTCGCACTCTTGGAGACTTCAGTCTCACTGAAACGATTACTTCTCCACCTCCCATACCTACTTTACCCCCCCCTTTTCCTCCTCCCCTTCTTCCTCCCCTTTTCCCACCATCTCCGACACCGTCAACTGGAATATCTGCCAGTCCTCCGTCATCTCCTATTGTTCTGGCGCCTCCTCCTCCCCGCGACGGAAGCTCCAATACCGTTGCAATAGCAGTGGGTGTAGTCGGAGGAGCAATCTTCCTGCTTCTTCTGTGCGGCCTCGCAATTATCCCCCTCATGCGGTATCGCAAAAGAACCCAACTTGCGACAATGGAGCTCGTAGCTGAAAGGAGTGTGGGGCTGGAGACAGCATCGGTTGGAGGCGGGAGGGCGCCTGCTGCCGGGGCAGAAAGAACGAGGGCACTTCTTGAAGGGGAAGAGGTGTAAAGAAAGTTGGTCACAGGGGCTTTGACTCTTCCACGGTACCTTCTGTTGGTTGCTTGTGACAGGTGTACGGCGAATTATGCAGAGTAGAGAATGTTGTGTCGGAAGCTATTCAAATTATGGTCGAGTGCCAGCTTGGAACGGTATCCTTATGCAGGACATCGCAGGTGTGCATCGCAGGTGATGACTCTCAATACCATTCATAGCAGATATTTCTTAAAAATACTCAACGCCTTTGGGAGAATGAAGCGGGATAGACTGGCGATTTCTTCCACTTCGGTGTTCTTGGCAACTTTAAGAGCACATCCAGACGGAATGGCACTTGACTCTGAGAAGGGTGTAGAGCGGAGGAGGTGTTGTTTATTTGATGATCTTTTGGTATTTAGGACTTCAGGAAAGGGGCGGTACCGCTCATCAGTATGTGGTGGCAAAGAGCCTGCAAGGAAGGCAATGAACAAGTTGCCTTTTGCGCGCCGTCGATACTTCGTTACAAGTAGCTTTTGGGTCGGCTTGATGCGTTTTGGAGTTCCAACTGTTCCACCCTGGAGCTGTCTGTAGTTCGAGCAAATCAAAGATTCTTTTGTTGCTGGCGAGTGCTGATCGGCATTGAGGAAGTTGGCAGGTTGGGTTCTGCTGCCGCTCTGGTGTCCGGCCTAAGTAGAGACAAGGAAAAGGCGCAGATGAGAAGTTAGTTCTCCATCTGCTGAACTCCTTAGATTTATTTTTCTCAGTAGTAGGTGCAGTTGATTTTCTCCCGAAGGTGAATAAGTGAACCATCACGTCGCACACTTCGAGGATGTCAATTTCCTTGAGCTGTCCCCTGTCTGTCATCTCTTGCGTCGCAGAAGCTGATTACGATTTCTTTTTTTTTTTTTTGCGCTTCTGTGACTTGAAAGTTTGTCAGACGTTCATTTTGTCCAGTCCTTGACGGCGAACGTGCGCATTTCTACATGCAATGTGTCAAATGTTTACCAGCATGTTACCATGTTAATAGTGGCAGAGTCCTGACTAAGCCGCTCTTGCTTGCTAAACTATTCCTTCCTAAAAGGTCCATTCCATGCAAATTTTCTGTAGACTTGCAAGCAAAAACACCAGAAAACCTAGAAAACTATGTGGGACGGATCTGTTAGCAGGATATAGTCATGACTAGATGTCAGACTGGCAATCAATGTCAGCATTTTCCCAAGATATGACTGCCCGCTGATCGTGGCACCCAACTGCATCCATTCAGAAATCCGCAATATGTACTTCAGCAATACGATTATGTCCGTACAGAAGCTTCAGCATTCCTAGGCCTGGCAAGTGCATGCCATGCCCCCCCTCTACGCACTCCTGAGAACAGGAAGAGTATCTGCAGCACTGTGCATAATCTCCGTCCGTGTGTACAACGAAAGCGGTCGGCTCTCCTCCAGCTTGAATACCTATATATCAAACAGCATCTTTAGGCCCCGGAGCCCTAAGTCTCACTGGTCGGGGACAACCCTTGACAGCGAAACTCTTCATGTGGCCGCCCTGCCACTCGTCCTTCTTCTTCCTTCCGTCGTCTTCTGAACTCCCAAACCCGAGCCGCAGGCCAGCCTGAAGTGTTTCCCCCCATCCAGCCTCGCCCGCTGAAGGTTTCCCTCCCGCCTCCAAATTTCCCTTCTTCATCCGTTCGCCATGGATTCCCCTTTCGATCTTCCGGGTCAATGACCTTTTCGAATGGCCCGCACAGAATTGGACGGCCGGCGCATTCCGAGACCAATCCGACCCACCAGATCCTGCAGCGGGCAGAGAGCCCTACGAGTCCCGAGGCCCCTCAAACCTTGTAGGCGCGTCGACTGCCCCGAGGCAGCAGAGGCCGGATAACAGAGTAATGAGGAGCACCAAAGCCTGCATTGCAAACCATGAGCCGAAGGTCAGCCAGCCGACCGACTACATTTTCTCTACGAGAGCACCTTATAGCAGTACCATAAATGATAGTGGACAAACACAGGTCTGAATTCCGAGGAGTGACTGCAGATTCATCACTCGTGCGATAACAATCGCATGTACCTTGATCAACCACAAACTCCAAAGGGAAAGTAGCACAGCTCCCTTCAAAATTATGAATAAATACTCACCACGGCGAGGACCTCCAAAAGCCTGGCCTTGGTAAGGCAGTCGTCATCGCAAGTTCGGTTGGTTGACACAAGTGTGCTTGTAACTAGTGCCTGTCTCCTCGCCATAAGGCTTTCGGTAGGATCAGTCGTGTAGAGCACGATGTGGCTCATACCAAGATCCTGCACGATGGAGTAAGCAGCCGAGAATATACCACCTGGCAACCACAGCAATTCATCAGAATGACTCATGTAATTCCAAGCTTAACGTCAATTCCACAAGAGACCCTCAAGATTGCATATACCCACCACCTGCCGTAAGAAGCGGCATAAATTGCACATAGTACAACAGAAGATCGTGTGGCCATGTGTAGTCAAATGTAAAGAACCCTCTGGATAAGTAGCAGGGGCACATTACAACAGATAACACAAAAACTTGGCTCAAATACTCCAAAATATTTGCCGGAACGAACCCAAGAGAAGGCCAAACTCCAGACAATGGCGTCTAGGTTATACCTACAAACTTCACTGCCACGGCTTCCCAAATCCACAGATGAAAAAACCAACTCACTTTCCCTAAGTAAGCCGTCACGCGTAGAATCTGCTTCGGGAGTGGGTGCACAAATAAGCAGAAGAGTGGTTTTGCCCTCAGCTTTCTTAGTGGAATACATTTCCAGATACCCCTGCAACAATGTGAGGACATGCAATGGACGTCAATTAGTTCAAATTTGTCACGGCCGAATCATCCCTACGTTATGCAAAAAGTCTCACAGTACGATTTATGAGTAGAGCTGCATAAGTCTCAACAAAGTACACACTCGCACAAGCGAATAGGTACCGCATCATCTGACTCAAATATCAAATGCCATATCTTACAGACAAGCGACTTCTCCAATTACTTTAAGTGAGAGATAGCTTTCCACACCGTCAAACAAATTCGCTTTAGCTTCAATAACAAGATTAACTACGAACCAGAAAAGTACTGTAACATCCCTAAGGGGAAGGCTTCTCTCCAACAAGAAAAACAATGACTATAAAGGGTTACCGCACCTTAACGTCGTCAACAGCCTGCAGAATCTTGCCACCCTCGGGTGCGACCTGGCAGTCTCCCATCAGAGCAACCTCACCCTCAGGGGAGGTCTCTTGGAAAGATTTCAGGACCGTTGCTGCCATTGGCTCATTTGCACTGAACTTGTCCTTGGCGATGTAGGGAAGCACCAGAGACGAAGCAGCGTTATTTATTGAAGCCTGCGAAGAGCAATGCCAGACGAGAGAAGATTTAGGCCTGCAGCAAATGAGGAGGCACATGCTCAAGGCACCATCCATATCAATCCTCCCTTGCCATAACACCAAAAAGAGTGTCAATATCTTTTCTATACATCCAGAGTCGATCAATGTGTGAGACAAAATGCAAAAGTGGCTTCCTTTACTAAGGAGATGTGTGCTTGCAGTTGCACCTCACTATTCATCAGATGGCTAAATTTGAGGTTCAAGCATTCACAGTCATGTCTCCCTGATTCACAAGGGTTGATTGGTATCGACCATTTCATAATCCTGCTACAGAGCTCAGCTCCATCTGAGAGCTGCTACTTTCTTGCTGATATCTTGCACAACCGATATGGACTCAATGTCCATGAGCACGCTACATATTGATAGCTCACCTTAATGACGCCAAGAGGGTCAGCACCAAACTCTGGGTCCTCTCCATATTGGGCAAGGTGCTGAGTATTTAACTGCTCAATCACAGAAGACAGCCCTATGAAACGTCATGCTTACAGCCTCAAATAGAGGGAGGGCACTAGGCTGCACTGCTCCGTAGAACACAGCCGTAGCAAGGAAAGCAGGATATGCTTCGCAACAAAGGTTAAATACCTGCAAAACTAGACCAACTGTACAGTCGAAAATAGTGGCCCAAGATGACTTTCGTGGGACAAAAAATTCTCCATAAGTGCAGAAAGGGCACCACAGCAATAACACCATTTAACTCAAAAAAGCCCAATTCCAAAATCTCCTCGCCTGATATGCTCGAATCAAACATGCTTAAGATGCTTCACACACTTCATCGTTATTCGGTAGATGTACAGAACCAGCAATAAAATAGCACTTTCCAAGACTCTGCTACCATTGACCTAATCGCATAGCGACCTGAAAAGGAAACAAATGTACCTCCTTGCCAATGAAGGCCAGCACGAGTTCAGGCCTATCTCCTTCAATTACCGAAAAGCTCGTTTCCTGCATTGCAGCAATGACAGTAGATTTCATGTCACTGTCCATTCAATACATCTGTTCCATCGCTGCTCTATTCAATTCAATTGCGTCTTCTTTCAGCCTACACTATTTCCTTGTTAAAGTGCACATACCCTAAAGCATGTAGCCCGAAAACATCGATAGGCGACTTAAAGGCGATCATTTAAGGTCACCATCTAAGCATGTTGCTGACTAAGAAACCACCAAAAAGAAAGAAAAGCAAGAGGCAGCAGAGCTGTCCAGCGTGCCTTCTTTGCCAGTCACAGGGAGGTGGTGGATGACAGACCTGTGCCAACCTTACCCTGCAGCAAGCCCTGACCTATAAGCGGATCGAAATTTGCAATTAAAGACAGATCTAATCTCCGTTGTCTTGGGCGTACCTCAGCAGAGTCCTCTGTATGGACCACCTTAAGAGCCCCAAAAAGATCCGAAGCGAGCTTCTCCACAGAAACCGTTTGGTAGTCCATTGACGTCGTCCTGCGAATGCATCTATTACACAAACAACAACAGGATCACCTGCAACTTTAAAACCGCTCCCTCCGCCTCTAAGCAACATTCACTGTCAAGAAGGCAACTTCTGCAGTAGAATCAGTTCACCGGGGAATTTTGAAAAAACGACGACAGCAGCGCTTCAGACAAAGGATAGCTCCCATAGACTCTTGCAGAACCGTGCGAGTACAACAAAACGATTAAGAAACATGGGATGGCGCATTTGATGAAACAGAGTGATCACATGTAACCTACCCTGTGCTAGACCACACAAAGGCGGGAACGCTCCCCGATGCCGAAACCGACACACACAATGCCAACAGAATAGCGAGCTGACATACGACGAAACCAGAGTTGTTCCTTGCTTCCAAAGCCATCCTCTGAACGCCTACTGCTCGCGGCCACCGGGCCTCTTTCAGGCTTGCTAAGGTCGGTAACTTCGCTCCGCGTTCCAGCGGTACAGATAAACAAGCAGCGAGACGCTCTTCCTGAAAACGAGCAATAATAGGACGACAGCGAGATGTGAAAGCGGAATGCAGACTGGCCGTGCGGCAAGTGGTGGAGCGTGCAGGGTCCGGACGGCAGCGGCACCCGCACGCACGCACGCGTGGAGGCGAGGCGATGCGAGGCGAGGGCGAGGGCGAGGGCGAGGGCGAGGGCGAGGGCGAGGGCGAGGGCGAGGGCGAGGGCGTGCAGGCGAGGGCAGAGCGGGGCGGGGCAGGGCGGCGCAAGCGGAAGCGGAAGCGGAAGCGGAAGCAGGAGCAGGAGCAGGAGCAGGCTGGCCCTCTCCCTCCCTCCCCCCCCCCAAGAGCGGGCCCGCTTGGAGGGCGGGCGGGCGGGCGACATTATTGGGGGGCAATGCCGCCCGGTCGGTCAGTGTGAACGCGCCCGCCCACCCTCGTGTACGGCGCCCGGCTGACCGCCTGACCGCGGAGCGGGGCCCGCCTGTGGTCAGTCAGTCCGTCAGTCAGCCCGGTGGTCGCTGTGGCGCGCATGCACATGCACATGCACATGCACATGCACATGCACATGCACATGCACATGCACATGCACATGCACATGCACATGCACATGCACATGCACATGCACATGCACATGCACATGCACATGCACATGCACAGGTCAGTGTGCTCCTCAAGCACACCACGACCACCAAACCATGCTCTGCTTGCTTGCTTGCTTGCAAGCCAAGTCCTCAAAGGAAAGGAAAGAATGTCGGAAAGGACTGTACTCCTCTCATGAGATGGCGACGAGATGGCGAAAACCGTGCCGTCCGTCCACAGAAAAACTAGTGTGTACCGTATGAAGAACTATGAAGTTTGTACTTTAAAAAAACAAAAAATTGGCCATCGTCATCGAGGGATCAATGCCACACATTCCTCGGAAATTTGGCAATCATTGAACGCATGCTTATAGTGGGCAGGTGTATAAATATAAACAGCACTCGGCATTCAGTCCCGCTCCCTCTGCCTGCAGGCAGGCAGGCAGCCCGCAGCACTGCAGCAAGCAGCAGGCAGCAGGGATGAGGGATGAGGGATGAGGGATCTGTCTGGAGATTCCTTCCCCCGATCCGCCCTCCTCGCGCGCCCCTCTGCCTCTTGCTCTGGCCGGAGCGGCCCGTCGCCTGCTGCTCCTGCTCGCCTCCCGAGTCCCGGGCCTCCCGGCCCGGCCCGGGAGGGTCTCCAGCGAGGGCCGCTGCGTGCTGCTGCGTAGCCTGCAGGCTGGCTGTGGCGGCGGCTGCGGTGAGAAGAGAAGCGCGGGATGGCCTTCTCGGGAGCGGCGCGCGTGGCCCTCCTGGCGTCCCTGGGCCCTGTGGCTGTGGGGGCGTCCATGGCGGCAGCTTCGCCGCCTGCCGCTGACAGGCAGGCGCAAGCGGAGGCAACCGGGAGCCCGTCTGTAGGAGAGCAGCCGCTGCAGCTCCTGCAGGTGAGGTAAAGGGAAAGCAGCGAGGCAGGCTGCCCCTCCACTTATGCGGAAGTTGGATGTCTGGCTTTATTCGCAAGTGTCGGGTATACGGGAAAAGGAGTTGCCGAAGAGAGGCACCCAGAAGCATCGTGCTGACGCATTCTCAGCAACATGCCAATTTTTAATGGCTAAAACGCGTTTGCAAGAGGGACTTTAGGGGTATAGCCGAGAAACTCGCACTGAGGGGGGGTTTAAATCATGAAAAGAGGAGTGCTTCTAGGATTTGAGAAGGTAATCACAAGTTCATCAGATGTTAGAACACCTAGGAGCGGATAACGACATTGTTTCTATAAAGCATGAGATGTAGAGGTATGAAGGATTGGATTTATTGCATTTCCCGTGGCCTCGACTTCATGAACACAGGCGCATGTTTTCTTCCGCCACGGAGATCGGACGCCTATGAATCTTGGCATCGCATCAGAAGAGGAGAAGAAGATGTGGGAGGCAAAAATACAACCATATCCAGCGAGAGTGCCCAAACTTCCGCACACCAGTGGAATTGACTATCCATTCGGCCAGCTCACAACTAAGGGTGTGTGGCAATGTAGAAGGAAGAGAATAGCAAGTGCTAGGCGCACCAAAGTTGAGGGCATTGTAGGTGGGGTTGTTTATACTTGTTCTGCACGTTAGTTCTCAAAGCCTTGACCCGACTGGTCTTGGGCTTGACAAATCTACATCAAAATTCTATATTTTCGCTTCGCGACATATAATCGGATGATTCGTTGTAATTTATTGGTAGTTTATTGTGAACCTGTTTTCTCTTTGTGTTCCATCGTACTGTTCTTGCTTTTCTATCCGGCAGGGATACAGTAGAAAATCAGTTTTGGAGGTTATACTGGGCTTGACGACGTTCTTGTCTTGAGAGCGTTCCACATGCTTTGGGAGTGGCAGGAGCTTCGCAAGCGGAAGGGCTAGGTGAACGCCTCAAGCTGCGCTACAGCCACCTGCTTACGGAGAAACAGTGGACAGTTCGATCTACTGATTTTCCAAGAACATTTTTATCAGGTTAGTTCCTTGCGCTGCTAGACCTGTGCAAAGCTTATCAAGCTGTTGGGCGAGCACGGGGTGGATCTACCTTCCTCCTGTTCCCTCTGTCTTCATCAATACAGTTATTTATGTTCAGCTTAATGTTTCAATTTCATTTTCTGGCAAGAGTATGTTTCTTTACGCTTTTTTTTCTGGTAATAAGAGGGCCGAATACACGGACCACATAGGAGCATGTAACGGCCCTACGCCAATTGTGTTGGACCTTTTCCAATTCTTTTTTCTTTCCTGCTTGATGAAAACTAAGGTTTGAGAGTTGTAAGCATTCTTCTAATTTATTTCCGTCTGTTACCCCAAAGGTAGATTTATGAATGCGTATCGTTTCATTTTGGACTCATGCCAGCGTGATTTCCCACACAGGATACTTTGTCCTGAAGGGGCTCCTCGGTTCGGAGGAAGCATGGAAAGTTCCGATACATATTCGAGATGAGAAGTTGGAGAACCTTTACGGCAACGACCATTGCGCAAGGTACTACCTGGCAAGAGATTCTCGCCTACACCTGCGCGTTCGAACTGAAGCATCGGTTTTTCTCGGAGAATCTGCGGATGCTGCGCAGGCTTCCAAATTGTCCTCACGAAATGAGACAAATGCCTTACACTTGCAGTCTCATTGTCCTCTATTAGCCTCCTCCAATCGTGTTTTTAATAATCACTTTGAATTATATAAAGGTGAACAAGTTTGAATCATATAAGCTGCGTAGCTCAACTCCTATGCCTTGCAGTTACTACAAGTGTTGAGTTCAATCATCAGCTACCTGTGGTGAAGGCTTCAAACTGTAGCTTGGCTTTCTGGAAGATCTTTGCACATATACACTGCGTCGTTTGTTGCTGTTGTCCCCTCAAGACAGTTTTCCTTTTGACAGTTCACCGTGAATAATGCACTTACGGCTGATCTTCCTTTGCAGTCAAAAGTTCGCTTGCACTTTAAGCTCGATGCCCGCCATGTGTTGTCTGTGTCTGTCTATCTGCCACCTTTGGCTGAAGGTGCTCCGCCGCGTTGGTGGCCCTTGTGAAGGGGCAACCGTCTCTGGAAGCACGCATGGAGGCAGGTTCGAGATAACGGCGATGGCGCAGCATGGAGAGCGAGGCATGAGGTGCTGCTTCGAACCCATCATGTGGACTGCTCTTGGGAGCGCACTTTGGTGCTTTAGGCTCAAGTATTCTCGTAGTGACTGATGTGAAAAAGAAGCATAGTGGGCCAATCCTATGGAATACACTGGGGGAGCAGTTTAAGCTGCAGCTCCTGGTACTAAGAGACAAAACCCCGTTCTAATGTTTGGTGTTGTAGTGAGCTGTGAAGTCGAAAGACAGCAATGGCACACTGTCCGCCGTCTGCTTGGCAATTATCTAGATATATTGGCCGATTATTGACTGTGGCCAACTTAGGATATACTGGTTCTCTTATTGTGTTTGTCTACTAGTGATTAAAGTCATTGATCATGTATTTTAGAGCTTAAAAATCCAGACTCGAGTTTTATTCTGTCACTTTGGGACAAGTAACGATGTTAATTCAAATGCCTCGCTCTCGTGTTTTGGAACCATGTGTCAGGATTCAGGGTAGCCGCTCACCTTTCTCTTTGAAATTCGAGTAGTTTCCTGTGCCTGACATGAGCAACCTCATCCGTGGTGTGAGCAGAGCATGAAGAAACCAATGGCAGATTTTTTCGGGTTGTCTTTGGAGCAGCGCTTTCCTTGGACTCTTGTGAGCCCTCCCATCCTTTTGCAGGGTGCATTTTCCCTTGCCGCGAATGCTCCGTCGAGTGGTTTAATTGGCTGCCTTCACTTTTGGTGTCCTTCTATGTATTATCGCTTTTTACTGTTTACTATTACCTCTTTACTTTCGGCCAATTTAAAGGCAGGTCCTTGTACGTCTTTGCAAAAATGAGTCTGGAACTTCCTCTGTCATTGGCTAGCCATTATTTGAAAAACTCAGTTTATGGTCTTTCTTGTCAATAAATCCTTCCGTTTTATATGTTCGTAGAATGCTAGTTGGACATTCCGTTCCTCTGTCCTGATGATGTGAGTTGAGGCTCATCTGCCGATCAGGGGAGAATCGTAAATGAGTATGAAACCAGAGTGCTACATAAACACAGTCGGGACACATGCAGTCTGAGTCCGATGTAAGGGAGAGATTTCGATGTCACCAGACGCCACTACCCGTATGATTAGACTTTGCATCCACTTTTGTCAATGTAACCTCACGATGAAAGCTGACTCATGGATGGATGGACTTGAAGAAGACGGCGAAATTCAGCTGCGGCATGCTCCCATCCCTTTGCTTCTTGATTCGAGCTGCTACCTAGGCATTTGCCACTCTGTCGGCGCGTTCAAACAGTAGGGGCTCATGCGGGCCTGCACTCATCCATACATGAGGACGGGTGGCTGCAGGCGATCGACAATATTGTCTGCAGGCTGAGCCATGGCCTGCCGGTTCCGGAAGGTCTTTCTGCCAACGCTTTGGCCGAGATTCAGACGAATCTTGCTCGGGACTATGGTGCGGCTTTTGCAGTGAGTGGACTAATGTTCCTTTAGTAATCAAAATAGTCGTCATTGTGGAAAAGTGGTTATCTTGTCGTGGGTGTTCTGAGTTTGGAAGGACAAAGAATCTGAGACCTGGTCAAACTTTGATGTCGTTATATAGGGGACAAACCGGAAGATAGCAGGCCACAGGCAGGCAGAATGGAACAGACAGATGTGTTTAGGCTCTCATTCGTCGCGGGGCAATTGAAAGATTCGTTGACATTGTGTTTGCGTAGTAGATTTGCAATGTTCGAGAAACTGGTATCCGGAAGTTATAATGCTTTATAAATGACTCCATGTCGCTCCTTTTGATCCGGCAGCTTTGTTTATCGCTAGTTTGTGTGATCCGCAGAGTCAAGAATGCGCGCAGCTTGCAATGGGTCGCCTTATCAACGATGTGCTAACGTCCATGAAAAATTCCGTGGTCGGCAACGAGGAAGTAGGGTTAGCCCTGTATTCGGGTCACGATTCCACTCTATTGCCACTGGCTGGTAAGCCCTCTGGCGGAATCCCAAACAACCCCCTTGTGGCTCTCGTGATCTTTTGTCAGTACAACTGCCTACTGCATAATTTTGGTTGACTCCTGACAAAGCGCACCGCAAAGTGCGAGAAAGAATCCGATGATGTTTTCGAATGGCGTTGCGCATTGCACAACGGTGAATCCCGTGTTTGTCGAGCCACCTGTGTTTGAGGCAAAAGCTTCAGGCTTCACTTCCCCCACGCTTACCTCCTGTTTCTTGGCAGCGGCTTTGGGCTGTCCGCTGGACACGTGGCCCTCATACTCGTCGTATCTGAGCGTGGAGCTGTGGAGGACGGCCGACTCGGCCCTGCACTTCGTGAGGGCCCTGTACGACGGGCGAGCCGTGACGCTGCCCGCGCGCTCGCCCCCGCCAGGTGGCAGCTGGGGGTTGGCGGAGGCGGGGGCGGGCCCGGCGCTGTGCGCGTGGGAGGACTTTCTGCGGCTCGCCGCGTGGGCGGCTCTCCCGGAGGCCGAGTACGCCAGACTGTGCCGCCAACCGCCGCCTCACTCGCGGTTGTGACTTATGACGGCGGGGCTTGCCTCGAACATAAAATGCCATTTTTTATATTTTTTATTGGTTGTTTTTGGTGGACACGACTGGAAAGGCGACCACTGTTTTTTCATCATTCAGCCTCAAAATTGGGGGAGGAGGGAGGTACAGGGGACAGGATTCGTCCTTGTAAAATGTACTGTTTTCTTTGTTTTTATCCGTCAGACCGGGACGTTTTTTTCTGTTCAAACACCTATTTTCGTTGTCAATTCGTGTCTAGAACTGCCCCAACTTCTAGTGGAAGAGTGGGGAGGGGCGGCAGGCGGAGGCGGGCGTGGGGGGGCAGCGCGCGTCTATGGAGCAGGCCCCGGGCAGAGTGGCGCAGCGCGCGAGGCCGCAGTTGTCCGCGAGGGAGAGGCCCGCCCCCCACCACCGCAGGGCGTGCCCGCCCCCCGCGTCGAGCTGCAGCCCGAGGAACACCGCCATGGCCATGAACATCACGCCTGTGTCCAGGGCGGCCGACAGCACGTAGTTGTATCGCACCCACCACGCCTGCGCCCGCTCTCAGCCGCAGAACGTTAATAGTGAGACGGTTATCGATTACTATTATAATAGTTTTGTAATGCGCAATGGTCACTGCAATGCTCGGGAATGCAGGTCACACTAGAAGCAAAGCCTACTATCCGTCCGAATGTACATGCCACTAACACTATGACAGCTGTAAAGCTACGAGTTGACGAGATGGCAATAGCCACTTTCTCCCCAACACATGGTGAGGAAAACGAGTGCGAACTATGAATGTAGAAACCAAGGAAAGTCGGTCAGTTAAGGAAGTCCTTGACGATGGAGAATGCAACCGACCTTTTGGTACTTGAATACGAGAAAGTTGAATGTGAATGCGAGGAGGAACCACGAGGTAAAGTTGACCGGTGTCGCGGGAGGCAAGATCCCCATTCCATTGAGCATCACCGGAAGGTTCACCTTCTTCAGAATCTGTTCAGTTCACGCAGAGCAAACCGATCCATCCCGTGTGACCACGCATCTCCATAGCAAGCCTCCCAGCGGTGCCCCCCCCCCCCTCCTTCAAAGAGCAGGCGACGCACCGTGAAGCGCGGGCGCGCCCTGTAAAGGGCCCACACGGCCACGGGGAGGAGGGCGCCCACGAGGAAAAACCAATTTAGCGCAGAATAGGGGGCATGCAAACCAAAAAAGCGGCGCGGGCCGAGCAGCCCCCATATGATGGAGGCGGAGTAGAACACGTTCGCACTCGGACAGGTCCACTGGGAGTTTGGAGGCAGCTTCTCCACTACGCAGATGTTGCCGCCCTCGATGGCTCCGTACAACCAGAAGGCGGTGCCGAGGTTGATCAGTCCAGCAAAGATTGTTCCAATGGCCTATGCAGTCGACAATTCCAAGCAAGTCTGAGTGCATTGCTATGAGGAACGGGAAATGCTGACATCGTCCGTCGTGCATCTACCCGCAAATGCGATGCGATTGAAAGGAAGTAAGCCTCACCTGCACGAGGAACATTGACCGCGGAGGAATCTGCTCTCGCACCACACACACACCACACCCCAACCTCCCACCATGCGGAGTGAGCCCCCTCCCACCTCCCTCCCCTCCCTCCCCTTCATCACAGGAGAGTGACCTCTCCTCTCCATCGCCCTTCCTCTCCTCCCTCTCCCCGCCAGCCCCCCATCCACCATCGATACGGCAACGACCCTCACCTTCATGTAGTGGCCCAGCTTGAAGTCCTGCAGGAAGGAAATTGCCTGCGTCATGCTGATGTAGCCATACGTTTTGAAGCACACGTTGGCGATGGGCCGCCCCGGTTGGAGGTAGCCCCACAGCATCTCGGTGACGACGTTGAGTCCGGGCACCTGATTGGTCGTCGCCGCCACCACCCCCACGGGCAGCGTGAAGGTCGCCGCCATGGCGGCCGCCAGCAGGAGGCCGTACCACGGCAGCTGCAGGGCGGGGTAAGCCTGTAGCGTGGCGACAGCTGTCCCCCCCGTGGCGAGTAGCAGCACCACGAACCACCAGGAGGGAAGCGGCGGGTAGCGCTCCATCAGCCGCGTGTGGATGTCTTTTTTCTGAGCAGAGGCTGCACGGGAGAGAAGGGGCGAGCAAGGGAGAGAATTTCATTTCACAGGCTTACTTGGCAAAGTAAGTAGTTGGTGAGCGTGACAATTGTTGTTACACACACCTAAACACTTAGCGTTGATAGTGTTGTGTTGTGTTGTGTTGTGAGTGTTACCGTCAACGTCATTTTGCCTTCCATTTGACATGGGAGTCACGTAGACATGTGCTGACTAACCTGCAGCCCGAGAACGGCTCCAAATCTCCGGGCCGTGCCAAAGTGCCACGTGGACGACGGTAGCCGAAAGTGCAGCGAAGCCGAAACCGTATCCGAGAGCGAAAAACCCTGACAGGCGAGCAGGGCCATATGTTTCGTACATGTTGAGGTCGAGCTCGAGCTTGTCATTCACAAGCTTCTGTGTGGGGTAGAGGACGCCACTGTGGTGGAAGAGAGAAGAGCTCAATATGGGGAAGCGTCGGGCATCGTAGATGTTACTGAAATACACAATGGGCACCAAGACCCACGCCACTATGATAAACCCCACGAAGATGTTCAGAGCAGCAAAGAAGGGCGTGGCCAGGGGTGAGCCGAGATATGCCGAAGCAGTGGCCCAGTCAATAGCGAATGCTCCAAGTCCCAAACCGTATTGTCCTGCACAAGAAAACACGCCACAGACACTCACACATCGCATCCCAAAAGGAGTAGCCATGCACAAGTAGGGCGGCCATCTCCCTGTCAATCTACTGAACAGAGAGAGGGCCGACCAGATCCCAGTTGGTGTGCGAGTGTGGTGTGCGGCCATATCCAGCACGCCCAGCTGAGGCTGCTCACGACGGGCGCGAGGTGTGCCGGCACAGCGTGGTACGCAAACGCGAGCGCTGCGCACAGCCCAAAAAAGTGCGCGCGAGGGAGCTGCCCGCGGGCCGCCCGGTCCGCCTCGTGCAGCGTCCTGCGCCGCCACCCCGCAC